>CM053592.1:170878061-170894494 GCA_028646515.1 Pseudochirops corinnae
ACTAAATTATGATGTATGAATGAAATATTATTGTGCCTTAAGAACTGGCAAAAAAAAAGATTTTAGAGAATCCTGAGAAGATTTGTGTGAACTGATAGAGAATGAAGAGGACAAAACCAAGAGAGCCCTTTAGGTAGAAATGACAATATTACAAGGAGAAATGAGCTGGAAGAATTGAAGAAGTCTGATGAGAGCAGTGTCTAGCCGCGCCTCCAGAGCCCTGGGATTTCCTGGGCTGCCTGGTACCCCACCGAGGTGACAGCCTCAAGGTCCACAAAGAGTTGGGTTTTCTGCTGTGACCATTTATTTTGTGGATTTATGTTGCTTGATTTTATTTATTTGTTACAAGGAATTTTTTTTCCTTCTTTTTAAATTGAGAAGTGGAGGCTGGGTTGGGGAGGATAAAGGAGTTAGCAATAGTGATGACAAAAGAAGAAAAAAGAGCCACTCCTTTATATCAGAGGATGTCGTGTTGGTAGGAGCCAGAGATAGAAGTCACTCTTCCCTTTTTACAGATGAGACAATGGAGGTCCAGGGAAGGGAAGATTTTTGCCCAAAATCAAACAGCTAATAAGTAGCAGGGCCAAAATTTGAACCCAGACCTTTTGATGCCAAATTGAGTAATCTTTCTACTACAGCAGTGGTTCCAGATTGTTTGGGTTTCTTAGCTTTAAAAGAAATTAAGCCATGCACACACAACAGCATAGTATTCAATATTTTAAGCAAATTTGTATTTTTTATTACTCGACAGCACCTACATTGAAAACCACATATAAGTGAAACTTTGTGCATAGAATGCATGCTTGTTTGCTTATGGATTTGCATTTTTCCAGGGGAAAAACTCCTGTGTTCCTTGCCCTACAGTCAGCAAGCATTTATTAAGAACCTGCTGTGTGTCAGGGACAGTGCTAAGTGCTGGGGATACCCCCCTGCCCCCAGAAAAGGGCAAAAATAGCCATCCTGCTTAAGGGGCTCACATTTTAATGGGGAGTTAGCATGCAAACAACTACATAAGTATAAGACATATATAGTGTCAACTGGTGTAATCTCAGAGGAAAGACACTCAGCATGGGTGGACCCAGGAGAGCCTCTTGAAGGTGGGATTTGGGGTATTTTGAGGGAAGCCAGATGTTAGAAACAACTACTTCTGCATAGAAACTTTTAAATTTAGCTTCACTAATCATTGAAGTGCCTGTCACAGGGAGTCCTGATAGCTTTTTCCAGGCATTCCTGACACAGAGAATAAATGTTCTTCCATATTCAAAGCATTACCATGTTTTTCCTAGAAAATGTTCTCCCTTCTCCAGGAAGCAGCCAGACACAGAGCTGTAGTTTGGCAAACTCTTCACTAGAGGTCTCTGTACTTCATGTTTTTACACTTAAGGCGTTCTCAATACTAAAATTAAAGGAAACGTTAACAGATTGGGTGAAATCCATTTATTGGTAAAGTTTCAAATGTGAATCACTTATTGAGCACACTTTGACAGCTCAGCTGACCATTGAGTTTCTAAAATGTGGAATTCGAACTACCTTTTAAAGACTAAAGTAAAAATATTTACACATGTGCATGGACACGGACACACACACACACACACACTGTGTACCCCATATATGTATATGCAAAAAATAAAAGCACATGTATTTAACATTTGAAAGCTAAAGGGCATTTCTCATAATTGGCACATGTTTAAACTTAAGTGCACACATTGAGGCAATATTGAGATTATGAAATGAATTGGCATTATTTTTTCTTCAAAATAGTTTATTTAGCATTGTAAGCAATTATATCCCTAAGTATTTTATATCTAGAGAGTTTTAAGCTACAAAGAACATTAAGAGGTCGAGACTGTGAAAAGATAAACTTTGTATACACAAAAGAAAAAAATGAGGTTACATGTAAATTTCTGATTCATATTGCAGCAATGAAATCTACATTGCTCCATCGGGAGTGCAAAAAGAACGAATTCAGGTAAGATGAAGGGATAATTTTTGCCACAAATCTCTCCTCTTTTTGCTAAAGAAGAGTTGTTTGTTTGTTTGTTTGTTTTTCATAATCAATGGAGGTATTTTAAAACAAAGAAATTACTTTGGAACATAAAAGATCTATGGATTTCCCAGTGTGCGTACTCATTTTAACCAGCATAGGTAATAATCCCTGTACAATCTGATAAATGGTCTTTGAGAGTTGTGGTAGCCAAAAAATTCTTCCCCCTGTTGCCGGTCTGGTGATGAGCTTCTCTAAACTTAGCCTGGTCTGTAGAGAGCTTTCTCTCACCAGACCAATGTAGCAGAGGCTTTCTATTTCCAGTGTGGCAGAGTCTGCCACATCTTGTATTCTGTGATACAGCCTTCAAGAAGCCCCATCATGGTATTAAGTCCTAACTTTGCCACCAGACTTCTATTTCTTCATCTTGAGAATGAAGGATTTGTATAGCCAAGTATTTCTAATAGCCCTTTTTTTTGTATTAGGAAAAAGCTAGATACAAAGTAGATGGCTGTTGATTGGGAAACAGCTAAACAAATTATGTGCGTGTATGTGGTACAGTATACCTTGTGCCATGAGAAGTGACAGATATGAAGAATTCAAAAAAGCATGGAAAGATCTGTGTAAACTGATGCAGAATACAGTAAGCAGAACCAGGAAAACAAACATACACCAGTGACAACAGAGTAAATGGGAAAAAAAAAACAAGACAAAGCCAAAATTAAATGTTGTGTAATTATAATAAACAAACTAGAGAAGAATTGAGAACATATACTTCCTTCCCTTCTTTTCAGGGAGGGGAAAGGGTGAACATTTTTTCCCCTCTTTTTAATTTTTGTCATAAGAAATGGCTTGCCTTGTAAAAGGGGAAGAAGAGGTTATAGTTACCAATAAAAATAAAATTGAAAGAGCATCCAACAAATCATTAATTGCCTTAATAATTGGGGGAAGGAGGAATTTATAACACTGAAGAGTATGTTGAATTGATTAAATACGTGTTAAATTCCATTATTTACAAATGAAGTAGCAAGTCAGTATCCAATATCTCCATTTTGAAAAATGTTTAAAGAACTATGATTAATTAAACTTTAATCTGGGGAGAAAAATCACCTGTGGGGCAGAAACTAAAAAGAATAAAATGAGCAGATTGATCTAATTGATTTCTAAGGCCCCTTGCAGATCTTTGAGTCCTTGCCTAAAAGTTAAAAAGCAGCTGTACTGAGCACTCTGTCTGTGCCCGGTTTTGTGCTATGTGGTGAGTCTGCTTTATATATCATTAACATTTTGCAGCTTCTTCCTTCCTTAATAGACAAAAGGGAACATCTCATTTTGAAAGCAGAATAATGATAGATCTGTGAGTATACATGTGTGCATCACTGTATAGTGCCATCTTCAGCAATCTAAGAAGTATGCTATATTGTTTTCTCAAATGGCCTAAATTATAATGTTTTGTATAATTTCCATTATACCTCCTCCATGGTTATTCAGCCCATTGATAATTGGCTTATACTTAAAGACTGCAACAAATGAAAATCCTGCAAGCCTTACTTCTGGTTTATAGAAGACATTTCTGTAATTAGAAGGATTAATGTAGATGTCAAAAAAAGATTATTCCATCTTCCTAAACCAAGAAATAAAACCTGAAATGGTTGCAAAAAGGAAGAACAAATAATACTTAATGGGCAAAAGTCTCTGTCACATAGTAGTAGCCCAACCCATATGTATTTATTTATTCTATATTTATTTAATCATGTATATTTATTCTATATTTATTTTATTACACACACGTTCACCCCAAGCCCCAATAGAGGATCAGTTCTTTTTTTTTTTGCTTTTTGGAGGGCAATTGGGGGTTAAGTGACTTGCCCAAGGTCACACAGCTAGTTTTGTGTGTGTGTGTGTGTGTCTGTGTGTGTCAAGTGTCTGAGGCCGGATTTGAACTCAGGTCCTCCTGACTCCAGGGCTGGTGCTCTATTCACTGCGCCACCTAGATGCCCCATAGATGATCAGTTCTTGACCATCCTAAAGCAAAAATAAGAAAAGAAACCGTTTCATCAGTGGGACACTTGTAGGTGTCATGATAAATCCTTATTGAAAAACATGCTTTCTTCAGAAGATCAGTGATCCCGATAGCTCAAAGTTTCAGGAATAGTTCTTTATGGAAAGTCTGCCTTACTAAGGCTTGCTGGGAGATGACCAGTTTTTGAGCTGTAATTCTGCCAGCTTCTGTCATAAGGGAATAAAGCAGCAGAGTGTATGCTTGCTTTCTTTGGATTTCTAAAATATGAATTCATCACACACTCACCTGAGACTGTTGACTGCCCTTTTGTAGTCTTTCTGCATATTTAGGACCATAGATCTCAAGCTGGAATTCAGAATTTGTCATTTCTCTTTGTCTCTATCTTCCGATGATCAGCAGGACTTAAGAGTATAGAGCAGACTGAATTTTGAAAAGTGAGCTTTGCTTCATTTTAAATAGAGATTTCCTAGCACCGATTTTTTTTATTCATCATTGTCAAAATAGAGATTCATAGGTAAGGAAAAGTAGGTTTGAGGTTAGATCTATAGACTGTGGCTGGGAAGTTGGTGGACCAAATTCAGGTGTTAAGTTTTGTGAAAACAGAAGCATGATTACTTTTATTATGTATGCTTTTGAAATATGTCATCATCACTCTTACATACGACAGAAATACTCCCCCCAAACAAGAAAAATTTTGAGTATTTTTTTCCCTTCCAACAGCCTGAAGACATGTTTGTTTGTGACATAAACGAACAGGACATCAGTGGACCTCCACCATACAAGAATCTAAGGAAAAGCCAGTGTACTCCTCTCTTTATGAATGCTTACACTATGAGAGGTAGGTAGGAAAAGCTTTGACTCAAAGATTAATTGATCTGAAAAAAAAGATTAATTGATCTGTAGTTTGGGCTTTAGGTATAAAGGCATAAATTTTGAAAAATGTCTTTTGAATTTACTCTCTTTACCCTTTATGTGCAAAAGATTAGACCCCCTGATCCTCTTAGCTGGTTAGTCTAGGGAGCATTAGTTTCACCTGTAAATATAATTGAGGCCCAGCTTCTCCTTTGAGGAGGTCATTTAAGAAGCTGATAGAAGAGAATCAGGCTCTGAGCCCTTTGGTGACCTAAAGACTTAGGGAACCATGAATTTTTGCAGGTTTTAGTCTTGGGAATTAAAATCAACACTCAGATTTCAGTTATTATAAATTTTTGTGGACAATAGACCTGAGAAGGCTCAGTCTGGAGGATAATTCAAAAATGCAGGTTTCTAATTAGAGCACTTTTCCACCCCTAATGATAAGTGTTTCATGACATGGTTTTGCATGATATAAAGAATATGTTTCTGTGGCTGTTTTCAGGCAACATTTTTACATATTGATTACTTTTATGCTTAGGAACAGGAATTAGACTAGCACCAAGAATATGACTGGATACAGTCATCAGCTACTGAACTAAGAACTGTTGTATTAAAGGAAGTGAATTGTTTCTGGTCAAGGCCTGAACAAATTTTACCTCCTCTCCCACCCTCATTTATGGTCTACACATAGTAGGTCTTCAGGAAAAGTCAGCTAACCCCTCTCTGCTTCAGTATAGTAGCACCTCCAACAAACAATTTTATTGGAGCAATTATTTGGTAAAATAGTTTCTCATTCCTCATTTGATGTAATAAAAATTGATTTGTAAAAATCTCCTCTAACCCATGCCCTCACATTTATTAGCCTAGTATACTGTGCTAAGGAGAAAAAAACAATATAAAAATCGATGATTGATATAGAATATAACTTTTGAAAAATTATTTTTAACCAGAAATCTTTTATTTTGCTTCAAGGAGCAGGAGCCGTGATCCATACTCATTCTAAGGCTGCTGTGATGGCCACCCTTCTCTTTCCAGGACGCGAGTTTAAAATTACACATCAGGAAATGATCAAAGGAATCAGAAAATGTACCTCTGGAGGGTGTTACAGGTATTACACCTTCCCATTTAGAAGATTTAGTGTTTCTTCTTCGCTTTGATAAATAGAATACTTGTCATTTGTAAGTTTCGTGATGATGAAATGCACAAAGTTAGAGGCTAGTGAAAATAAATATTTAGTGTTTTTTTTCCCCCATCTTAGTTCACAGACCCCCTGGAATCTGGCCACAGAACCCTGGTGGGGGTGGGAGTGGATTCGGGTGGAGGACAGACCATGAATCTCAGTTAAAAACTTCAAACTAATCTAATCCCCTCATTGTACAGATTAGGAAAAACTAGAAGAAATACCTTGCATCAGGTCACATAGTGAATTGTAGAGTAGCTGGAACTCAGACCCCTATCTCCTATTGCCCACTGTGGTATATTTTTAAATTAGATTATAGCTATTTCATTTGATAAAACATTCTAGTGTATATGTTAAAATATATGCTATTGGGGTGGTTAGGTGGTACAGTGAATAGAGCACCGGCCCTGGAGTCAGGAGGACTTGAGTTCAAATCCAGCCTCAGACACTTAACACTTAGTAGCCATGTGACTTTGGGCAAGTCACTTAACCCCAATTGGCCTACCTTCCCCCCTCCAAAAAGCAAAAAATAAAATAAGATAAAATATATGCCATTTATCAAATGCCTGAAGATAAATTCTCAGTGGAGCAAAGTCAGATGGAGATCTCTTTGCATATAATAAGCTAATGTTTCAATAGCACTCTCAGATTTATGAAATTATTCATAAAATCATGGATTTTTAAGTTTGAGGCAAACTCTGAGATCATCTAATCTAGCCTTCTCATGTTACAGATGAAGAAACTGAGGCTGAGAGACTTGTCAGAAATCACCAAGCTAGTGGTCAGTAGCAGTGCCAGGACTCAGACTTAGATCCCCTTCCTCCAGATCTGGTTGACCTGATTAAGTCAGGTGCATATTTCATGTTTACGTTGCAATGCTTCTGAGATCTGTGACTCCACTGGAGTGGGAATGCCCTCCATGAACACTGAGAGCAGCGCCCCACCCTTCACTAGATAACACAAGTTTCTGTGAACAGAAAGTTCATCTCTTGGTGCCCAGCCTTCCAGTGATTAGCCTGAGGATGGCAGACACACAGCTCATAGCAGAAGCTTTAATATTTGCTGTGTACTCTGACACTTGGACTGTGCTGACATAACCTTTTCTGAAAGAACCATGCCGATGAAATTGTCCTTGTACATAGTGTACACCCCCCCCCAAAAAAAAAAAAGAAAAAAGAAAAACCTACCAAGGTTTGGAATATCAGCCAGTTTTGTTTTGTGTTTTGTTGTTTTTTTTTTTAATGAGAGGAAGCATTGGGTTTTTTCTTTTTCTTTAGGTTTTTTTAAGTTTTCAACATTCACTTTTATAAAATTTTGAGTTTTAAACTTTTCCCACTTCCCCAAGATGGTATGCAATATGATATAGGCTATCCGTGTATGATCATATTAAATATATTTCCACATTAGTCATGTTGTGAAAGGAGAATCAGAATAAAAGGGAAAAATAGTGTGCTTCCTTCTGCATTCAGACTCCATAGTTCTTTCCCTGGGTGAGGTCGGCATTTTCCATCATGAGTCTTTTGAAATTGTCTTAGATCATTGCATTGCTGAGAAGAGCTAAGTCTATCAAAGTTGATCGTCACACAGTGTTGCTGTTACTGTGTGCAGCGTTCTCGCTCTGCTCACTTCACTCAGCATCAGTCAGCACATGTTTCTTAACACTTGATGCATCTCATGACATTGAACATCAGTCATAGCAGGACACATACACAATGCCTGTGCTCAGGTGCAAGCTGGGCATTGTGCGGCATGAGATTACACTTTCTGTTACTAAGGCCTTTTCAGATTTAATTTCTTTATACCAAATATCCTTAAAAACTACCCTGACTTGCCTGGTTGAACTCTAGTAGTTTATAATTTCACACAGCAAATTGTGAACTCAAAGACCTCTGTGTATATGTGTATGTATATGTATATGGGTGTATGTGTGTGTGTGTGTGTGTGTGTGTGTATGTGTGTATATTTTTGTGGAGCAGCAAAAAAATCTAATTCCTAAATTGGAGAATGATTTGGATGACCTGCCAGCCTCTTCAGTGCCACTCTACAACCAACTTCAGTTTTTATTCGATGGGATATATGTGTTCAAAGCTATTTTCTTAGGGTAGTTTAATTTCATTTTTTGTTTATGCTCTTTTGAATGTCTGTACCATTGTTGACATTGGAGAGCATTAATCTTTGTAAGATAAATATTGAGTGACACAGGGTGTCTTTATTTCATAGTGTGCTGATGTGAAAAGGGATTTTTAACCCTTAAAAGCCCTATATAAATGTGAGATTATTGTTACAGAGTAATCAGTATAAGATGTAAACATTTTACTCTTGCTTAGATATGTTAAGTGAGGTACCTCCCTGGCCTTCAGGGACCCTGAAAGGGCATGATACATGCACTTCCACATAAAAGGATGATTGATAAAGAAATAAATGTTAATTCAGGAGAAACAAAGAAGCAGAGGAGAGGGACCCAGTGACGAGGCCAGGGGTACACAAATGGGGCCACAAAGAGTCAGCCACAAATGAAAACAACTCAGCACAAAAATGGAAAAGCTTAACCCTGCAAGCATTCTTTTTTTAAAATTTCATTCAGTGTATATTAAGCGTCTGCTGTGTTCAAGCTTGATTTTAGAACCATTTTGATTGATCTCTCCAACATTCCTTGGATCCTGCAAACATTCAAGATGGGAGAAAATTTTGTATTGTTTCAAGATTTCTACTTAATAGTAGTCCAATCACTAATTCTTTCTGTGCTTCTCACCCTCAGATTTATTTCCTGTCCTCATTTTAAAATACTGTACTTGTCTGTGCTTCAAGGAAAATACTTGTATGATCTTGACGATTTCTTTGTTGGGTTGTGGTACACTCTGCAAGTTTCTGACACTTAAAATTAGGCCAGTGCCAAAATCTGAAGCCCATTTTGGTACAGATGTTTGTGCAAGATCTTCAGAATAACATGCAACATCTTGTTTATGGGGAGTTTGGCAGTGACTTTCCAGGGATGAAGACTCAATGTCTCTGACTAAAACAACTAGCGAAGTAATATCAGAATTTTGCTTAGTGAATGTAACCTGTTTAAATTGAGAAAAATTGTTGCCTATGTTTTCTTGCAGATATGATGATACGTTAGTGGTCCCCATTATTGAGAATACACCAGAGGAAAAGGACCTCAAAGAAAGAATGGCTAGAGCAATGAACGAATACCCCGATTCCTGTGCTGTGTTAGTCAGGCGCCATGGGGTGTACGTCTGGGGAGAAACGTGGGAGAGAGCTAAAACCATGTGAGTACAAATCAGAAATAATCTGGGGAACTCATCAGATAAAAATACATGTATATATTTTTAAAAAGGAAAAATAAAAATATTTTATATTCATGTGTAAGGTAAATTCTCATTTTTTTCTGGAAAGCACTTAAATGTGGTTGCTTCAGTCTGGGCCAGGGCAGTTATGTCAGCCATTCTTCTGTTCTTGGCCACACATTTCTGGCATAGATCTCTTCCTTCTTGGTCATTTGCCCAGTGTTTAGGGTTTTATCAGTAAATTTATCTTTGAGACATCTTTAACCAGTTCTAGATTTTAGACTTAATTTGTAGATTCAAACTTATTAAAGGCTTAAGTGAGAGCTTATATTAAAATATCAGTTTATATGTTGTAGCATATGTGGATAATGAATTTCATGTGCACTATTTTAAGTAATTCATTATTCTTAGAGGTTTGCCTTTTATTAATAAAAAATTATCAGATTTGCCACATTTATTCTGAAGATAATAGCAAAAACAAAATATTTGGGAGGTAGCACTTGTCTTTTCTTGTGAAGAACACCTAATGTGGGCTTGTGTACCTTTTTCAAAAAAAAAAAAAAACACCAAACAAACCATATTTCACTTAATATTTCCAAGAATCTGTAATTTCACTGGTGTGCAGATCCTCCTTCCATTGACTGCTATAAACCCTTTTCACCCTAATTGATGATCTCTGTCAGTTGCTGTGGCCCCAAATCTGCTTGGGCCCATGACCAGCCTCATGATGATCTTCTCAGAATGTAGTCTGATCTTCACATAAGGGTGATGCCATCAGCACTGCTTTACTGGGACTTTCTCCTCAAGTCACTCAGCATCTTAGTACGAGCTACCAAACCTTATGTTCCAGTCGTGCCTCCTTCAGGAGCCCAGGAGCCCTTCATTGTCGTAATCAAAGAGAATTAAAAAGCAAACACTTCCCTCAAGAAAAAACTCAGCAGGTGTGAAAATTTTGAAATAACACATTTAAAATTATATCTAAATATAAACACATTTATGTATATGCATATATGTGTATGTGTGTATGCATATATATTTACACGCATACACACGTGTACATGTACATATATATTTAGGAGCCAGGGAAGGTTTCTTTGAGGTTTTGTTTGTCGTTGTCTTAGAGGGAGGGAATATTTTTTTAAAGCTCCGAATGGTTAACTACTTATTACTGGATAAAATGGAAGCCAACTGAATTTCAAACATTGGTCCTCACATTTCTCACCTGGGACTTGCCCTCCTCACTGGTGGAGAGGCACAGTGGGAGTGGATCAGAGAGACATTTTGTAAAAAAGTCAAAGAATGGAGAATTCCTCTCTGAGCTTGTGTAGATCTGCATTCCTCCTGCCATATTTCTGCTCCCTGTACACACGTCATACCAGTAGGTGTTTGCCAGGGCTTTGAAGCCCCCATCCCCTGAACATTCCCCATCCTTCCCTTGTTGCATGAACTTTGCCCTTCAGACCTCCTCATCCCGTGCCATTGTTATCCATGCTTTGCCATCAGTCCATCAAGGATCCATCTCAAGTGATGGCGGCCTCTCTCTGGCCCCCCTCGATTAATGCTCCATTGAAATAGCATGGCGGTAATCTTGGATCCCTGGGCTCCACCAGTAGAGTGAAAGCTCTGAAAAGTCCTGCCAGATTCACAAGGTTTCAGGTGTGGCCTCAGCAACAGGCTTTGTCTAAGCGGAGGCATCAGGCTCAAGGCCTGCTATGTGCTGCAAAACTCCCAAGTGCAGCCCAAATCAGACCAAATGGAATTGGGAAGTGTTTAATGAAGCAAATAAAAAAGTCAATAGAACATAGATAATGTGAATTTGTGGTTTTCTAAGTTGTTATGCTGCCCTTGGGGAGCTGTGTGTGTTTGAGTTTGCCACACCTGCTTTAGAGGACCAGCCTAGTGACATGTGTGGAGAAGGGATCACCCGAATGGGGGCGTCTTGGGTGTGTTGGCCACAGTGACTGACAAAAACACCCGTGTGGGCTGAGAAGAGGGTACTGGTCCCATAACAATATCTATTCCTGTTTTACCTGTGGGGACCCCGAGGCGATGCACATAGGTTGGTGGTGTGAGGTTTCTCCAGATCCCGTGAACTCCTCTTTCCATGCTCTTCTTTACAGGTGTGAGTGTTATGACTACTTGTTCGATATTGCAGTGTCAATGAAGAAAGTAGGCCTGGACCCAGCCCAGCATCCTGCCGGAGAAAATGGAATTCTCTGACTCGGGGCTTAATTTTATCCAGTGACTGAGCAGAAGTCCCAGTCATGAATTCAGGAGGAGGAGGAGGCTGTTTGTACTATTTCTGTAAATTTACTACACGTTCACATCAGATATATTTTGTTTTTAATGTATCACCAAATGCAACTCACCAAGTATGAATTTGTTCTCAACTGAATTCGGCAGATGTTGATTATTTCTCTATATGTTGTTTTACTAAAACACATGGTGTACCTGCGAGAATGGGAATAAAAAATGTTCTCCACCAAGTTTTTGTGGGCTCTTTGTTTGCCTCTTCTGCCTCATGTCCTTCAGACAAACCCTCAATGACCAGAGCTGCATGTGCCCATCACATTTAGTGCCAGGGATTTCTTTCTCATAAAAATAGTAACAGAAGCTTGTAAATGCTTTTATTTTTCTCATTTTTACTATTTATTTGCCACTTAATTATGGAAGGATTTTTTTCATGCAAAATGATGGTGCTGTTGCCATTCTTAGCATCATTGCCTTGCTATAGAGGCCCACAGCTTTCCTTGGTTTTATGTGGACTGTTTATAAATGCCAAGTCTCTAGACAACTTTTTCCCTCCCTACCTTTTCACTGTCATTGCCCTCCACGAACTCTGGAGTCCAGGGAAGCTGACCACCTTCCGGGTCCTTGCCGACTACACTTCCCCCACCCCAGGAATGTGTTCCTAGCTCTCCTTCTTCTCCTTTTCCTCTGGGATCCCTGACTTCCTTTGAAATTCAGCTGCCTCATCATCTGGATCCCCCCAGCTGATATTGCTTGTTCCTTGTCTGGGCTCATCATCTGGATCCCCCCAGCTGATATTGCTTGTTCCTTGTCTAGCCACCCCCTAGTGTTGGCTCTCCTGGCTAGTGGGTGAGATGGCCAAATCTGCTTTCCCAGCCTTTAGTATATTGCCTTCTGTCTACTAGGAACTTAATATGTGCTGCTTGATTGATCCATTCATCTAAGCCAAAGCAGCCTCCCTCTGGTTACAAAACTGTCTTATGTTTAATTGGAGAGGGAACTACAAAGATATTAGCTTCCTGTACTTAGTGGACAGACTGCCATAGTTAAAAAGACTAGTTCATTCAACAAACCTTAAGTCCTTACTCTACTAAGCAAGGAGAATATGCATCATCCGTACACCCAATCCTTACTCTTAAAGAGATTTATTATAATCTAGGGGAAAAAATAGACCCCAACAACCATGACACAAAAGAAAGCTGGAGGCAAGGGGGAAGACTGATGAATTGGAATAAGGAATATTAAAGGGGGAAGATAACACTTTCTTCTTTTGGGCAGATACAAGGGAAGGCTTCACAAAGAAGCCCCTGAATTGGAGCTTGGAAAAAGGGAGGGACCTCCACAGATGGGACACAGGAGTCCATTTTCGATTTGGAGGGCAGCCTCAGCAAGGGCAGGTAGATCAGCCAGGAGCCTCGAAGCTGAAAAGCTCCTGAGATTCTGATGGGACAGACAACACATAGAAGAAGTTTTATTTAGTGCATGCTCTGCCAGGGGCTGCACTAAGGCTTTACAAATATTGGATGACAGCCTGGGAGGCGCATTTTCAGACCAGACTGACACACATCACCCAGAAACAATGACAGAGTGGATTGGATCCAGGACTTGGGTTGGAAGGCCGGGATGTGGGGGGACAGGACCCTGTGTGGCAACAAAACTGTGAAAAGGGGGTGTTTAGAGAGAAGAAAGTGGAAGTAAGGCATGGTCAGGGCATGAGTTTCTCCAGAGCTGCAAAGTATCCCATCAAAAGCCACAACAGACTGTGGGAGCTCGAGCTCTAACTGTTGATGGGACTTCTCACAGGAGGATTCCTTGCCCTTTGGGTTTGAGTGATGTCCCATGACCCTGTGAATCACTTTACTGACCCAAGACACTCTCCTAACCTCACACACACACACACACACACACACACACACTGTGTTCATCTGAAGTAGGACTGTCTCTTTCCCATCCAATTGTTAAGTAAATTTGTGGTGTTGTTGAATGGTTTATGACTGTCTCACTTCATTATTATCCTGAGCCTGAGACAGGTCCAGGCCACAGCAGCCGGGTAAGCTATGAATCAACAGCAGGTCACCCCCAACTTTACTAGACTCCACTACCTTAAATGCTTACTGTCATGCAGAACCTTTGCTGACATGATTATGCACACATATAGGGAGAGGGGGAGGAAGGAAAACCGGAGAGAAGGCTGAGAAGGCAAGGTTGTGTCTTCTTTTACCAATGTTCACACACCAGAAAAATATCCAGAGCATCCTAACCTACCCTTACAATGGGTTGGTTTTTTTTTTCCCCTTCTCTTCTCTGGTGGGGAGGGGGAAAGGTTGATTATATGTGAAGGATTAAACAGATAAGGGTCCTATATGAGTCAAACTTTTTTCCCTTGACATTCCATTCACACCCCAAACTGGGTAAGGGATTAACATTTTAGTTGAAGGGTGTGTCAATTTCTTGGTGAGATAATGCATTGTTTCTCAACTGCAATTGATTCTAGAGCCTTTGGGCCCTACCCACCTCCTTTTTATGAGGAAAGAGCTCAAAGAATATAGGTCTCATTAATTTATTACACCTGGATTGAAGTCTTAAAAGTTTCTTGGGTTAGTGTTCTTGTAGAAACCAGAGCATAAGCAACACAATTTGATTTCTTTCACATGCTCATTTAAACTTTGCCTAACCCACACTTTAATCCCTACACCAGAAGTATCTTCATTTGTTAAGCTTTTGGGGTGCTTAAGAGTTTGTGGGGTTTTTTTTTAATTTTTTAACTAGAACAACAGACCATAAGCTTCTTGAGAGCAGAGACTGTGTTTATCTTTTTAAACCCAAACCTAACTATACCTTTCCTACATTAGGAGTTTAATATTTGTGGAATTGAAATATGAATTGTTCTTTTAGTCCTAAAGAGGTTTTTTTTTCCTCTTTGATATCAGTCTTTCCTTCATATCCATCTTCACCAACATAGAAGTTATTTCATATTCCTGAAGCAACAGCTTTAAATATGGTATAATCTAACAGGAAGACCATTACTCTAGAAGTCAGGAGCCTTAGGTTCCAGTCTTTGGTCTCAATAGTCAGTATTAGTCACCTGTTATGTGCAAGTGACGGAGATACAGAGGAAAGCAAAAGATAGCCATTGCCTCCAAGTGTAATCAAAGAGACAAGACATAGATGTACAAATAGGCTATATATATATATAGGAGAAATGGGAGATCACCCACAAACGAAGGAAGTAGAATTCAGGGGAATTGGGAAAGGCTTCCTATAGGAGGTGAAATGTGTAGCAGGGACTTGAAAGAAGACAGAGAACAGAAAGGAGAGAGGCCTCCATCTAAAGGGAATAGCCAATGAAGATGACCAGTCAGGAGATGGAGTGTCTTGTTCAAGGAACAGCAAGAAGGCCAGTGTCACTGGAATGCAGAGTATGTGTTGAGGTGCAAGGTATGAAAAGACTGGGAGGGTGCAAATTGGGAAGGACTATGAACACCAGAGTTCTGGATTGTTTTTTGGTTGTTGTTTTTTTTAATTCTGGGAGGAACCACTAGAGTTTACTGAAAGGGGTGACATGGTCACACCTATAATTTAAAATCATTTTAAGAGTTGAATAAAGGGTGGACTCGAGTGGGGAGAGACTTTTGGCAGGGAGATTAGCCAGCAGAGTACTGCAGTAGACCAGGTATGAGGTGATGAGGGGCTGCACCAGGGTGGTGGCAGTTTCAGAGGAGGGAATAGGGTATAGACAAAAGATGTCATAAAGATAAAATCAACAGGCTTTGGCAACTGATTGGATATGGGAAATGACAGAGGAATTGAGAATGACGCATAGATTGCAAGTCTACTGGGAAGATAGAGGTGCCATCAACAGTAAAAGGGAGGTTTGGTAATTTAAGAGACATCTGTTATAGAAGGCTTTCTCAAGGAGTTTTGCAACAAAAGGAAGGAGTAGAGAACCATTAATGGTTAAGAATGGATGGATCAAATAAGGGTTTTTTGAGGATGAGGAAGACATGGGTATGTTTTGGAGCTGTAGGGAAGCAGATGATGAACGAGGACAGTGCAGATAAAGGAGAGAGTATGATAGTGGGGGCAATCTACTGGAGAAGATGGGATGAAATGATATTATTATGTACAGAGATTAACCTTGGCCAGAAGGACCACCTTGTCATGTGACACAGGTGGAGTCAAAAATATTGGTAGAAGACATCTACCAATGATGTGATGTGAGATGAAGAGAGCAGAGCTTTCAGGGAATGGTCTCGATTTTTCAGTAAAATGAGACAAAGTCCTCAACTGAAAGGGTCAGGCAAGGGAAACGAGAGGTTCGATGAGGGATGGAAAGGAAGAGGAAGAGTCTCTAGAATGAGTGGAATAATGAAACAATTGGAGAGATAGAAAAGGATTGCCTCACTGCAATGATATCCCGGCCCACAATATCCCAGGCAAGTTATTATCCAACCTCCCTTTGAGGAATCAGTTCCCATTCACACTCTCTATCCCCACAGGGGAGCTACTTCTGGAGCAATCCAGTTCTTCATTTTAATCATTAGGAAATTTTTCCTAACCCAGCAGAATTCTGCTTCAGTAACTTCTATCCTTTGCTTTAATCCTATAGTCAGGGGCCAAGTAAAACAAGTTTATTCTCTTACACACACATACACACACACACACACACACACACACAAAACACACACACGTATCTTCTAAGACTTTTCTTCTTAAACTATCTATCCTATTTTTTTATCCAGATAGATCTTATATTTTATACATACATGCACACACACATATATAAATACGTGTGTGCATGTATATGTGTATATATAGATATGATTAGCCTTCAAGTACAGCTATCATATCCAT
>CM053592.1:170894994-170960980 GCA_028646515.1 Pseudochirops corinnae
GCTCTTCTCACTTAGCATCAGTCCATATAAGCCTCTCCAGGTAATTATGAAGTCCATTTCCTTCCCATTTCTTATAGCACAATAGTATTCCATTACATTCATATACCATAGCTTGTTCAGCCATTCCCCAATTGATGGGCATCCCCTATATTTCCAGTTTTTTGCAACCACAAAGAGAGCTGCAATAAATATTTTTGCACATATGGGACCTTTTCCCAGGAAATGACTCATCTTTTGTCATTTGGTGAATGAGTCACAAGGCCAGAATGGAAACCAGCATTAACTTTTAGTCCATTACACCCCACCAAGGGCAGCTAAGTGGCAAATAGAGCTCTGGGGCTGGAGTCAGGATGACTCATCTTCCTGAGTTCAAATCTGTCCTCAAACCCTTACTAGCTAGCTGTATGACCCTGGGCAAGTCACTTAACCCCATTTGCCTCAGTTTCCTCATCTACAAAATGAGTTGGGCAAGGAAATGGCAAACCACTTCAATATCATTGCCAAGAAAACCCCGAGTGGGGCCATGAAGAGACAGACATGACTGAAACAACTTAAGAACAACCGTTATAACTGTGAATGTAAATGAGATGAACTCACTCATATAATGAAAGAGAATAGCAGGATGGATTAAAAACCAGAATCCAACAAGATGTTGTTTAAAAGAAACATATCTGAAGTAGACACAAGCACACAGAGTGAAAATAAGTGGCAGGAGCAGAATCTACTGTGCTTGAAATGAGGTTAAAAAAAAAAAGAAGAGGTAACAATCATGATCTCAGACAAATCAAAAGCAAAAGCAGACCTGATTAAAAGAGATATGCATGGAAACTACATTTTGCTAAAAGGTACCCTAGACGGTGAAATAATATAAATACTAAACATATATGCACGAATGGCATAGCATTCAAATTCTTCAAGGAAAACTAAAATGAGTTTTAGGAGGAAATAGACAGTAAAACCTCTAATAATGGAGGATCTCAACTTTCCCCTCTCAGTACTAGATGCATCTAACCATAAAATAAACCAGAAATAAGTTAAGGAGATGAATTGAATTTTAGAAAAGTTAGATATAATAGACCTTTGCAGAATATTGAATGAGAATAGAAAGGAGTATGCCTTTTTCTCAGCTGTACATGAAATCTTCACAAAAACTGACCATGTATTAGGACATAAGAACCAAATGAAGGAGAACAGAAATACTAAATGCATCCTTTTCATATAATAATGCAATAAAAATTATATTCAATAAAGGGCTGTGAAAACATAGCTCAAACATTAATTGGAAAGTAAATAACCTAATACTAAAGAATGAGTGGAACAAAGAACAAATTATGGGAAAAAAACTAATAATTTCATTAAAGAGAATAAGAACAATGAAACAATATACCAAAATATATGGGATGCAGCCAAAGAGGCACTTGGGTAAATTTTATATCTCTAAATGTTTACATCAATAAAATAGAGAAAAAGCAGATCAATAAATTGGGAATGCAGCTAAGGCTGAAAAAAACTACAAAAAGAACAAATTAAAAATTCCTACCAAATTGGAAATCCTAAAAATCAAGGCAGAGATTAATAAAATTGAAAGTAATGAAACCATTGAACTAATAAATAAAACTAGGGACTAGTTTTATGAAAAAAACTAAATAGATAAGCCATCAGTTAATTTGATTAGAAAAAAGGAAAGAAGAAAGTCAAATCACCAGCATCAAAAAGAGTAAATTCACTACCAATGAAGACGAAATTAAAGCAATTATTAGGAGCTATTTTGCCCAATTATATGTCAATTAATCTAACAATCTAAGTGAAATGGATGAATATTTACAAATATATAAATTGCCCAGATTAACAGAAGAGGAAATAGAATGTTTAAATAACCCCACCTTAGAAAAAGAAACTGAAGAAGCCATTAATTAACTCCCTAGGAAAATGTCACCAAGGTCAGATAGATTCACAAGTGAATTCTACCAAACATTTAAAAAACAACTCCGGTACCATATGACCTATTTGGAAAAGTAGGCAAAGAAGGTATCCTACCAAATTTCTTTTATGATGTAAATATTGTGCTGATACCTAAACCAGGATGTGCAAAAACAGAGAAAAAAAAAACTATAGACCAATGTCCTTAATGAATATTGATTCAAAAATATTAAATAAAATACTGGCAAAGAGATTATGGCAATGTATCACAAAGATCACACACTATGACCAGGTGGATTTTATGCCAGGAATAACTGGCATAACTGTTATCAGCATGTGACCATATCAATAACAAAAATAATATGATTATGTCAGTGTGATGTTGTTCAGTCATTTTAGTCTTGCCTGATTCTTTGTGACCCCATTTGGGGTTTTCTTGAGAGAGATACTGGAGTAATTTTCTATTTCTTTCTCCAGTTCATTTTACAGATGAATCAAGTGAGGCTAACAGGGTTAAGTAACTTGACCAAGTTAGCTAGGAAGTATCTGAGATCAGATTTTAACTCAGGTCTTCCTAACTCCAGGTCTAGCACAATGCTATGCCACCTAGCTGCCCTACGGATTTTCTCTACTGATTATATTGTTCTATAGGTGTATCAACAATGCAATATTCACAATGCCTACAGTAACTATAAATATGCTGATATGGTTATTATTCACAAAACATAACAGGCTCTCTACATGGGAAATATAGCTAAAACATTTATTCAGATACCAGAAAACTGAGTCCCCAAACCAGAAAGTCAAAGCCATCACAGTAGTTATGAAGTTGGCACATGTAGTTAATGTAGTAAACACCCACATTCTCAAGCCTTCAAAACAGGACAAGCTTCCTCAGGCAAAGATCCTCCTCTCCTCACCCGGCAACTACTCAACGTCCAGGCAGCTTGCTCCCAGCAGCTCCAGCCCCCCAACCCCAACCCCACAGTTCCCATCCCTGGCAGTCCTCAGCAGGAGTCCTTAGCAGAGATTCTGGCTGGCTCAAAAAAAAAAAGGAGTTTGAGCCACAGCCACAGCCACTGCCACTGCTTCCAGTCACTGCCATTAGCTTGGCTCTGGCTTTCTCTTGCTCCACCCCTTCCTGCTATGTCAGCAAGTTCAAGGGGCATGGAAGATCTTCAAATCCCATTATCATTATAATAGGTTATTTCAATAAATGCAGAAAAAATCTTTTGACAAAATATAAAATTCATTCCTCTTAAAAACACTAAAAAGCATGGGAATAAATGGATCTTTCCTTAAAATAATAAGTAGTATTTACCTAAAAACCATCAGCAAATATTACCTGTACTGGGGATAAGCTAGAAACCTTCCCAATAAGATCAGGAGTGAAGAAGGGATACCAATTATCAACAATATTATACAATATTGTACTAGAATTGTTAGCTATAACAATAAGAGAGGAAAAAGAAATTGAAGGAATTAGAATAGGCAATGAGGAAACAAAATTTTCATTCTTTGCAGACAACATTGTGATATACTTACAAAATCCATTTAAAAAAACTAATTGAAACAATTAACAACTTTAGCAAAGTCACAGTAAGTATAAAAAATAAATCCACATAAATCATCTGCATTTCTATATATTACCAATTAAATTCAGCAAGAAGAGAGAGAAAAAGAAATTCCATTTAAAATAACTGTAGATAATATAAAATACTTGGGAGTCTACCTGCCAAGACAAACTGAGGAACTATATGAACACAATTACAAAATACTTTTTACACAAGTCATATCTAAACAACTGAAGAAATATTAATTGTTCATGGATAGACTGAGCCAATATAATAAAAATTATAATTCTAACTCAAGTAATTTATTTATTCAGTACCATACCAATCAAACTACCAAAAAATTACTTCATAGAACTAGAAAAAGTAACAACAAAATTCATCGGAAAGAACAAAAGGATCAAGAATATTAAGGGAATCAACAAAGAAAAAATGTAAAGGAAGGTAGCCTGACAATTCTGTATCTCAAATTGTATTACAAAGTGGTAATCATCAAAACAATATGATATTGACCAAGAAATAGAGTGGTAGAGAAGTAGGATAGATCATGTACACAATTTGTATAGTAAATGAGCATAGAAATCAAGTACTTGATAAGCTCAAAGATCCAAGCTTTTGGAATAAAAACTCACTATTTGACAAAAATTGCTGGGAAAACTGGAAAGAAGTTTGGCAGAAACTAGGTATTGACCAACATCTCATACCATATACCAAGATAAGGTCAAAATAGGTACACAATTTAGACATAAAGGATGATATCATAAGCAAATTAGGGGAGCACGGAAAGTTTTACCTGTCCGATCTGTGGATAAGGGAAGAATTTATGGCCAAATAAGAGAGAGCATTATGATATGTAAAATACATAATTTTGTTGCATAAAATTAAAAAGAGTTTACACAAACAAAACCAATACTGCCAAGATTAAAAGAAAATCAGCAAACTGAGGGGGGAAATTACAGCAGATTTCTCTGATAAAGGCCTCATTTCTCATATATAAAAAGAACTGAGTCAAATTTTGAAGAATAGAAGTCATTCCCCAATTGATAAATGGTCAAAGGATATCAACAGACAGCTTTCAGAAAAAGAAATTTCTAGTCATGTTTAAAAAAAATGCCGTGCATCATTATTGATTAGACGAATGCAAATTAAAACAACTTCGAGGGCCAGCTAGGTGGCACAGTGAATAGAGCACTGGCCCTGGAGTCAGGAGAACCTGAGTTCAAACCCAACCTCAGACACTTGACACACTAGCCATGTGACTTTGGGCAAGTCACTTAACCCCAATTACCCTCCAAAAAGTAAAAAAACCCAAACCAACAAAAAACCAACTTTGAGGTACTCCCTCGTACCTATCAGATTGGCTAATGTGACAGAAAAGGCAAATCACAAATGTTGGAGGAGATATGGAAAAAAAATGAGATGCTAATACACTGTTGTTGGAATTGTGGGCTGATCTAACCATGCTGGAGAGTATTTTGGATTATGCCCAGATGGCTATCAAACTGTGCATACTTTTTGGCAACAATACCACTCTAGATCTGTATCCCAAAGCAATTTAAAAAAGAAAGGGGAAAAAAAGGGGGGGGGGAAGGCCATATGTGTTCAAAAATATAGCAGTTCTTTTTGTGGTGGCAAAGAACTAGAAATTGAAGGGATGTCCATCAATTGGGGAATAGCTAAACAACTTATGGTATATGATTGTCATGTCATACTATTGTGCTATAAGAAACGATGAGCATGATGCTCTCAGAAAAATCTTGGAAGACTTATAGGAACTGATGCAGGGTGATCTGAACAGAACCAGGAGAACACTTAACATACAGTTACAGCAATACTGTACAATGATAAACTGTGAATGACTTAGCTATTCTAAGCAATACAATGATCCAAGACAATTCCAAAGGACTTATAATGAAAAATGCTATCCACCTCCAGAAAAAAAATAATTTATGGAGTTCAAATGCAGATCAAAGCATACTTTTTCTACTTTCTTGCTTTTGGGGGGTATGTTTTCTTTTTCAGCATGTCTAAAATGGAAATATGTTTTGCATGGCATAACATGTATAATCTATATCAAATTGCTTGTCTTCTCAAGAAAGGAAGAAGAGAATTTGGAACTCAAGTTTTTAAAAAAAATTATTATTTTACACGTAATTGAGAAATATTTAATAAAATAAATAAAATATATGGGGGGGACTGAGCTGGAGTGGTAGAGGATGTAGAGATAGAAATGACAAGATTTGGCAACAGTTTGGATGATGAGGAAGAAGAGTGAAGAATGAGACAGAGACTGCAAACCATACAACAGATACTTCAGATATCATCTGACAAGGGTAAAGATGCAGCATGACCAGGATGGTGAAGCACCTTGAGTCTATGACACATGAAGACTGATTTAAGGAACTGGGGACGTTTAGCTTAGAGAAGGCAATCAAGAGTGCTGTCTTCAGGTCATATAGAGGAAAGATTAGTTGTGTTCTTGTTCTAAGACCCAGAAGGCTGAACCAGGAGCAAAGCAGCAATTTAGGCTTATTATAAGGACAAACTTCCTACTAATTAGAGCCTTCCAAAAATGGAATGACTTTCAAAAGATGGTGGGCTCTCCTTTCTTGGAGGTTGCTTTGTTCTCAACACTACCTTTCTTCATAGCCTCTGAACATCCTCCCTCCATCCCCTCTCCTATACTTTTTTCTCCTAGAACACTTATTGCTCAAATGAGCATTAAGGTTCCTTCCAACTCTAAAATTCTATAATTCTATGGCATGATGATGGAAATATTTCCCAAAATGTCTTTGGAGACATCTAGCTAAAGTAAGGAAAGTCTCTGGCATATTGAATAGACTCTCTCTGGTGAACATATACAATGACATGGATATGGGTTTTTCAGGATGATCAGGTATGTGTAGGGAAAATTATGTCTGTAGGGATACCGTAACATTGAAGGGAAAGTCCGTATCACTGAGATCACTGATCCATTTGAGTATGTAACAGTACATGCCTAATAAATGCTTATGGGATCTGAAGATGGGACCTCTCATCACTTTCAGCACCAGAAAACTAAATCTGAGTTAACAACAACCTATAACCTTGAAAAGCATAAATGGTTCAATGCTGAATTCTTTACTGCAACATCTCTGTACCTCTATGATATTTTCCATTTTTTTATTGGCACTTTAATATAAAAATATCAGGCATAATTCCACCATTTTTAAATTCTGTTGTTGTTTTTTTTACTTATAATTAGTGAAATCATATAAAACACCATGAACACCAACTAATGGCCTGGTCACACAACAGTATCCATTATCACATTTCTATCTACTTTTTAAAGTATTATAGCATTTAGTGTTTGTTCTAACTTCCCAAATTTCAGCAATCACAGATTTTTTTTCAAAAACATAAATGTCTTTCTCTACATCACGTTTACATGACACTAATACCTTTTTCTATGTCCTAAGCAAGCTTGACACTTTTTTGTGGTTCAGCAGTATGTGTGTGAGTTGGTTTTGTGAAGGTTTATTTCTTTTGCCCCGGGTAGTTTTGCAAGAATCATCATTTAACTCTTAGCATGAATCTGACTCAGAACTGACAGGCTCCAAGCCCTAACCTCTCCTGGCTGATAATTTTTAAAATCATTAATTACCATTTAAAAAGTCATCAGGCAAGAAGTCACAGTAGGCAAAATCTTATATTGGTACCTGTTATTCTTTGGAATGACAGTTTACTATGCTGACTGGGTCGACCACAAGTTCACACTTACTGTGTGCCAGGCATTGTGCTAAGTACCCAAGTATAAAAATCAGGACAGCCCCTGCCGTTATGGAGCTTACATTGTTATGGGGGAAGACAACACATATAGGGAGTGAGGGCCAGGGAAAGGTGTTTTGTTATCCAATCTCAACTATGCCTTCCTTGTTGCCTATCAGTCATTTTCCTCTTCCTCCCTGATCTGTTCTACCACACTTCCCAAAGTGGCTGCTCCAAATCACTTTTCTTCTCAAACCCCTACTGATACTCCTTCCCTCTTCTCTGCTGGCAGAGGATTTTGTCTTCTATACAATTGAAAAAAATTGGGCCTTCAGGGCTCATGACCTTCTCTTCCCTCATTCCTCACTTCATATCATCTCAGCATCATCCCCAGTCCTCAATGAATCACAGAATTTGACAGTGGAAAGGATCTCAATTGCCTTCTAGTCTGGCCCATACCAAAATAAAGTATCTCTACTATAATCTACCCCACGAGTGGTTATCTCTACTTAAAGACCTCTAGGAAGGGGGAATCCACCATCTCTTGAAACAGGTTATTCCACTTTTGGACAGCTGTATTTGATAATTTCCCTTATGATGAGCCTAAATTTGCTTCTTTGCTCCTTCTGGTCCTTGCTTCTGGTTCAGCCTTCTGGAGCTTAGAACATGAAGATGATTTATCCTTCCTTTCTATGACAGCCCTTCAAATACATGAAGATAGCTTCCATATTCCCTTTGACTCTTCTCTAACCTAAACTTCTCCAGTTCCTTTGATCAGTCTTCCTGTGTCATAGACTTCAGGACCTTTATCATCCTGGTTGCTCTGTCTGGACACACTTCTTCTTAAACTGTGTTGTCTTGAATTAAACTCAATATTCCAGATGAGGTTAGATGAGGGCACAGCACCGTGGGACTACTATCACCTCCCTGTTCCTAGGAATCACCCCCCTGTTAATGCAACCCAAGATTGCATTAATTCTTTTGACTGTTACATAACACTTGAACTTGTAGTCCACTAAATCCCCCAGAGCATTTTCAGAAAAGCTACTCATCAACTGAACTTTTCCCATCTTATATTTGTGAAGGTGACTTTTTGTGCAGGCTCTACATTTATCCTTGTTGAATTTTATCTTAATAGATTCAGCCCAGTGCTCCATGAATCTCCTAAGATATTTGGATCCTGACTCTAACATCCATTATCTCCCTCTCAACTTTGTGTCATCTGTAAATTGGACAAGTGTATGCTCTGTGCCTTTAGATAAGTCATTGATAAAGGTGTTAAAGAGCACAGGGCCAAGCATAGATCACTGGGGTATATGCCCTCTTGCCATATCAATGTTGAACCATTAACAATTACCCTTTGAGTCTGGCTATCCCACCAGTCCTGAATCCATCTGTTTGTTTGTTTTTTTTTATCAACTCTAAAACTGTAGCACTCCATCTTCTCCACAAGAATATTTTGAGACATTTTATCAAGAGCTTTGCTAGAATCTAGGTTTACTACATCCATAGCATTCCCCCTCATCTGCTAGTTTAGAAATCCTATTAAACAAAAAAGAGGAATGAGGTTAATGTGACATCACCTGTCCTTTTGGAAGCCATTCAAAGTCTTTGTAATCATTGCTTCTCTTTCTAGATGTTTAGCAACTTCCCCTCAATGATCCATTCTAGAATTTTCCCATGAACGAAAGTCAAGCTCACTAGCCTGTTGTTTATAGATCGTCCTTCTTCCCTCCTTCTTTTGAAAGTAAAATAATGTTTGCCTTTCTCCAGTCTTGTGACACGTTTCCTCTTCCAAATATCACTAATCACAGATCAGAACCTGACACTGGAGTTCATCTGAGCCAGGGAACTTGAATTCCTCAATGGCAGCTAGGTGTCCTTTATGAACTCCTGTTCTTAGGTATCAATTCTCTGTTAGTCATGTTCATTTTTTCATTTCCATGTTAACCATTTTTTCTTTGGGGGAGAAGGGACTTGAAACAAAATAAGGGCTGAAGAGCCCTACTTGCCTTCTCTCTGTTGGCAATTATGATCGTTCCATCTACCCTGATTGTGCAAAGGTCCTTTCCTTTCTTTGATCTTTCTATTTCCCCCAATATAATTTTTTTAAAAACTAGATTTTTTTTTGTCGTCCTGTTTCCCATGAAAACCTCACCTCATTCCTAGTTTTAACATTCTTGTTGCCATCTTTACAAGACTGTCCTGTGTTCTTTTATTCATCTTCGGTTATCTGTTATCTGAACTTCTGTTATCTGTTATCTGAACATTTTTATACATTTCTTTTTAAAATCAAAGTTGGTTGATGAGTTCCATGCGTATCCACACTGATCTTTTAAGACAGATACTATTTTTCCTCCTCATTGGAATTGTTTCCTTTTGTATTCAGAAGTTTACTCTTGAGCATTGTACATTTTTCTGGTTTCAGCTTCCCATGAAGCAGTTTTGTCCATAAGATCCTATGTATCCTTTGCCAGAACACTTCAAATTATTCTTTCCCAAAAATCTAGAGTATGTATCAGTCTATACTCAGATTTCTTCTTTATCACAAAGCCTAGAATGGAATGGACACTTCCTCCCAAGGTCACCATAATTTTGTCCCCAACAAGCAGTTCCTTTTTGTTAGTAAAAATTTAATCCAGAATAAAATTTTCTCACCACTTGAAACATAAATTATTATTAAGGCAAGTCAAGAAGTTATTGGTGGTTCTGTTTTGGGCAGAGAGACAGCACCAACAAACTTCAAGATAATTCAAGTTCTCTTACTACTATATGATGCCTCTGTTCCAGGCTTGTGGTTTGTTTCTCAAAAGCCTCATCTATTTCCTCTTTCTGGACAGGTGGTCTATAGTATACTCCAATGATAAAATCACTTCTTTTTCTCCTTCCTTTGTCCTTCATCCAGATACTCAGTGACATGTTTCCCCTTTTGGTTTCTGTATTTCCTCACATACCTTCTTCATATGTAATCTACCCCACCCTATATTGTACCTGCCCTGTTTCTTTTCATTAATATTTACCCATCCAGACCTAGAGCACTGTCATTGGTTTCAGGTCACTAAGTCTCAGTGAAACTAATGAGGTCAAATCTACTGCCTTGCATTGGACCACAAGTTCCTCTCCTCAGAGGAAGAAGTTGCCCACCTTGCCAATGTCATCTCTAGTATTGGTGCCCTTCACAGCATACACTCCTGTCCTTTGGAAGAACTTTTCCTTTTAGTGACACTCTTGCTGTCTCTAATTTTTGACTGCTGTTTATGATGCCAATTCCCCTCATCCTTAAGAAGCCTTCAATTAATCTACTGGCTCCTCTATCTGTCATCCTATATCTCTGCTTTTCACAGCTAAAGTCTTTGAAAGGACTATCTATACTCTCTTCTCTTCTTTTTCACCTCTCACTTACTTCTAAACCTATCACAATCTAGCTTCCATCCCCATGATTGTATGGAAGCTGATCTATGCAAAGTTACCAAAAGTCTCTATTGAAAAATCCCAAAATTTTTTCTTAACCTTCATTCCCCCTAAATTTTCTGCAGCATTTCATGCTATTAACTATCCATTGTTTCTGGAGGTTCTCTCCTCCCCATGTTTCTGTGACACTGCATTGGCATGGTTCTCATTGTCCTTTTTTGATTCAGCATCCATATCCCAGCCCATGACTACATGTAACCCAGGGCTCTGTCCCAGGCCCTCTCCTGTTCACTCTCTCTTTATGATCTCATCAGCTTCCATTGATTGAGCTATCATCTCTAAATTGATAAACTCCCATATCTATATATGCAGCCTTCATCTCTCTCTTGGGATGAAGGATCCAGTTGTTTGCTGGACATTTCCACCTTCACAGGGCACAGTCATTTCATCCAACATATCCGGACTCTACTTAATGAATTTCTTACTCCCTGAATTTCTTCACCTCTCTGTTATCAACCTTCTCATCTGGGAGATGCCTCCTCCTTTCTGAGTGGTGAGTTTTCAATTCATGAGGCACCCAGACCATGTTCATTCCACTCCTGCCTCCACTCTTTACTTGGTAAAAAAAAACATTTCTTTGTCCTTGTGACCAGCAGCCTTGCCTCAACTTTCCAGTTTCCCCTTATGTGTTGTCTTTCCCAATCTGCAGTGAGACTCAGGCTGGATATTCAGATCTGGGAATCATGATCTACATTAAGATGATAAACTCATGGGAGCTGATGAGATCACCAAGTTATCTGGCATAAAGTCAAGAAAGAACCCAGGACAGAGTCATGGGGGATGCCCATGATTAGCAGACAGACATGCCATGGATGAAAGGACCAGCAAGGAGGACCTCCAGTTTCACATCAACAACTATTGGACAGCTCAATGGATGCAGATGTCCACTATGTCTCAAACTCAACATGTTCAAGATAGAACTCATCTTTTCTACAAAACCCTCCCCATTTCTGCTTCAAGTCCTCACCCATGCTCACCCTTCACATACAATCTGTGACCAAGTCTTGTCCTTCACATCTTTCATCTACATCTACATCTGTGTCACCTTCTCTGCTCACAGAGCCTCCATCACCTCATTCCTGACCAAGCATTTATGAAATCTACTGCTTCTTCTCCCTACTTCACATCTCTCACTTCATTCCATCCTCCACTCAGTTGCAAAGTGATCTTGGAATTCAGCTCGATGACCTTGGGCAAATCACTATTTTTCTGAGTATCAATTTCCCCATCTATAAAAGATGAGAGTGGACATGGGGGCTAGAGGCTGATCTGACCTCCAAAGTCCTTGCAGCCCTAAATCTATGATCCTTCTGGCTCTGGCCGCAGTATACGTAAGGATTCTGAAGAAGAAAGGGACTGAACCATATAATAATATCGGTGCATTTTTATAAAGTGCTAATTTAAGGTTTGTAAAGCACCTTTCATTACACTATTTCATTTGATCCTCTGTAGATACATTTATTAGTCCCATTTTATAGATGAGGAGACAGGCTCAAAGTGCTAAAGTGATTTTTCCAGGGTCAGACAGCCAATACATGTTGGAACCAGGCTTGAAATGCAGTCCTTCCTAACTCCAAGTCACTCTACGCTATAGCTCCTTGTCTCTACCTCTTGGGCTTTTCTGATCCCCCTCCTCATCCAGCCAGCAATAATTTTCCAGTAGAATGGAAGCTCCCTGAGGACAAGGATTATTTCAATCATAGGATCACAGATTTAGGGCTGGAAGGAACCTTAGTGGTCACTTGGTCCAAGCCCTCAATTCACAGATAGGGGGAGGTTATTTAATTTGCCCAAAGCCACCCAGTTAGTAAGCAACAGAGACAGAAACCAAGACCATGTCCTCTGACTCCAAATTCGGTATCCTCTCCATTGCCCCCAACAATTGTGTGTAGTCCCAAAATGGCCCATTCTGGATTTCAATGGAAGGCTGACGTGGGTGGTGATGAAAGCCATTCAGGTGCCCACTGAAAGCAATTAGCAAGGGAAGGACAGAATCATCTCGAAGTGAGGTCATGTTTCCAATCTTTCAGGCAGTGCTTACAGACATATACTTTTTTTTTTTCTCTTCCCGACAGTATAATATCGCATTACTGCACACACAAGTGTCTCACACCTGGAGAAGATGAAATTACCCTGAGCTTAATCCTCAGAAACCAGCTCAACCAGAAGTCACTTAAACACCAGGCTAGGAGTTGTTTCTGAGCAAGGACAGCCTTGCAAGTCACCTGGGCAGCTTTTGCTAATTAGAAGGGCATAGCTTGATGCTTGGTTGCCTTTATTAATTACAGCTTGGAGGGCTGAAGCACAGCTCCTTTGCAGGGGATTATGTGAGTGTTCCTTGTTCATTTTTACCTCCAGGGGAAATCAGTTCTCTCTGCCTACTTCACTAGCAACCTGAGACAGAGAAAAGAGCATTCCATTTGGAGTCAGAGGGCCTGGGTTCAAATCCCATCTCTGACATGTGCTACCTTTGATGTTAGGCAAAGCACTTGACGCCTCTTGGCTTCAGTTTCTTCATTTGTAAAGCCAAGAGGTCTGGACCAGATGACCCCTTTCCCCCATCCCCAGTTTCTTTCCTGTTCCAAATTCCTGATCTTAAACATAAAGGTAACTTCAAATATGTGACAAGCACAAATAAGCAACCTTCAATGGAACTCAGAATTTTGCACCAGTTGGAGTCAAGGCAGAGTAATAACAATAGGTAACACTTATAGAGCACTTTAAGGTTTGTAAAGCGCTTTACAAATATCATCTCGTTTTACTGTATCATTTTATTTATTTATTGACCTGAGAGTACCGGTTACAGCACACCCAGGGCTGTGACCAAAGCAGAACCCACAGGAGAATTTCACAACTTTTATCACCCACTTAAAATAATCAGAAGGGTAGTGAGTGACTGGGATATCTGTCTAGCCCAGGGTGCCCCATGGCTCGGCTACACACCCTCCCTTGGTAGCGGCATTGTTTGTCCACCTTTGCCAATTCCCATCCTACAGACTGTCGTGTGGGGAGATAATTGTTGGTTTGGTGCCTTGCCAGGGGCTGGACAGCACAGCCATCCCCAGGTGTCTCCTCCAACCCTGCAGCTCTTACCCAAGCCCAGGATTACACGGCAGAGCAGAAAGGGTGCTCAGTTTGGAGGCGGACAATCTGGGTTTGAGTCTCAGCCCTGCCCCTCAATAACTGGGTGATCTTGGGCAAACCAATCAATCAACTCTAGATTTATTAAGCCCTTACTGTGTGCTTGATGGAGGGGCAGAGCTAAGTGGTGAGGACTCAAAGAACAAAAACAAACAAACAAAAAAATAGTTCCTGCCCTCAAGGAGCTTGCATTTCAAAGGAAGTCTATCTCTCCCAGTCTCTCTCTCTCTCTCTCTCTCTCTCTCTCTCTCTCTCTCTCTCTCTCTCTCTCTCTCTCTCTCTCTCTCTCCTTCTCCTCCTCCCCTCTTTTCTCCTCCTTTTCCTTCTCCTCCACCACCACCTCCTCCTCCTCCTCTTCCTCCTCCCTCCCCCCTCTCTTTTGAAAGAATTTCAAATCTACTGAGGGGCAGAACACAACTTGTGTACAAGTAAATAGTGAGGAATAATTGGGATAAAGAGACAACTGGACAAAGTGCCCTAGCAGCATTTGAGGAAGGGACAGAGACTCATGCTGAAAGGGATAACATCTTTGAGAGCCTTAGATTAAGGATCCTGAGAGGTGATGGTGAGGAAGATACACTAACTGAATGAAAATAGAGAACGAGCATTATTAGGTGTCTACTGTGTGCCAGTATTAGGTGCCACTGTGCGAAGCACTTTCCAAATCTTATCTTGTTTGGTCCTCACAACAACCCTAAGAGATGAGAGTTATTATCTCCATTTTGCAGATGAGGGAACAGAGGCAAAAGGAGGCTGCTGAATAACTTGCCTAGATCACACAGCTAGTAAGGATCAAGTTGGATTTGAACTCAAGTCCTCCTGACTTCCAGCCTATCACTCTATCCATTGTGCCACCAAGTGTGGCAAGTAAGAGTTGATACTTGCCCAGTGCTGGGAATAGAGACATGAGCCAAGGGTATAAGCCACCGACAGTCCCTGCTCTGGAGAAGCTCACGCTCTAACACAGAGACGACGTCAGCTGCAGAGCAGCAAGCAATGCCCTGGGATCTGGAAGGACACCTGCAGGGCACATTGGGCTTTAGGGCACAAATAAAAAACAAATCTCCACTAGTGATCTCAGAAGTCCCACTTAGCCTTAAATCCTATGAAGCTAAGTTCACTTAGTCCAAAGTTTTATGGTCCATTCCCCCAAAGGAAGACATAATAAATCCTCAGGAAACTGCTAACAAGCCAGTGTGGCACTCAGCATTGCATGGATGGATGTGAAGAGGTGAGGTGGGATTGAGAAAGGTGCTAAATTCCAGAATATTTGCATTTCTTTTTTACCCTGAGGGCCTCAGGAGCCCCTGGAGGTTTTGAAGCAGGAGATATGACAAAGTCAGACCTCTCCACTGAGAAGATTTTGGCCACTCTGGGAAAGCTGGATTGGAGAAGAGAAAGATTGGAAGCTGGGGGCCAGGCAGGAGGCTATTACAAAAGATGGGTGGAGGGGCAATGAGAGGCTGAACTAGGGTGTGAGAAGAGAAAGCCCCTGGCTATGGAGATGATGGGAGGGGGGAGGGGTCCGAAGCTGTCGAAGCAGCAGTTATGTAGGGGGAAGGGAGCGCTGGGGATGATTCCAGGATGAGTCTGGTGAGTGCCCACAACAAATTAGGGAAGTCTGGAGAAGGGCTGATTTAAGGGGAAGGAAGGATTAAGCACCTCCTGTGTGCCAGGAATTGTGCCATGCATGTTACAAATACTCTACCCTTTGATCTTTATAACAACCCTAGGAAGTAGGAGCTATTATTATTCCTGTTTTATAGTCAAGGAAACTGAGGCAAACAGAGGTTAGATGACTTGCCCAGGGTCACACAACTACGAAGTGTCTAAAGCTGGATTTGAACTCAGGTCTTTCTGTCTCTGGGCTCATAGCTCTCTACTGTACCTCATCCCTGCTAAGTTTAATTCGGGGCATGTTGAACTTCTGGTGCCAACGGGACATGTGGGTGGAGGTAGTCAGCAAGCAACTGGCACTGGGGCCTGGAGCTCACGAAAAGATGACAGCTGGTTATGCACGGGATTGTCGCTGCAGAGCTGGAAGAGACCTAGGATGTCTCCTGGGGCCACCTCCCCTTTCTCCAGAGGAACAAACTGAGACCCAGACGAGTCAAGGAGCTTACTGGGCCTTGAGCAGAGCAGAGCTGGGAATCCTACGCAGATCCAGCCCTCTCTGCAATGTGCACAGTAGCGACTCTGTGATAGAGATCAGGATGGAACCCACGGGAAGAGGAGGGATCACCAAGGGAGTAGAGAAAGAGAAGGCTGAACTCAGAGGACAGAGCTTTGATTTAGGAGGGGAGAGTGGGAGAGAGAGGAGAAAAGAGAGGGAGGGGAGCAGGAGAAGAAGAAAGAAGGGAGCAGAGAAGAGGAAAGGAGAGGAGAGGAGAGGAGAGGAGAGGAGAGGAGAGGAGAGGAGAGGGAGAGAGGAGGAGGGAGAGCAGAAGACAGGAGGGAAGAGGAGACAGGAGGGAGAGGGAAGGAGAGGGAGAGAGATGAGGCACTTGGATCTAGCCTAGTAGTCAGCAATGGCATTGATTCTCTGCCCAAGAATTTCTACACTTCTGTAATTTGCATAACCTGAGACTGGGGAGGTTTAGGGAGAAAACCATGATTCCACCTTTGAATGCAACCCAATTCTCCAGTTAATGCCCATTAGGAAAGCTACTTAAAAAAAAAATCCAATTTCTCTTTCCCAAGATCACCCATCCGGAGCTTGGGGCTGTAGAATGGTGCAGGGTACTATCCTCATGGGGGCTTTGGGAGGTTTTTAACAATTTAGCTTCACAGCAAATCCAAACCAACGTACCCAGTAAAATGCAGGTCCCTGTGGTTAATTAATTACCTTTCTAGTTGGGATTTTCCCCCCTTGGGTTGAGTTTTGCTTTATTTATTTTTCAGTTTGGGGCTATAACCTGAGATTTGAAATTACTTATGAAACACTTCTCAGACCCTCAGATATGAAGAATTTGGGGACTCCACCCCAGAAGCAGCTAGCCAAGAACAATGGCATTTCTCAATCTTTGGGAGGTGTATTTCAGCCGACTGATATGTAAATAAAGGAGTGGTAAGTGAGCAGTCCAGGCTTGGCTGGAACCTCTGGAGAAAGTACTCTATCTAGCCTGGAAATCCAGGAGGACTTCACAGCAGCCCCTGGGTACCTGTGGAGGGCTTGGTCAGGGCGATCCTGCAGGGCTCCCTTGTCTCCCTCCTGTTCATCCTAGACAAGGGGAGATGGGACTAGGAAGGACTGAGTTCTGAACCCTCCCCTTAACAATGCCTTCATTCCTGGCTGTCCTTTAGGACTGTGGATTGCTCTACACCTGAGAAGCCATCCCAGGCTCCCAGTCTTCAGTGGAAATATAGAGAGGCATAACGGTGAGAAAGCCAACCTTGGCATCAGGAAGACCAGAGTTAACACATACGAAAGTCACAAACTTTTAGTGCTCTGGGCAACTCTCTAAAACTACAGATTGCTTTGGTCAAGGGGATTTTCACATCAATCAAATCGCTGGTCCAGCTTCCCTTTACCCTCATCCCAAAATGAACAAGACATTTGTCTGAATCACAAAAGGGAGGTAAAAATTAAGAGAAGTTAGATAGCAGGGTGGAAGAGAGCTCTAGGCCTGGATTCAGGAAGATCTAAGTTCAAATCCAGCCCTGGACATTCATTAGCCATGTGACCCTGGGCAATTCATTTAACTTCTGTCTGCCTCAGTTTCCTCACCTGTAAAATGAACTGGAGAAGAAAATGGCAAATCCCTTCAGTATCTTTGCCAAGAAAACCCCAAAGGAAGTCACAGAGAGTCAGATATGACTCAAAAATGACTGAAAATATTTGTATGTATATACATATACACATATACTTATACATAATCAGAACAAGTATCAGAAAAAGTACTGAATTAGGAATCAGTGGGCCTCTGCTTAAATTCCACCTTTGCCACTGTGTGACCCATATGACTGTAGATAAGTCATCTCACCTTTCTTCATCTGCAGTATGGGTGCATTGGGCTAGATGACTTCAAAGCTCCCTGGGAGCTCTGTACCTACAATCCTATGAATATACACAACCGACCAAGATTAATTCCTTCAAAATGGCCCCCTTGGGAAACAATACATTTATTCCAGTAATGACCCTGTTGGTCAAAGCATATGGGGACCCTTAATTTGGTAACTGCCTCCAGAATCTAGAATTATAGAAGTTTAGAGATGGAAGACATACTCAATGGTTCCTCATTTTACAAATGGGAAGACTGAGTCCTCATGGTTATGTGACTTGGCCAAGGTTACATGGCAATGAAGAGCAAAGCAGTTCTCCTGACCACTCCTAGCCCATTGCTGGTTCTAGCATACCAACTGCCCTCAAGGGCAGTCATTGTTAACACGCTCAATCATGGCAAAATGTTTGTCCTCTTGAGATGCGGAACCCTAGGAAATATCTCATCAATGTTAAGGCAATGTGACACAGCAGAAAAATGTGGGAAGAGGACCTAGATCCAAATGCCCCTTACTACCGGAGGGGCTTTGAGCCACCTGTTTGACTTCTCTGAGTCTTAGTTTCATCACCTGTGCCATGAGAAGATTGGGTTATGTGGCCTCTGAAATCTTTCCAGATCTCATGGTGGGATCCTACAATGCTTCTATCCCAAGGGGTGCTATTCCAGGACTAGATACTACAGATGTCCATGTGCTTTTTGGCCTATTTAATAACTCACACTGGAAGTAGCCTCCTCCATGCCTGTTCTCCCTTACTCTGATGGTCTGGCTCCTCACAGACTCTCCATTTTAAGGAGGACCCCAGACCAGAATTGTCTTCATTCCTCTCCAGGTTGCAGTCTTGACTCTCCTGGCTTTTTCCACCATGCCCCTCCACACCCCTTTTCAGTTTCCTTTTATGTGTTGTCTTCTCCCATTAGAATGTAAGTTCCTTGAGGGCAGAAACTTTCATTCTTTTTGCTTCTACTGGTATTCTCAGTGTTTAGCACAGTGACTGGCACATGTCAAATGCTCAATCAATGTTTATTGGCTGCTCTTCTTTGGGAACGGTCTTCAGAGCCCATTTTGAATATCCCAAGTCATTACTTTGGAATTCAGTAGTCATGCCTTTTTCCCCCTTCTTTTTGGGGAGGCAGTGGGAGAGAGTGGGATTCAGCATGGTCATCCCCTGTATCAACCAAACTTGCCTCTGTATGACTTCTGACTATTTCCAAAAATGAAATCCATGCTCAACTTTGGTGGAAATGGGCTCTTATCAATATAGATGTCTCAATGATATCAATCATGACCCATCAAGATCTGCCCATCCCACGCAACTCTCATTCATGTTCTCCCCTAGTTTCAGCATGAGGAGGATTGCCCAATGTGGGGGAGTGGGGGAGTGAGGGAGAGGTCCTTGGTGTCTCTTGACATTGAAAGGATATTACAGAAACTCAGGATCTGTCCATTGGTTCTTTGTTCCTTAGCACACGACTAACCCCTTGTCTTTTCCAATCATATATTTCTTGATGACGTATTTTCTTCTATTTCATACTTCCTCATTTGTTTAGAGTCATAGCCTGCTTAGATCTACCATATAACCCTCCATTGTGGAGAAATACTTTTCTCAGGGGTGCTCTTTGTGGACAATTTTTCAGAGACCATATTATCTACTCCTGGAAGACAGCATCATTTGGGATATAAGTGTTGTAGGATCCCATCATAGATCTGGAAAGGACCTCAGAGGCCATATAGCTCAGTCTTCTCATTACACAGGTGAGGAAAACAGAGGCTTGGAGAAGGGAACAATTTTCCCAAGGTTCACTGAGGTAGTAAAAGGCAGAGCTGGTATTGAACCCAGGCCGTCTCACTCCAGATCCCCAACATTTTCCCACTGCTCTAATGCATTGCTTTCCACAGTGATTATGCACCTCCTGAGGGAAAGGCCTTCTCCTTAAGTCCTCCTTCAATGCCAAATTGTGATATGAAAGTGACTGTGGATCCTCAAAGGCACAAATCTAGAGCATCCTGCCAGACTGAAAAGGTGTTAAGTAACAGACCCTTACATTGATTGCCTGAGGATCAGCCTAATTCTACTCAAAGAAGCTCACCACCTAGGCAGCAAGGGGATAAATTTTTTTCAGCCACAGTCACTCTGCACTGAGGCAAAGAGGGGCTGCAACCCACCTCAGTGAAGGGGGTACCTACATTGCTGAAGTCACAAAACCTTGGAATATTGAAGAAGTGACTTGGGATCCTAAGTTTAAGAACAGGTAAAATCATGCTCACCTAATTCTAAGTAATAATATAAAGATTTTCTCCTTTCACATGGGGCAATGGGAAGAACTCTGGATTGAGAGTCAAAAGACCTGAATTTGTATCCCTTCCCCGCCATTTCCTGTGATCTTGGGCAAATTGCAACCTTTTCTGGCCTCAGTTTCCAAAATGGGAGGGTTGGACTCTATGACCTCCAAGGTCCTTCCAGCCCTAATTCTATGATTCAATGACCTAAGAATATGTGTCCAGCATACATTAGGTGTTTAATAAATGTTTGTTGATTGACCATAGAAAGTCAGAGCTAGAACACAGACAATTAAAGCTGGGAGTGATCTTAAAACAGAAGGCAGAGAGTTATCAGAGCTAAGAGAACCCTTACAGCAGAGGTATAGTGTGACATACAGCAACAATGGCTATAGTTGGAGTGTCCTGGGTTCAAATCCTGCCCCTGATTATCACTCAGCTTGAGTTAACATCAGTATCACCTTTTCTTAAAAAAAGAAATCTCACAGAGTTGTTGTCAGAATCAAATGAGATGATTTAGGCAAACTGCTTTGCAAACAAATAACAAATAAAATCAGGTTTTCTTTTTAAGGCAATCAGGGTTAAGTGACTTGCCCAGGGTCACACAGCCAGTAAGTGTCAAGTGTCTGAGGCCAAGTTTGCACTCAGGTCCTCCTGACTCCAGGGCTGGTGCTCTATCCACTGTGCCACCTAGCTGCTCTAGGTCAGTTAGTATTAGAAGTGGAAAGGCCTTAGAACCTTAGAGCTGAGAAGCCCCATAGTCCCCTGTCTGAGCTGGGAAGTACTTTGGGGCTCAAGTCCACACCTTTTTTTTATAGGGATGAAAACAGACTCAGAGAGAGGTCAAGTGATCGCACAAAGTCACACAGCAAGTTAGTGGCCATGCTAGGACAAGCGCCCAGTTTCCATAGTCTTTTGTCCAGTGTTCTCCCCTTTAATCCCCTACCACTGGTCACTACTGGTGTACATAGTCAAATTCAATGGAGGAATCTTGATAAATCAATCCTTAGTCTTTGCAAATCTTCTAGCACCTCTCGGAGTGGAGCAGGCCATTGCCGGGTGAACACCAGAGATAAGTTATGTCTTCCCTCCCACCCCCAAAGAATGGGCTCCCTTACTAAATTCCTTGAGGTCAGGGTCCATATATTATTTATCCCCATTTCTCCTTTAGAGCCTACCATAGTCCCTCACACACAGCAGATTCTTATTATCAATGTTTGTTCAATGAATATTAAATTAGCAAATTAACTGGTTGATTCCTGAAAGCCATATAATAATGACTCATACAAGGGAAAGGGAGCCCCTGAGCCCATGGGATCTGAGCTTTTGAAAAGGCAAGTCCCAGGATGATTCTGTAATCATAGATTTAGAACCGGAAGGAATATCAGAGGTCATCTACTCTAGCCACCTCATTTTACAGGTGAGTAAACTGAGGCCCAGAGAAGACACAGGTAGTAAGTGAAATCGACCCAATGCTTATTAACTTAGAGAGGAGTCACAGCATAGGAGGTGTCTTCAGCTGACTAAGGCAGTTCTGGATCCAGATACTACCTCTGACACACACAGGCTATGTGACCCTGGGAGAATAATTTAGGAAACTCTCTAAGGTGACCAGTAGGAAAATCAGAGCAGTTGGTAGGCACTGGGAGAGGGAAACTCCCAACCCAGAGTTCTCTCTATCATTGATGTCATAGGTTTTGACAAAATTAGAATTTTCAAGGTAATATACAGTATAATTTCATGGTGCCAAGAACGGTGGTCTATGGCTCAAATCCACAGCTCTCCAGTCTGCAATTCTATGCTTCAAGCCCAATTCTTTTGGCTTAAACCAAACTTAATTATATCCCCTCTCAGAGCTCAAGTTTTGATGAAGTGGGGGGCGGGAGAGAGAAGAAAGCCTGAAGACAGTGGAAGCTGAGGGAAGTGGGAAGAAAGGAGTACGACTCAGGGAGGGAGAAGGGAGGACTTGGGAACACTTTGGAGCCTTGAGGACTAATCATGCCTACCTCACCATTTTGCCTTAAGACAGCTTTGGCCAGCTCTCCTGGGAAACAGGAGGAGGTAACTCTTCTCAAGAGACAAATTGGCACCTGGTCTGCCTGGTAACTGTAAGGGAGGAATGTCATTGTCTCAGAGCATGCAGCAGATTGCTCTCAGAGCCAAGGCCTCTCAGGGAGGCTGCTCCCTGATACAGGGGTGGCAGGTGGCCCATTCAAGCTTGCTTCTCCTTAGGACCTAAAGTGCCAACACAGAATTCCCTCAGCTTTCAGAGGACAAGTAGAGGCAAGACACCACTAACCTGGTTTCCCAGAAGAAGTGGAGAGAAAAAAAAATGTGTCTAGCTGAAGAAAGAGAGTAAAACTGACAAAAAATTGTTTGATGGGGAGGGGGTGATGGAAGGAAGGAAATGGGAAACAAGGAAATGGGAAACAAGGATAAACTTTGCAATACATTTTCTAAAGTGTCTAGAAGTTGCTACTCCCTCCTCGTACTTCCCTCCTCCTCAGCCTCCTTCATCAATCAGTATTGTCATAGTGTCATGGAAAGTGTATAGGCTCTCTGGAATCAGATGATCTTGGCTCAACCACTCACTACCCATATGACCTCAGGAAAATGACTTAATCTCCTCATCTGTAAAATGAAAAAAGTTACCTGAGATGGCCTCTGAGGTCCCTTCAGCTCTTGATCTATGACCCTAAGAATAAAAAGCCAAGAGATGGTACGTGCTTCTACTGGGTGATCAGAAAGATCTTTTAAAAATTCATTCTGTTGTATGGATGATCAACTGTGAAAGATTCAGCTACTCTGTTTGTGACAATAAGCCAAGAGAATTCCAAGGGATCCATGATGAGAAATGCTATCCACTTCCAGAGAGAGAGCTGGTGAACTATGAATAGAGATTGAAGCTTACTTTTTTTGACTTTATTTTTCTTGGGGTGTTTTTGGTCTGTGTTTTCTTTTGCAACACGGCTAGTATGGAAATAAGTCTGGCATGACTTCACTTATATAATCGATATCAAATTGCTTGCCTTCTCACTAAGCAGGGAGATATGGGAGGGAGGAAGAGAATTTGGAACTCAAAATTTTGACAAATGAATGTCCATAATTTTTACATGTAATTGGGAAACATTTAATTAAATAAATTAAAATATATTTTTTAAATGCATTCTTAGTTCAATGAGTACTTTAAGGTTCTTTTATGAGAGGCAAAGTGACATAATGGATAGTGTGTTGGCCTTAGCATTTAAGAAGACCTGAGTGAAAAACCTTGCTTTTTACCTGTAGCTGCTATTGTGACTGTGGACAAACCTCTGAGTCTCTTCCTACAGGGACTGGAAATGTTCTACAAGTTCCCATCTCAGGCAATTACCTGGGACTCTGAGAGCTAAGGGACTTGTCTAAGGTCACACAACCACCATCAACCAATCAACAAGCATGTATTACATTCCTACTGCATGCCAGTCGCTGTGTGGAAAACTAGAGATAAAGACCAAAAGAAGGAAAAATGGTACCTACTGAAGGAGTTTACATTCTATCCATAGTTATCCAGTATGTGACTCTGCATGCTTCTGAAGCAGGACTGAACTCTCATTATTTCTGACTCAGGTTCCCTATCCACCATCCACTTTAGTCACTCTCCTGTGGTCCAAATATCCCCTGGTAGCCCACCTGCTGTTCATTTAACTAAGTTTTTCCTCAGAGGAAAGGATTCAAAGCCAAGTGTTTCCAAATCCAAGCCCAGAATTCTTTCCGCCATACCAGCGGTTCCTATTTAGTGGTCCACTGGATGATGGTGCAAGGGTTTTGTGTTAAAAATTCTTTAATGGAGCCTTCGGCAGTAAATAATTGGCAAAAAAAAATCATGACTAGTATATTATTCTGAAGGTCACAACATATTTTTGTTATGGTTGTTGACAGCCCCAAGTTCAAAGCTTTTCCAGCTTGGCAGGACCCTCGAGAGGTAGGAAACATTCGATGTCACGTACCCAATACCTATTAATAAAATGGAAACTCCAAGGTAGGGACTATTTTTTTTTTTCTTAGGGGGAGTGAGGGGCGGGCGGGGCTTTAAATCCAGCACTCAGCACAGGATTTTAGAATTGAAGGTGACCTTCTACCTCCCGGTCTCCAAGGTCTTCCCTATTGCCATTGAAATAAGCTAACGACTCATCCCTCCCGTTTGACTGCAACTTCCCCCTTCTAGATTTCACATCACTCACCTCCCGCGCTTGGCATTCCGGCCAAACTTGATTACGAGCCATTGCCGGTTCTCAATATTGCATCTCTCACCTCTATGCTTTAACAAAGATTGACCCCGATGCCTCAAATGCCTTTCCTCTCACTCCCGCCTCTCAGAATCCTTTGCCTACCGCACCACCCCAACCCGACTTAACTCAGGTGCTACCTCTTCTGGGAAGCCTTCCTGATTTCTCCAATTGCTGGCGCTCCCCACCTCATCAAACTGATTGCATTTACCTGTTTGTGGAAATGTATCCCACCACTCCAGGAGACTGTAAACTCCTTAAGGGCAGGAACTGGAGGTTTTTGTTGTTGTTTTGTTGGGGGGTGCTTTTTTTTTCTTTTTGTAGGGGCAATTGGGGTTAAGTGACTTGCCCAAGATCACACGGCTAGTGTTAAGTGTCTGAGGCCCAATTTGAACTTAGGTCCTCCTGACTCCAGGGCTGGTGCTCTATTCACTGTGCCACCTAGCCACCCCATGGTGGGGGGGGGGGGGGGAGGGAATGCGTTGTGCTTGTTTTTGTTTTTATTCCTAGCACCTTGCATATGGGAGGTACTTAATAAACTTTTTGTCAATTTAATTGCATGCACCTTGGAAATCACCTAGTTCAAACCCTTTCTTTTGTAGATGAGGAAATGGAAGCAGAAAGAAGCTGTGACTTGTTAGCAGTATAGTGGTTCCCAACGTTTTTGGTTCTGCAGACTCTTTTCAACAACAACTAAAATATGTCACGAACTTTAGAGTATTTTAATATGCTAGTCATAATGTTCTTTACAATTATTTACTGCTGAAGACTCTGTTAAAGGACTTTTAACATGAACCCCTTGGACCATCATCCAATGGACCGCTAAATGGGAACCGCTGGTATAGTGGACAGAATTCTAGGCTTGGACTTGGAAAGCCCTGCGTTTGAATCCTCTTCCTCAAACACCTACTTGCTGTGTGACCCTGGGTAAGTCATTTAACCTTGGGTATTTCTGATGGAGATATTAATAGCACTAAGAGTTGTTGTTAGCTAGCCTCCTAAAGGAGGGAGACCCCCAGATTCCATCAAGGTTTTGTGAGGATAACATGAGTTAACATGGGTAATTTGTTGTTCTTTAGTCATTTCGGTTGTATCTGACTCTCGGTGACCCCATTTAGGGTTTTCCTGGCAATGATGCTGGAGTGATTTGCCATTTCCTTCTCCAGCTCATTCTACAGATGAGGAAACTGAAGCCCAAAAGTTGCTGGAGAGATCTCTTGGAGCCTGCTTGCAGATAACTGGGTTTAACACCATATGGGTGAGAGGATAGCATGGTGGAGAGAAGGTTGGCTTTGAATTGTGGGAGACCCAGCTGGAAGTCTTCCCTCTGCCACATCCTACCACTGTGGCACAAGGCATGTAATGTCTCCTTGGTTAAACCTCTAAGACTCTAAGGTATAAACTGCTCATTGTGGAGTTTCCACACTGAAAATTCCCCATACGAAGGAAATCACAGGTAGGAACAATATTCTTTTGAAAATCAATATATATATTTTCTAAGGAAATGTATAACTCAGTAGAGAACATACCAAAAATAATGAAAATAGATACTTGAACAATCATCCTAAATCCATAAAATGCATGGGGTTATTTAGCTATGGGGGAGGGGGGAAGGCTTGGACTGGATTATCTTACCTAGGTTTAGCTGGAAATATTTGTATAATTCTCATAGAAGGCCTCATGGACTTCTAAATTCCTAGGACAAAGTGAGACAGGGAGAGATGAAGAGACACAGAGGCAGAGAGACAAATAGGGATAGAGAGACAGAGAAAGAGAAAAACAGAGACAAAGAGACAGAGATAGAGAAAGACAGACAGAGAACTAGAATGGAAGCATGGTCCACAACAACCTTCAGCAACATGGCTTATTTCTTAAACAAGGTCACCTGTTTCTGGTTACATGCTTGGACCCAACAGTGTCTCAGCATTTGTCCACCAAGGGTGAAGCAATGCCTTTCTATATTGGAAACTATGCCAGGAGTCAGTTTAGGATGATGGGCATCTGACCCCATCAAAGCTGCAGATGTAGAGCTTAAAAGGTGTCTTAGGGCTCATGTAATCCAACACTGTCATCTTACAGAGAACAAACTGAGGCCACGTGAAGCCGTATGACTTGCCCAGGGTCACAAATCAATTAAGTAGCAGAGCTGGGACAAACCACTAGAGAACCGTCTCTATCCATCCTGGCTGGGAGTCCTCAGGGTCCACACTTCTGGATCCAAGGGACCCTCTTCTCTACTCATGATACAAAGCTGTACTCTTCAGTCCTCTGCTCCACTTGTAGAGTCAGGGGCTAGATAGTGAAGGGACTGGTTAGTCGACCCTATTGCCTCCCCATTCAATCTACCTGTCCACTATGATACTGCCACAGGCTGAGAACCTGAGGATACCTTTCTGGATCTTTGCCACAGTCTTCTGGGTTTAGGAACGCCTGACTGGTATCTTACATCAGATGGGTCCATGAAACATGATGAAAAACAAGAATGGAGTAGAAATTGTCTACAACCTTGATTGCAGATCTCTGAACTCGGAGTTAAAGGACCTGGATTCTAGTTCTGGTTCTTTTGCTTTCTAGTTGTGTGGCCTTAGACAAGTCACCTCTCTCTCTAAGCCTCTGTCTCCTCATCTGTAGAATGGGAACAATAAAACTTGCACTCTCTATTTCATAGCATTTTGTGGTTGATGATGATGATGATGGTGATGATATCTCACAGTCACTACTCACTTATCAGTTTCCTAAAGGATCATCACAAGTCTGGGGACGGGGAAGGAGGACTGTGACCTGGGATTAAATGAGATAAAGCGTTTGAAAGTGCTTTGTAATCCATAAAGCGTTATATACATGTAAGGGGATATTACTGTTCTGTTAAAGAAAACAAGTACTCTCAGGGGATCAAGCAAGAAAGGGGTGGGGACATAAGAGTCTAATGATGGGATCAAACAAATTTAGAAAAAAGCCACAGTAAATCCAGGGACCTCAATGGAGTCGGAATGGAGCTCAGTTAGTGCACGTAGGCTGACATGGAGATGACAGATGGACTGGAGTAAGAACTTGGACGTGCCAAGTGCTTCATTTAATAAATCAGCTGACACTCCCCTCCATTTGCATTGTTAATGATGGAACTTGGAGACTAGCTGATGCTGCAGAAACTTGTCCTAGAGCGTCCTTCCCCCCCATTCCCACCAACGCCCCCCTGCCTGCCAACATCTTTCAAGTGACTTGGCAAACAATGCCACGTTGCTTGGAATTCAAGCCCACCCAAGACTGGCTCTGAAATGAGAGTGGGAGTATGATCATACTCTGGACTCTATTGAAATTCCCACCTCTGAACCAGGGGTCCCGAATGCCCCCAGGACTGGCATATTCAAGGAGTCTCCTGGCTCACTGGCTCCACTGAGTCCAAAGGGACGACGCTGGACGACGTAACAGACTAATTTTCTTACATTGCTTTCGCTTTCTTTCTGTTCCTTCCTCATCGCTTGTCTCCTTTACTCGTTCATCCCTTCACTCGTTTCTCCATTTCTGTTCCTCCTTCTTTCCCTTTCTTTCTCACATTTCTTCTCTTTTTCTTCTTTCCTTCCATCCTTCTTGCTTCCCTCACTTTCCTTTCTACCTCCCATTCTTCCCTCCTTCCCTCCTTCTCTTCTTTCCTTCCTCCTTCCTTCCTTGCTTCCTTCCTCCTTCCTTTCCTTCCTTCCTCTCTTCCTTTCTTCTTTCTTTTATGCTTCTCACCTTCCTTCTTTCAGTAAATACTTATTAAGTACTGACTGTGCAAGACTCTATACTAGATGGTCTGCAGTTCTTTGTAGTAGATATAGGCAATTTAGGACAGTGATAAAGGACCAGGAAAAGACCCACAGACAAAACCAAGACACCCACATCTGTCAAATGGAGAACTCTCTCTGCTTGTGAGTGCAGGAGCTGCAAAAGCTAAAACTCAATGGGCCCTCCAAGAACTTGGCACTCAACCGAACAACAGTCAAACCCAAGCCTGGCCTGACTGCTGCCTCTCTCACTGGTGTGGACAAGCACCGATTCTCCATGGCCCTTCTGGAGGCTTCCCGTACCCCCCTTTTGTTGATGACCCCTCAGCATGGGAGGGGCCCAAGTCCACTTAGGATGGTCATCACTTCTCTGGACCAGAGCCCCCACCCACAAACTCATCTCAGGTCCCCCGTCAGGTGATGACACCACCTTCTCCTTGAGGGCACCGTTCCCAAAACTCAAAGACAAAAGTTTTATTTGCAGATTGAAGAAAAACAAGACTCAGAACCAAGGTCTTGGAGAAATAAAATCCCCTCCAGCAAGTGGCCCTTTCTCCCAAGACGTTACCAAACGTCTCAGCCCTGGCACCAGGCATTGTCTCCCATGAGGTCCTCAGGGGGTTACTTCTCATAGTTCTTAGCATCTCCCAGAAGGTGTCACCCAGAATCACCCCAAGTCAGATTGCAGCAGCACGAGGCCTCTGCCAGAGAAAATGCTCTTCTTCCACGGAGGTCCCACCAACACTGCAGGGGGCATGGAGGTAGGGTGGGGCTATTCCTGACCTTTCCTGTCTTGGCAGCAGACCCGGCTCTCTAGGAAAGGGAAGGGGAAGGGGAAGAAGAGGAGAAGGGGAAGGGGAAGACAAGAAAGAAATAAGCTTTTATTAAACGTCTACCGCGTGCCAGGCCCTATGCTAAGCACTGCACATATGACCTCATTTGATCCTCATGACAACCCAGGGAGGTAAGTGTTGTTCTTATCCCCACCTTACAGATGAGGAAACTGAGTCTGAGAGAAATCACCTGACTCACCCGGGATTACACAGCTAGCAGTCTCTGCTTCCCGGCACCAATGCAGCCCAAACTCAAGATGCCTAGGTCTTTCCTTCTTGGTTCCTTTTCTTGCTCACCAGCTCAGAAAGAAGCTTGCCCGGGGATCAGGAGCAACCCTGCTCCTCTCTAGGGTCAAGTGAGTCTTGCCCCCTGGAACTGGTTCAGACATGGTGACTTCATACTCCACTGTCCTCTGCCTCCATCATCTGGGCAATGTCGTCTTCTTCCCCAGGAGGCAGAACCCACTAGTCTAAAAACTTGGTGAAACATCCCAGTTTACCCCTCCATTGTCTCTATGTTCCTACCACTAAAGCATGGTCCACCACCAAGGCTAAGAGGAGTTCTGTGCCCTGGAGACATCCTTCTCTCCCCTACACATATCAGTAAATTAATAAGCATTTATTAAGTATCTACCATGGACCAGGATCACAGACCAAAAGAAAAGTTCCTACACCTCAGAGAGCTTCCATTTTGATAGGGGAGAAAATACACTTATATACGGATTTATAAGCAAAAAACAAAGTAATCTGGGAAAGAAAGTTCCAGCTGACTTTGTCTTGAGGCAGGGGAGAAGGAAAAGGACTAGAAAAGAGTCCATAAAGAAGGTGACGCTTGAGCTGGGGCTGGAGAGAAACCAGGAGTCAACAGAGAGAAGAGTGAGCATTCCAGCCAGAATGGATGAGATCAGAAAAGGCCCAGACTTAAAAGAGGGTACATCAGTCAGCCTTGTTAAGCGCTTACTGTGTGTGAAGCACTGTGCTAAGGTGTGGATAAGACTTCACAACTGGACTAGAATAAAGAATGTGGAAAGAGGACCATGGGATGAGATTGGCCAGGTAGGTGATTGGAGCCAGATTATGGAAGGAGGGCCTTAAATGCCAGACAAAGGGGTTTACGTGGTATTTCTCTCAGTTGGTCAGTCATCAAGCATTCGTTAAAAGCTTACTATGTACTGAAGGTCTCTGCTTTATGTTTCTCTGTGATGTTCTCAGCTCCTGGGAGGATGCTCTGCACACAGCAGGCCTCAATCAGTGTTTCTTTTGTATAGAATTGAAGAGAGAGACACAGTAGAGTATGTTGTAGTCAAAGGACTGTGACCCTTGGCAAATCACACGACCTCCTTGTCCTCAGCTTCCTCACTGTAAAGATGACATCAGAAGCTCCTTATAGCTCTAAATCTCAGATTCTCTGATCCTGTGTCCTGGGTTCAAGTCCTAACTCCAACACTTACCAACTATGTAACTAGGAAAAAATTACTTTGCCTTTGAGTCTAGAAAAAAATTCCTTCTTTCTTTCTTTCTCTCTCTCTTTCTCTTTCCTCCTTCCTTCTTTCCTTCCTTCCTTCTTTCCTTCCTTCCTTCCTAAGTAGATTCACCTATCTTGTCTAGACTGGAGATGCAATGGCAGCCACCCATGGGCCCAGTCCTTATACCGATCAGCATGGAAGCTTAAACCTGCTGCAATCTTCCATTCTGGTTGAGTTTAGCCCTCCCCAGCAAGCCTGGTGACCCTACATTCCCAGGGACTGACCATGCTGAGACCAGACTTAGTCCTCCCATCCAGTACTGCAGCTCAGAACTCCTAAACTCCAGCAATTCGCCTGCATCTGCCACCCCAATAGCAGGAGCTGCACATGGGTGCCATGCCCTGTTTAAGTCTCAGTTTCTTCACCCACAAATGGGGAGCAAATTCAATCCAATTTAAGAAGGATTTAGCAAGCACCTACTAACATGCCAGGCAATGGGAACACAAAGGCAGAATGGAAAACAATCGCTACCTTCATGGAGCTTCCCTTCTACTAGATAATAATTTTGCTGAGATAAGAATACTAGTATTGGGCGGCTAGGTGGTGCAGTGAATAGAGCACTGGCCCTGGAGTCAGGAGGACCTGCATTCAAATCCAGCCTTGGACACTAAACACTCACTAGCCATGTGACCTTGGGCAAGTCACTTAACCCCAATTGCCCTGCCTTCCCCACTGCAAAAAAGCAAATAATAATAATAATAATAAAGAATACCAGTGTTGCATTTCAAGGAAAGTGTTAAGTGAAAGTATACAGTATGACGGTTGTCAAATTTCCAGAGAAACAAGAGGGACGTAAAAATGTGCCGTCTCTCTCTTAGCCACCGGCTCCTCTGACCCTTTCTGCCAAGTCCCTCTGTCATTTCTTCTAATTTATTATAAAGAATGTTTACATTTTTAAGGAGAGTAAATGGAATTACAGCCAGAGTCTTCCATGATGGGAGACCTTAAAAAGGAAAATCAGCGAAGAATGAAGGAGGAGAAGCCCTCAGGGGTCAAAAGAAGGGGGAAATTGGGTGGGATGATCAAGAGGGATGGAAAGGAGGGAAGAGGAGAGATACGGTAGTGATGAGAATGGCAAAAACCAGAATTGGAGAGCTGAGAGAGACCAGGAGGTGAGTGGTATGTGCATGAGAAGCCAAGCCCTACAAAGGTTAGAAAAACACTGATCTAATTTCTCACAGAAAACCGGAAAGAAGCTTTCGATGTTGTCACACAGCCTGAAGACCTGAGCCCGGCAACCTGCCAGTAACCTGACAGTCATCCCACCTGGCAAGAGAAACCTGCCAACTCCATGCCAACCCGGTGCTATTCAGCTACACTTTCCCCTGAATGGAGCCTGGCTCCGTCCCCACTGGGAGGCTCAGATCAATCCTCCCTCCATTTCCATTCCTTTACTGCTTCCCTCTGTCAGCTGCCCCTGCCCACAGATTTGCAGGTGGCATGTCTGGACTATGCTGACTGTGAAAAAAAAAGGCTAATCTCCATAGGACAGTGCAGCAACATAACCTATCACCACCATTGAATCCTGCCAGAAAAACCTGATGTGTTCCTCCAAATCGCTGGATTTGGAATCAGAAGATCTGGGTTCAAATCTTGACTTTGCCATTTTCTATCTGTGTGACCTTGGACAAGTGAATTAACCTCTCTGGGCTGAAGCTTCCTCCGCTGTAAAGTAAGAAAGTGGACTAGATAATCTCAAAGGACTCTTCCAGCTTTAGTCCCATGATCCTATAATCCTAATACCTGCTTGTCTACTTGGGTTGTGATTTTTTTTTTAAAGCCTCTTGGTATTCTCTCCTTGACAAATCTGGGCCCCAGTTGAATGACCTGGAATTGGCATTGGTCCCAGAAGTATCCTGAAAGTATGGAAGCACACACACTGACTGACCTGGTTCCCAAAGAAGTTATAAATGTAGTTGACCCTGCCCAACAAAGGCTAAATGAGGAAGCCATTAGGGATATAACAGAAAAGGCACAGAGAGCTCTAAAGACATCTGTGTGTCAGAAGGTTGCAGCCACCATGACAGTTCAAGTGGCAGAGAAACTAACCCCAGTTCAGAACAGCCAGTACACACCCTCTCTGCAAACAAGGGCTTTCCATTCAGCAACTACGCAAAGAGCTATTCAGAGCAACCCAGTGGGGCCTCGAAGATTCAAAATTAACAAGAACATTTCATAAGAACTAGACCTCCAGGACTCTACCCAAGATTTCTCACCCTTTTCTAGCATGAGGACCCCTTTTTGGTCTCAAGAACTTTCTGAGACATCACAAGATACCAGTTATATTATTTGTATACTTTAATGGTAAGAATAATTAATAATATATTTTATAAAGTACCTACTATACATGCGTATAGTGCCTACTATGTGCCAGGCATCTCATTTGATTACCTGGGAGGTAAGTGCGATTATTATCCCCATATTACATATAAGGAAACTGGGATTAAGTGATTTGCCTAGGATAAATGTCTGAGGCTGGATTTGAACTCAGGTCTTCCTGACTCCAAGTTTGGCATTTTATCCATTAATTGCTATTACCAATTTCCATTGTCAGAGGGGGTTTCCTCATTGGAGTTCCCTACACTAGTAAAGGGCAGCTAGGTGGACTTGATGGATAGAGCACTAGGACAGGAGGCAGGAAGATCTGAGTTCAAATCAGACCTCAGACTCTCACTAGCTGTGTGACTACACAAGCCACTTCACCCTGTTTGCCTCAGTTTCCTCATCTGTAAAATGAACCGGAGAAGGAAATGGCAAACCACTCCAAGATCTCTGCCCAGAAAACCCCAAAGAGGGTCACAGAGAGTTGGACACAACTGAACAACTGAACAATAACACACCAATGAAATCACGGGTCTGCCCAAAAACTCGTAATAACCTTCATATGTATAGCACTTCCTTTATGCATGTTATCTCCCGGGGTTCTTCCACTGGACCCAGGAGATGGGCGCCACCATCACCCTATGTCACACACAAGGCAACTGAGACTCAGACTGACAATGCAACGTGTTCAGTGAGACAGGTAACGAGGGTCAGAGATGGGATTCAGCCCAGATTTTCTCTCTGTGTTCAGCGCTCTGCTCTTATGAACCAGACAATTTTTCTTTACTATCTTTATGTTTAGTAGGTGTTCTTCCCTCCCTCCCTCCCTCCTTCAATCTCTCTCTCTCCCTCCTTCTCTCCCTCTCTTCCTCTCTCCCTCTCCCTCTCCCTCTCTCTGCCTTTCTCTCCCTCCCTCTCTCCCTCCCTAGCTCTCCATCCTTTCCTCCTTCAATCTCTCTCTCTCTCTCTCTCTCTTTTTCTCTCTCTCTCAGAGAGGGGAGTAGTGTTCTCCTTAGGACCTTGGGGAGATCATTTAACATCTTGGGACCTCAAGACCCACATCAGTAAAATAAGGGGGTTGGATTAAGTGATCTCTAAGGCCTTTCTTATCTTTAAAGCTTATCAAAATGCTGCAATCTAGGGTAGGAAAATTAGTAAAAAAAAAATTATTATTTTTGTGGTTGCTCATTTGTTTTGGTCATGTCTGATTCTTCTTGATTCCATTTTGGGTTTTCTTGGCAAAGGTACTGGAGGGGTTTGCCATTTCCTTCTCCAGCTCAATTTACAAATGAGGAAACTGAGGCAAACAGGGTTAAGTGACTTTTCCAGGATCACATAGCTAATAAGTGTCTGAGTTCACATTTGAACTCATGAAGGTGAATCTTCTTGATTTCAAGCTCATTGATCAATGCACTTTGGCGCCACCTAGCTTCCCTAATAACTATTATTACAAATGCTATTGGTAGAGGATTGTAAAGTTTGCAAAGTGCCTGCTTTGTACCCCTTATCTCATGTTTGATATCTTTACACATTTGATTTTCACCCCAGCCTTATGAGATATGTAATTATTATTCCCATTTTACAGATGAAAATCAGAGGGGTAAAGCAGATTACTAAGAAGTGTCTAAGCTGGGATTCAAACCCAGGTCTTCTGAACCCCAAGTTCAACACTCAAATGATCAGTGTCTCTGAGTAAAATCTATAACACAAATCCACCATGATTTTTGTAAAATCTTAGATGATTTCGTAATTTAAAAAATAGAAATATGTGTATATGAGAGATCTATTTATCCCATCTTTCCTTGCATTTTTCATTCCAATCCATCTTCAATTCAGTAATTTTTCCCAAATCAGACTATGTCACTGCCTCCACTCCATAATCTTCAGAGGCTCCCCATTACCCTTAGGATCAAATATAAAGTCCTCTGCTCAGCATCTAAGCCTCTTACCGCCTGGCCTCTCAGCCTATATTTCCAGTCTTTTTCTACTTTTCTCCCTCCTCCCCATCCTCACTCTATGATACAATGACATTGACTAACTGCATATTCAAGTACCTTATATGTACTCCTATTCCTTGAGTTCATGGGAGAGACTCTGTGCCCTTGCCTATGCCCCATATCACAGATGAGATCACAGATCGAGCTTTTTCCTGCCCATCTGAACCTGGCTGGTCAAGGGTGGTTTTATCCCACATCCTCTGGAGCCCAGCTCTGAAAGGCAAAGTAAAAGTGGGAAGGGGAGGCAGGGAGGTGGGGGGCAGGGGCAGCAGACTGTGAAAGAAGTGTGCAGGTCCTCCAGGAAATGAGGATGTTTAGCCTGGATTAGAGGAGGTTTAGGGGCAATCCAATAGCTGTTTTCATGTAATTGCAAAGCTGTCACTTGGAAGAAGCAGTTGGCTTGTCTTGTTTGACTCTGAAGGGCCAAGTCTAGAGTAATGAGGGGGAAGGGATATTTCAACTCCATATGTGGGGAAAAAAAAACCAAACCTGTTACATTTAGAGATATCCTGGCTGAGAATGGGTAGTATGATCCCTTTCCCACCATCTATGACCCCCTAGAGGGTTGAAAGCTGGAAATCAACACTGTCTGGTATGATACAGCTATGATATATGATATATATGATATAGACATTTCTGTGTGCTCTGGGCTGGACGAGCCTCTCAAATCATTCCACTCCTCAGGTTCTTGGTTCTATTGATTCCTTCTGAGCAATGTTATGTAAGATCACAGATACCCAATATCTCGGAACTGGAAAAGACCTTTGAGGCCTTCTAAATAATATAATATTGATGATGATGGTGATGGTGGTGGTGATGATGATGATGATGATGGTGACGATGGTGATGATAGTGATGGTGATGACGCTAATGGTGATGGTGGTGGTGGTAGTGGTGGTGGTGGTGATGATGATGTTGTTGATGATAGCTAGTAGAGAGCTTTAAGGTTTCAAAGAACTTTAAATAGTGTTTTAGTAGAGACAGCAATCCCAGGCAAAAGACGAGACAATCAATCAGGTGAATCCCATAGGTTAGTCCATTTCAGGAGTGCCAGAAAAATCCATCCCAATTGTGCCTTCTTATAGAAAATAGTTTCCTAATCAACCCATTCTTTGATTCAGAAATCCCTTTCCTGGGAGAGTCACACTGTGATTCCAGAAGTAGGGATAAAAATTAAAAGGCAAAGATGTTCAAGAGAGACAGACTTCAAAGTGGAGGGGATCTTAGAGGTCATTGATTCCAAACTCTTCATTTTACAGTGAGGAATCTGAGGTAGCAAGAAGTTAAGAGATTTGCCTTGGGTCACATATCTAGTGTTTGAGGCAAGATTTGAACTCAGGTTCATATTTTGACTTTTAAGTCCCATTCCCCCTACCCTCTCCAATCAATTGTGTGACTTTGTTGTTGTTGAGTCCATTTTTCAGTCATATTTGACTTTTCATGACCCCATTTGGGATTTTCTTGGCAAAGACTCTGGAGTAGTTTGCCATTTCTTTCTCCAGTTCATTTTACAGATGAGGAAACTGAGGCAAGAAGGGTTAAGTGACTTGTTCAGGATGCAAAAGCTAGTAAGTGTCTGAGCCCAAATTTGAACTCATGAAGATGAGTCTTCCTGACTTCAGGCCCAGCACACTATCACAAAAAAAACACATAATATAGGGACTCCAACAAATTCCCTCCAAAAGAAAGGAATGTGATTGATATTCAGTCTTTGGCAGGCTTAAACAGAGAGATGGTAGGGAAGAGAAAAAAGGAAGCCTAAGCCTCTGAGAGAAGAAATGTGGGAACAGGTTGGGGGTGGCTGAAGATAGACTTTTCCTACTCTAAAATTTCTCCTCAAGGTAGCACTGAAGGCAACTATACCTGGAAAGTTAAGGGCCCCAGAGCCAAGTCTTTTGTGGGTAGTCAATAAAGACTCAAGGAATAGAATCATCAAAGAATGAGGACAAAAAGTCCCCCAACATGCTTTAGGAATGACTGCCAAATGTGAACGAGTTTAGCAAGAGCAGGGGACACCATGGGCCACTGGAGAGTTATGGAGACTCCCTTTTGGGGCATTCTACTGGGAAGAGGGAAGGAAGAAAGTGGACCCCTCCTTTCCAGACAGAAGCAGAAGAGTTCCTGGGGTGGCTAGGTGGCACAGTGAATAGAGCACTGGCCCTGGAGTCAGGGGGACCTGAGTTCAAATCCGGCCTCAGACACTTTATACTTACTAGCCGTGTGACCTTGGGCAAGTCACTTAACCCCCATAGCTCTGCCTTCCCCCCGGCAAAAAGCAAAAAAACAAAAAGGCAGAAGAGTTCCTTCACTTTCTAGGATGCAGGGTCCAACCATGTTATTTAAATTTGAACTGGTTCGTGGCCTCAGATTTATCAGTGAGAAGAACTTTCATAGTGATCTAAGTGGTGACCATGTGAGCATAGGGTCAAAGATCACCGGATCATAGATCTGAAGCTGGAAGGAAATTAAGAAACCATCAGATCCCATCTTCTCATTTTATCGCTAAAGAGCCCAAAGCTCACATGGGAAATGACTTCCCCAAGCATTCAAACCCAGAACCTCTGATTCCTCTTTCTGCTACAATAATGCATCCCATGGAGGAAGCCTTGTGGGAAGAGGTAGAAAATATAGCCGTGTGATAACTGATGTGGAGAATCCTGGCCCAGTGTCTCCTTTCTTCTCATCTTCTCTCCCCTCAAGGCACACTTTGAAAGCCTGAATATCCATCCCTCTGTTTTTACATCATATACATCCAATAGTGTAACTGAGGGGGCTTCAGGGAGGAGTGTCACTCACTCTGAGACTCTAGGAGGGAGGTTGAGGGATCTGATCTAGTGGGGGAGAAGCCCAGAACAAGACGGAAGAGAACTGGTTTCCACAGTCAGTCAGTTCTGTTTCTAACTAACTATGTGAACACGGGTAAATAAAGGTGCCTCTGTGAGCCTCTGTTTCATCATCTGCGAAACAGCAGTAACAAGCGTTAACATTGACAGAGAGCTTTAAGGTTTGCACGTGTCATCTCAATTGACCCCTACAAACAACCCTGGAAAAGAGGTGGTATTATTATCCCCATGTCTCAGATGAGAAAACTGAGTCTGGGAGGGTAATTAAGTGAGTGCTCCAAAGTCACAGAGCTAGTAAGAATCTAAGGCAGGCATTGAAATCGTCTTTTTTTTTTTTTTCTTTTTCCCCTTTTTGCTTTTCCTTCCTTTTTTCCCCAACATGGCTAATAGAGAGGTAGGTTTTACATGACTTTACCTGTACAATGGGAAGCATATTGCTTGTCTTCTCAATGGGTGGAAGAGGGAGAACATTTGGAATTCAAATTTTTTTTAAAATGAATATTTTTTAAAAAGAAAAAAAAACACCCAAGCACAAAGATTTCAGATGAATGGAACAGTTGGTCTCCATTCCAAAGAACCAGTGATTGAATCTCTTTGCCTCTTCTGGATAGACAGGCAGAGGACCACAGAGACAAAATGCTTCACATGCTCTCAGCCTTGGTTTATGTGTCATTTGCTTTGCCTTTAAAATAGGAAGGGTTCTTTTAGGGACATCAGGTTATTAGGAAATAATATAAAAAGAACAAAAATTTCAATAATTTTTTTTTATTTTTGGAGGGGGAGGGCAGGGCAATTGGGGTTAAGTGACTTGCCCAAGGTCATACAACTAATAAGTGGTAAGTGTCTGAGGCCAGATTTGAACTAAGGTCCTCCTGACTCCAGGGCCCATGCTCTATTCATCGAGCCACCTAGTCACTCCCAAAAAATTTTTTAAAAGGAAAAGAAATCCAGATTTCTCTACTCCAAGTCCAACATTCTATTTCCTGTGCCCATTGGTGGTCTCTAAGGCCCCTTCCAGTTGTATCTACCATTCTCTGATTCTAGAGTGTTTAAAAAAAACGCCACTTTGTGCTGACACAAGCTTGCTGCTCTCAACTTCCCCAAGCCCTAGCCTGGGTCATCTTCTTCCTTTAGATGCCCATAGCACTTTTGCTCTTCCATGTTGGATTTCTAATTTGTCTCCACTCCATCCAGATGATGGGGATGCCCATTTTTCTGATGAACACACTGAGGTCTAAAGTGAGAATAAAGACAAAGCAGGTTGCCAGAATGACAGGATCTCAGAGTTGGTAGAGATGTTGGAAGTCACATAGTCCAAACTGTATGTACGCAAGAATCCCCTCTAAAATGTCAGACAAGAGACACAGAGTCCTCTTGGGAGGGTGAAACCCTGACCTCTTCTGACCACCTATGGCACTTAGGGGTGCCTCTCTCATTGTTAGGAAGTTTTTCTTCAGGCAGAGCTGAAACTGGCCTCTTTGTCAATTCTGCCTGTCCCTCCCAGAAATAGCTCTGTGTGACCGGGGCTAGGGGTGGGGTGGGGGGGCAGTACAGGGCCAGACAGGAAGACCCACCTCAGACAATTCATTAGCAGTCTGACCCTGGACCAACTCATTTAACCTCTCTGTGCCCCATCTGTGAAATGGGGGTGGGGGGGTAGACAAAGTATCCTCTGAGTTTCCTTCCAGCTCAGCTCAAAATCTATGATCCGTTATCCTTTCCTTCTTCAGTGTTAGATAACCTTTCAAATACTTGGAGACTGATACTTCTCACTCTTTTCTTCTATGTTTAAACAATCTCAATCCCTTCATCTTTTTAAAAAAATATTTTGATTTAAATATTCTGATAACGGTGACCTTTTAAAATATTATAATATTTATTTCCATATAACAGTGGGTTTCCTTTGTAAGCCTATGTATTTTATTTTATGTGTTTAAAATGTTACTTTAAGGAAGGTCCATCAGCTTCATCACACAACCAAAGCGGTCCAGAGCCTTTGCTCTAAATCTTACTCATGGAAAACTTGGATGTGGTTGGGTTTGCTTCTGTGATCCTCATCTCCCTCCTCCACCCACTCTCCAGGTGGTCAATGGTTTTCTCGCAATGTGGTCCCCAGAACTGAACTCAAGTCTGTGGTGGGAGTCTGTCCTGCACACTGGGCCTCTTAAAATGTATCCTAAAATCTCATTTGCTTTCTGGGCTCCGATCTCTCACTGTTGACTCATACTGAGCTTGGAGTTTGGTAAAAACCCCAGATCAGATAAGTAATATTACTGACATCAGTTCTGAACTTACCCTACTTCTTGGAAAGACAGGCAGCCTTTGATATTCATGGGCAGAGGGTGCATTTCTGGGAATCAGTGGGAGCAGGGATCCATTCTATCATAAGGGCTTGCTCTAGGCAGTACCGGGGCACTCCTCCCTCAACCTGAAAGCCACCCCTGAACTGGAAAGTGCCCTGGCTACTCTGGTCTCTCCTCTTGGAGAAGAAAAGAATCTGACATTAAACATATTACATTATTAATTGATAATTAAACATATTACATTAAGATTTTAGGTAGTTTGGATCACAGACCTACAATTGAAAAGACTCTCAGAGAACATCAGATACAAATCCCTGATATTACAAATGGGGAAACTGAGACCTAAGAAGGAGCTAGAAAGGGCCTTGGAAACCATCTGGGCCAACCCTTCCATTTTGCATGTTAGTCAACAAACATTTATCAGACAACTACTGTTTCAAGCTCTCTGCTAAGTTCTGGAGTTCTGTGAGGATTCTGATATCTTGGTTTCAAATCTTACTTCAGAAGCTCACTTGCTGTTGTGACCACAAAAGTTAAAGGCAGGGCAGAAATTTTCAGTCCCCAGTCTTCACTCCTTGGACTGTACCAAAGGGCAGTTGGGAATCTCAAAGCACTTTAAGAATAGGAGATCAAGGGGCAGCTAGGAGGCTCGGTGAATAGAACACTGGCCCTGGAGTCAGAAGGACCTGAGTTCAAATGTGGCTTCAGACACTTGACACATTTACTAGCCATGTGACTTTGGGCAAGTTAACTGAAACTGCCTTGCCTTCCCCCCTCCAAAAAAAATAAAAAAGGAGCTCAAACTACTCTTTTTTTTTTTTTGCTTTTTTGGAGGGGAAAAGGCAGGGGAATTGGGGTTAAGTGACTTGCCCAAGGTCTCACAACTAGGTCACATTGGAACTCAGGTCCTCCTGACTCCTGGGTCAGTGCCTTATTCACTGCGCCACCTAGCCGCCCCAAGGTTCTCCTATAAGCAGCTGTGGGGCCTGGGGAAAGCTATATGACCTTGTCCAAGGTTACCCAGGTAGTGAGTGGGGGGGCAGGTGGAGGCAGGGTAAGAACCTGGCACCTCTGGTTCCAAAGCCAAGACTCCTATTACTTGGAGGCTTCAGCAGTAGGAAGAAGGAGAGCGACAATCTAGCAGAAATGTGAAACCATTAAGAAAGAGTGAAGGACACCCACCCTGCCTAGCTGAAAATTCAGCGGTGCTCTGTACCAAGCCCAAGCAGGCTCTTTGGGGATCGAGCGTCTGGCATTTGTCAGCTTCAGTCAGCGTGTTGGGTTGGATTTCAGCCTTCCCCGACAGTGTCCTCTGACACCCATAAGCCTGTTTCTTTCCCCACTAGACAAATTGTTTGCACAGAACCAGACATAAGCGGGGGAAGGAGGGGGAGGGGAATGAATGAAGAATGGGAGACTGACTCTGGGTCCGACCCGACCAGTTACAGCCAGAGCCTGGGAGCTTTCGCGGGCTCCCGTCCATACAGGGCAGACAGTCTGTCAGTTCAGGCTGATAGGACATTGTATTTAACGACAGGAATTCCAGCTTGGGTAACAGGACCTCCGTGTCAATAGCTAAGGTAAATACATCGCTTTATAAAACGAAAGGCTACGTGCACAGGCTGTCCTCAGCCCCCCTCTGAGGCGGATGAGCAATTAGGCCCCACTTGGCATCTGTGGCCAGCGCCCATTTCCCGGCACACAATCCCCTCCCTTATGCCATGCCCCAGTGGGCTGTATTGGAAATAGATTTCTGGGCTGAGCTGGACTACAGTCGAACTGTACGTGGTAATGATTAACCCGAAATGGCATTTACGAGGATGAGAAGACGCTGGTGCCTGCTCTCTTCATCCCTCTGACAAACAGAATGTACTGAAATCAGAACAGGTAGGACCAGTCCCACCAAAGACACAGTGTTCTCCCTTGGCACAAGAGTGGCTTAGTGTGACCATGGGATTTTTTTTTTTTTGATCATAGGATTTTGACAGTGTGGAACTCATTTCTTGGTGCTGTCCAAGAGCCTTCAGGGAAGGGGCTAGCCAGGAGGAGTTGGGATAATTGTGTTTGTGTCTTTAATCAATCAATTAATATGCATTTATTTATATGCTAATCCCTAAGGTCTCCATTTCTCTTAACCTGATAGAAAGGTAGTGTAGTAGAGTGAGTGGAGACTGACCTCAGAGCCAGAACAACCTGGGTTCAAATCTCCCCTTTAACATATACTGGTGGTAAATCAAGACAAAACCCTTAACTTCTCAGGGCTCTGAACTGTTCTCCCAGATTTTCAGAGAAGGTGCTAACCCCCACGGTAAAGATTTTTCTCATGTGGTAGTTCCATATATCAACAAAATCACAAGTCAGCCTTATCCCTACTATGTTCTAAGCAGTGTGTTAGGCTTAGAGAAATTAAAAAAAAAAATTAAATAATTCCTGCCCTCAGGGAGTTTAAATTCTGGGAGTGGAAACAATATTGCGACGTGTAGATATATACAAAATATAAACAAAGTAAATATAAGGAAATTTTTTTTGAGTCAGGGAGGCACTCAACTTGAGTGGGAGGGGGCGGGGGGGAGACTCATACAGGCAGTGGTGTTTGACCTGCACATAGTAGGTGGTTCACAACTAAAAAGAGAAAGCTGGACAGCTGAGATTTGAAGATAATAATGATATTGATGAATGACATCAACAACTACAGGCTTATAGCTTTTTCCAGGCTACTCAATCTCATGTTTTTGCTTTCCTCAATTGGATCTGCAGCTAGGGAAGATGAAGGTTAATTTAACATCTATTCCTATAGAGCTAAGGTTCGCAAAATGTTTTCCTCACAAGAGCCCTGTGATAATCATATGACACATATTAATGTCTCCATTTGACAAGTGAGAAAACTGAGTTCTAACAAGGCAAAAATAGCTTTCCTAAGGTCCCATAGCCTGTAAATGGTACTGTTGCTTATGAAAGCAGATTATGCTTCTGTGGTGCTTTGAATCTCCCAACAGCTCCTTGCTACAAGCCATACCATGGAGGTGAGATGCAGAAAGTTTCTCCTCTACTTGCTTGCTTAAATTTGATGCAGAAATAATCTCACTTAGAAACAAAGCTCATCTTGCTACAGGATAAAAGCCCCCAAACAAATACCATCTCTCTGCTCCCTATAGTTCCTATCAATAACCTAGCATTTATTAAGCACTTACTGTATGCCTACCTTGTTAGAAGGGATCTTTGTTTAGGTAGGAATTGTATTTTATCACATAAGCAAAGGTTTTGTTTTTGTTTTGCTTTGTTTTGGCAAGGGGGTGACACAATTAGATCTGTGTCAGAGGCAGACTCTTTTGGCCACTGTGTAGGGGAAGGATTGGAGAAGGATAGACTGGGAGCAAAGAAATCAACTCTAGAGTCACAGGTTTGACGATGGAAGGAACCTTAGAGATTAACTTGTCCAACCTCCCTCAGGAAACTGAGCCATGGAAAGATGGAGCAACTTGCCCAAGGTCACACAAGTAGGCAGAGTGGCAGAGCTGAGAGAAGAACCCAGGTCCCCTGACTCCTAATCAAGGGTCCCTTCCATTGTGTCATACTCCCTCCCTCAATTAGGAGGGTATCACAATAGTCCAGGTGAGAGGTGAGAACAGAATGAAGGGAAGGGCATGGATGAATGCAAGAGAAGTTCTAGAGGTAGGATCATAGAGTATAAGACTTAAGAAATGATTGATTGCAAGACTAAGTCATGTATAAAGAGTTTAGCTCATTGACTTATGGTAAAATGGTTGATTCATCAAAAGATTGAACCAGGTACCAAGAGCTTAAATCATTGGCTTATATCAGGTCACCAGTGGGAGTAAGGAGTAAGTAGAAGAGGCATAGAGGGAGAACAGGTCCCCTGATTTCCAGCCAAATGCTTTCGCTGTTAGGTACGATGAAAGCAGGTAATATAATATACTATCCTATGACATTGATTTCCAGGAAAAAACAGTTTGTCTCAGCCTGGGACAAGTTGAACTTCAGAAAGAGGGCATCCAGCACCTCATAGTATTTTGTGACAGATGTTCTCTGGAGTCGTTTCAGCCTCACAGCTGAGTTCAAAGGTGATTTCAACCTAGGAGAGCCTCTATCCAAGAAACACAAGCGGGAGGAAACAAATTTTGGAAGTATCAATTTTGTTGCTTCAGATCATCACAGGAAAAGTAAAATTATGGAATGGGAGGGGCATTTACATTTCTTCAAAGTTTGGAGCTTTTGATGGGATGTTTCTAATATGCCGTATCCCAACAACTCTCTTTGGGGATTACCTGAATATCTATCTCAATGATCACCAAAACCAAAGAATTTGTGACATTAGGAAGTTGACCTGTGATGGAATTCTTGGTGCTTTGCTAGGCTCAGATAGTAGATATGTGTCCGTTTGTTCTGAGGTTATCCTTGTAACCCCCCCGTTTGGCAGGACCTCCTGAAACTTGGGCTTCAAGATTTCAGCATCATTGCCAGGCAGATAACCCAAGGAGGTCAAAGGGCATGGGGAAGGTCCCATAGAGACAAAAATATTTATAACAGTACTTTTTGTCATAGCAAGAAACTGGAGGCAAAGTGGGTGCCCAACAACTATGTAATAGCTAAATAAATTTAGATAGATAGGTAGATAGATAGATAGATAGATAGATAGATAGATAGATAGATAGATGATGGATAGATAGATGAATAAAGAGACAGATGGATAGATAAGATAGATATACAGACAGATCTAGACAGATGATAGAGATGAATAGATGAAAAGAGAGAGATGGATAGATGGATGGACAGATAAATGGATAAAAAAGATAGACGGATTGAAAAGAGAGATATACAGACAGATCTAGACCAATAGATGATAGAGATGAGTAGATAAATGAAGAGAGAGAGAGAGAGAGAGAGAGAGAGAGAGAGAGAGAGAGAGAAAGAGAGAGAGAGAGAGAGAGAGAGAGAGAGAGAGAGAGATGGATGGATGGATAGAGATAGATAGAGATGGAGACAGATGAATGGATGGATAGATGGATGGATGAATAGATAAGACAGATAAATGCATATATATATACACATACAAATACAAACCAGCAAGGCAGTGCCTGCTCTTAAAGAGCTTACATTCTAACCAGAGAAAACAACACAAAAAAGGAGAGATGGAATGTAATAGATTATATTATAATAAACAACAAATGTAAAGAATTTGGAGAAACTTGGCGACATGCATGAACTAAGAAGGTTTAATCAGACCAATATAATGGACACAATAATGTAAAAGAAAACAAATGAAAGGGAAGAAAAAGAGAATAAATATTGATGTAATGCCTACTATGTGCTTGAAAAGCATATTCTGGGAGAGGAAAAGACAAGAGTCAATGATGATAATAATAATTAATAATTAATATTTATAAAGTGTTTTAAGGTTTGCAAAGCACTTTACAAATATTATCTCATTTGATTCTCACAACAACTCTGGGAGGTAAGTGCTATAATTATCCCCATTTTGTGGATTAGGAAACTGAAGCAGGTTGAGGTCAAGTGACTTGGCCAGGGTCACATAGTTAAGAAATGTCTAAAGCAGGTCTTGAAATCAAGTCTTCCTGACTCCAGGTCCAATGCTCTGTCCACTGCACCACCTAGCTGCCTATTATTATTAAAACTAATTATTAACCCAAGAGCTCCTTCAGGGCTAGTAAGAGAGTTTGAATTTGTATTTGAAGCAATACTCTGGACTCATTCTTCCAGAGTAAGGATGGCTCCATCTTCCTCCTCAAGGACTAGGGGCATCCTTGCAAGATTAGGATGATTCTTCATTAATGCCAACTTGAGCCCCTATTCTGGTGTTTTTCTCTTCACTGTTAGCTGCTGGTAGTTAGCATTGCAGTTCCATTTAGCCAGTGACCATCAATAATCTTTTTTTTCTTTTTTTTTTTTTTGGAAGGGGAAAGGTAGGACAATTGGGATTAAGTGACTTGCCCAAGGTCACATGGCTAATTTTGTGTTAAATGTCTGAGACTAGATTTAAACTCAGGTCCTCCTGACTCCAGGGTCAGTGCTCTATTCACTGCACCACCCAACCACCCCAATAATCTTTTTAAAATCCATATTTACTTCAAAGATATAGGAAAAACAGAAGTATAAACTTTTCACCCCATCACTGGTCAAAGACACACTGTCACCTTTGCTACCTTGGTCGCTGGGGGACAATTGACTCAAAATTAAAGCAGTTTCTCTTTAGCATCCACCCACCCAGTTCACTTTCTAATGCAGCCTAGCCCTTGGATGAGTCCCCATCTCAGCTACTCTGGGTTAGGTCCCTTGGGTTTTTCTGCAGCTATGTCAAGGCTGGACTGGCTGACCAAAAAAACCCAGAAACAAACAGGGCATAGAATGGAATGCCTTAACGTCTGGTGGCTTACCATTCCAGCCCCACAAGGTCATAGCCATTGCCAAAATCCTTCTCCTAAAAGCAGACACAACAGACATAGAAGAAACAACAGGACCATGAACTTGGGAGCCATATTGTGCTGGTTCCAGTAGGGAGATAGAAGCCTGAGGCTTCCCTCTTTCTCCTCACTGAGGTCCTTCACTGGAACTCTTGCAGGCAGGAATGAGAAGGAGGCCTGCTAGAGAGTGATGCTGAAGTCTTTGTGTGAGTCTAACTCACTTAAATCCAATTCATGCACAACTCAAGATACCACCCTGTGAGGTCATTGGTCTTCTTCAAAAACAAAGGATGGACAACATAATGCGTTTGAAGGTATCCCAGTCCCAGCTACCCAATCAATCAGGGGTCCATAGGCCAGAAGCAATGACAAAATGTGCAGGCTCTAAATTGGGGAACAGGATGCTCCATGACACCTTATCACATCTTATCGCACCAACTCTCCAACCCCCTAATACAGAATCAAAAAACCTTTGGCCATGTACCCAGTACTGAAGCTTAGGGCCCAGAGTGGCTTGTAGCTAGCAGTTTATACCTCATGACTCTCTAAAGCACAGAGATTCGTTGGTGTTGCTGGGGTTTGAAGGTAGCGAAAGGATGGAGAAGGAGGGAGACCTAACATTATAGATCAGAGTAAGTGAGTCAATGTAGGAAATGTCATGTGAGCGAGTGAGAAGCAGAAAGGACTCTGGTGGAACAAGGATCAATTCACCTTTGGGGAGAGTGTCAGGAACCGGGGAGCCACTGTGGTCAGGTATGTCTGTGATCGGTGTGACAGAGGCTGGGTGGTCTGGACCTTGGAGTCCCAGTGTGTCAGTGAGTTGGGTTGATTGAGGTTGGCAGTCTCAGTGGGAGAGCATAGTTGCTACAAAGACTGTATTCAACATTCTAATGCTCCCCTCCTCCATAGTAATACTAATATCTGCGGACATCACCATAGTGAGAAAGTCTTGCCAGGTTCTTTATCACACTGTCAAGTTTCTGATTTCTCAGAGGTCTTAACAGTGGAAGAGAGTACATTTAGGAGGCATCTGGGTCCTTAAAGCATTAAGCATTAATATCAGCAGTGTGACTGAGTCCTTAACAATGGGGACTAAATCTTACCTCAAGTTTGTAGGAACCTAGAACTGTGCTCTACATGCAATCGGTGTTTAATGTATGCCTGTAGCATCTTGTAAGATCTAAGCAGTCTTTTTTCCCCTATAAATCTTTATTGATATCTTTTGTTTTTCCAAAATTTCCCCCCCTTTATCCCTCTTCCTTCCTGCTCTCAGAGAGCCATCCTTAACAACAAATATTGAAAAACAAAAAATGCTTTTTCCCCCCAACATGGCTAATATGGAAATACGTTTGTACAACTTCACGTGTACAATTAATATCATATTGCTTGCCTTCCCAATGGGAAAATGACAGGATAGTGAGTGAGAATTTAGAACTCAGAATTGACAGTGGGGAAGAATTTTCAAAATAAATAATAATTTTAAAAGAAAAATAAGATTTAAACACAGCAAAACGAATCACCATGTTGAAAAAATTCCAAGAGTATATGCGATGTTTTTGTTTTTTTCGAAGTCAACAAGCATTTATTAAAGACTTACTATGTGGCAGGCATCATGCTGGAAAATGCAAATATACACAAAAAGATGATTCCTGCTTACAATTTTTCCATAACAAAGTACCTTTTGAAAATATTTATTTCCACACTAGTGATGTTGTAAAGAATCAGAACCAAAGGGAAAAACCATGAGAGAAGGGGCGGGGGGGGGGGGGGGGAAGGAAAAATAGTGTGCTTCAATCTGCATTCAGACTCCATGGTTCTTTCTCTGGATGTGGAAAGCATTTTCCATTATGAGTCTTTTGGAGTTGTCTTAGATCATTGCATTGCTGAGAAGAGCTAATTCCATCAAAGTTGGTCATTCAATAATGTTGCTGTTACTGTGTATAGTGTTTTCCTGGTTCTGCTCACTTCACTCAGCATCAGTTCATGCAAGTCTTTCTAGGTTTTTCTGAAGTCTGCCTTCTAATCATTTCTTATGGAATAATAATATTCCATTGCATTCATACACCACAACTTGTTCAGTCATTCCCCAGTTGATAGGCATCCTCTCAATTTCCAGTTCTTGTATGCAGTGTTTTAAGACCACGGACCACCCGGCCCTCCCCCCACCCCCACCCCCCACTGCAAAGATCTTCTTACATCTCTTTGGGGCCAAGCTTTTTCTACACATTTTTGCAACATTCATTATCAAGTGTTTTGTGGTAGTTCTTCTTTCCATTTACATTTAGTCATTTGCACATTTTTATTGCCCAGGAAAGCACTGAAAAGTTGTAAAAGTAGCTATCTGCCATGGTCAGCTTTATTACCTGTCAGACTTACATTACCAGCCTTTGAACTGGCTGCCCTTTATTCCTGGAATTCTCTCCCTCTTTCTTTATAATCCCTGGCATCCTTCAAGATTCATCTTAAATCCTGTCACCTGCAGGAGACTTTTCCTAGTTTTCTCAGCTGCCAACACCTTTTCTTTGAGGATACCTTGCATCTACCCTGTATGTATTTTGAATGACTTCTATCTTGCCTTAGGACTTCAATGGCTCTGGAAAAGAGGATGAGGCTCATGACTTTGTGTTGCTCTGCCTCCCTTAAATCTAATGCAGGCACAAATCAATAGATCACTCATGATGTCAATGATCCTCTTTGAAAATAAAGGATGAACAGCAACATGTATCTTGGATGTACCAATTTATGTAGATGGGTAGATAAACTCTAAAAGAATGTAACCCCCTTAAGGGCAGGGACTGTTTTTGCTTGTTCTTTCTAACCCCACAGCTTAGCCTGACACACTGTTGTCTTTCAGTGATTCAGTCATGCTTGATTCTTTGTGACCCGGTAGAGCATATTTTTGTTTGTTTGTTTCATTGTTTGTTTGTTTGTTTTTTTGGCAAAACTACTGGACTGGTTTGCCATTTCCTTCTCCAGCTCATTTTATAGATGAGGAAACTAAGGCAAACAGGGTTAAATGACTTGCTCAGGGTTACACAGCTAGTATGTGTCTGAGGCCAGATTTGAACTTAGGTCTTCCTGACTCCAGGTACAGCAAGCTGACACATAGTAGGTATTCAATAAATACATTGCTTGATCAATAGAAACCACAAGATTCTAAGAAATTGTATTTGTTGGTGGAGGAGGAGGGCGTTATTCTCTATTAAGGTGACATTCTTTCCAGCCTAACTTGTTTACGCATCTAACTTAAACAAGCAGCAAGAACAGAAACTCCCTGTGCCCCATAAGCAATACCTGAAAAGATTAGAAATGAGTCACTTGATTTCTCAAAATCCAAGTCCACTTAGTATTTCTCCCAACAGCAGGTCCTGGAGCATATGTGAGTATGACTGGCAGAAAGTCAAGGCCCATCCAAAAACAAAGAAACCACAGAAGGCACCTCATGCCTTTGGAGATAATCTGTTTTCCACTCATGCTAACAAGGAAGCACATTGCTGGTACTCCACAGGTGTCTGGCCATCAAAACAAATTGCCCCGCTATAAAGGCCTCAGGGCAGGCCCGAGGGCAGCCCAGCTGATTTCTCCACCCAGGGGTACCAGCTCCTTTTGGTATGACCATCAGCAAATGCTGTAGTTGTGTTACTTCAGTCACGTCCAACTCTTCATGACCCCATTTGGAGTTTTCTTGGCAAAGATATTGGAATGGTTTGCCATTTCCTTCTCTAGTTCATTTTAAAAAACATATTTTCCCCCAATTACATGTAAAAACAATTTTTAACTTTGGTGGTGTTTTTTTTTTTTAAGATTTTGAGTTCCAAATTCTATCCCTCCTTCCCTCTACTCTCCCTTCCTATATCAGCAGTCTAATGTAGGTTATACATGTGCAATCATGTGAACATTTCCATATTAGTTATTTTGTATAAGAGAGAGGGAAGGAAGGAAGGAAGGAAGGAAGGAAGGAAGGAAGGAAGGAAAGAAGGAAGGAAGGAAGGAAGGAAAGAAGGAGGGAAGGAAGGAAGGAAGGAAGGAAGGAAGGAAGGAAGGAAGGAAGGAAGGAAAGAAGGAAGGAAGGAAGGAAGGAAGGAAGGAAGGAAGAAGAAAAATAATATGCTTCAATCTGCATTCAGATTCAGATTCCATCAATTCCTCCTCTGGAGGTAGATAGCATTTCTTATCTTAAGTCCTTTGGGATTGTCTCGAATTACTATATTGCTGAGAATAGCTAAATCATTCACAATTGATTGTATAATATTGCTATTACTGTGTACAATGTTCTCCGGGTTCTGTTTATTTCACATTGCATCAGTTCCTATAAGTCTTCCCAAGTTTTTCTGAAACCATCCTACTTGTTATTTCTTAGAGAATAATAATATTCCATTACAATCACATACTACAACTTGATCAGCCATTTCCCAGTTGATGAGCATCCCTTTAATTTCTAATTCTTTGCTTCCACAAAAAGTTGCTACAAATATTTTATTACACTTGTTTAAAAATCTCCTTGGGATATAGATGTAGTAGTGATATTGCTGGGTCAAAAGGCATGAACAGTTTTATAGTCCTTTTGGTCATAGTTCCAAATTGTTCTCCAGAATGGTTGGATCATCCATCAACAATGTATTAGTGTCTCAGTTTTCCCATATCCCTTCCAACATTTATCATTTTCCTTTTTTTGTCATATTAACCAATTAGAGAACTTTTTCACATGACTATAGATAGCTTTGATTTTTTTGTCTTAAAATTGCCTGTTCATATCCTTTGACCATTTATCAATTGAAGAATGACTTGTACTCTTATAAATTTCACTCAGTTCTCTATATATTTGAAAAATGAGGCCTTTATCAGAGATACTATAATAATTTCCCCAATTCTCTGTTTTCCTTTCTAATTTTGGTTGCATTGGTTTCATTTGTGCAAAAACTTTTAATTTTATATAATCGAAATTATTCATTTTATGTTTTATAATGCTCACTATATCTTGTTTGGTCCTACATTCTTCCCTTATTCATAGATCTGATGGTAAACTATTCTATGCTCTCCTAATTTATTTATGGTATCACTCTTTGTATCTAAATCACGTGCTCATTTTGATCTTATCTTGGTATGCAGTATGAGATGTTGGTCTATATCTAGTTTCTGCATTGCTCTTTTCCAGTTTTCCAAGTAATTTTTGTCAAATAATGAGTTTTTGTCCCTAAAATTTTTATCTTTGTGTTTATCAAACACTCAATTACTATGGTCATTTACTAAAATGTACCTGACTTTTTCTACTGATCCACCACTCTATTTCTTAGCCAGTACCAAATTGTTTTGACAATTACTACTTCATAATATGGTTTGAGATCTTATATGGCAAGGCCACATTCCTTCACACTTTTAAAAATTTATTCCCTTGATATTCTTGATTTTTTGTTCTTCCAGATGAATTTCATTATTATTTTTTCTGGCTCTATGAAATAATTTTTGGTAGTTTGACTGGTACGGCACTTTAATAAATAGATTAATTTAGGTAGAATTGTCATTTTTATTATATTTGTTCACCTTACTCATGAGCAATTAATATTTTTTCCAGTTGTTTTGATCTGAATTTATTTTTTGTGAAAAGTGTTTTGTAATTGTGTTCATATAGTACTTCAATTTGTCTTGGCAGGTAAATTCTCAACTATTTAATATTGTCTACAGTTATTTTAAATGGAATTTCCCTTTTTATCTCTTCCTGTAGAATTATATATACATATATATAGAAATGCTGATGATGTTAATTTATTTTATATCCCACAGTTTTGCTACAGTTTTTAATTATTTTAACTAGTTTTTCAGTTGATTCTCTAAGTATACTATCATATCTTCTGCAAAGAGTGATAGTTTTTGCTATAGCTAGTATTTCTAGTACAATCAAAGTCAACTGTAAGCCATGTCATCATTTCCCTGATACCATGGTCCTCTTTGAAAATGAAGGACAAACATAATCTGTGAGTAGACCAAACTGCCTGAATGGGTACCCAGTTAGTTGAGTAACTCAGCTCATCCTCTTCCTCTTCTACTCCTTCTCCTCTCCAAAGGAAGGTAAATTTTGATGGCCAGAAGTTGCCCACTTAACTTGGGGTTTACTGGCTAGATTCCTTCCTTCCTTCCTTTTTTCCTTCCTTCTTTCCTTCCTTTTTTCCTTCCTTCCTTCCTTCCTTTCTTCCTTGCTTTCTTCCTTTCTTTCCCTTAAATACACTTCACTCTGAAGCTCATAGATTGGACCACAATAGGTCCCTGCCCAAGCTCCACTTAATGGCTGTATTTTGGGCCCTCCTGGCTTAAAGTGAATGTCGATGGTAACTGTTTCTCTTTGGTACAGTAAGCCTGAGAGTCTTCCCTTCCCAGCTTGATTTTTTTTCCCTTCTTTTTTCTAATTAAAGGGGTCACCCCTTGACTCCCTTCTTAAAGAGGCCTATTCACTGAATGGGCGTTATCTTACTCTAAGTGAGTACCCGAAAAGACTTTAGCCTAAAAGGACCACGGTTTCCACTGCATCCTGAGTCATCTCCAGTCATCCTGATGAATATCTGGTCGCTGGACCCAGATGGCTCTGGAGGAGAAAGTGAGGCTGGTGACCTTGCACAGCCCTCCCTTACTCAAATCAAAGTCAACTGCAAGTCATGTCACCATTTCCCTGATGCCGTGGTCCTCTTTGAAAATGAAGGACAAACACAACAAGAAGTACAATCCTTTCAATTTTTTATTTTCTTTAGTGCTGCCCTACATCTCAATTCCTTCTTTTGCCATGTTGAAAAGATGAGAGAAATCCCCCAAGGGAGCTGAAAGTTACATGGAAATTACTTCCATATAGCAGGCCATAAAAGAGGATAGTTACAGGAATGATCTCTTAAATGGAAATAATCCAGAAGACTGGCTACATAAATCTGCTGGAGCAAAGGTATTGGAGGCAATTGCTATAAAAGGTCTTGTTGACAAATGGATCTGATTCCTTATAGATGTGTAATATTCTTAGAAGGGATACAAGACTTGGCATACTGGGTGATTTTGAAAAGTACTTTAAAACCTAAATCTATGATAAAACAATGGTCAGATTACATGGGTAATTAATTGTATGTAGTTAAGGAGTAATGAGAAAGGTATGAATTTGTACCTGGATTTATTGTTCTATAATTATCATCCTTCATTCACTATGGGTTTAATTGTTTTAATAAAAATTATATTTTTATTAAAAATGGAAACAATAGAAAATGAATGAATATATTCTGATCTGAAATAATACATGCACTTTATAATTCAGACCAGAAGACAATCTGAGCCAAATCTTCATTCTTTAAAGGAACAGAAACTTTTCAAAATTTGAAATTACCATCATCAAGTTATAAAGCCACAACAGTAAAAATCGTAAAGGAATTAGACATTGGTCTAAAGAATTTTCTTTGGAGCCCAGGGTGGAGATTAAGAGAAAGCTTCTTTTGAAATTATGAGTAGCCTCAGATTCTAGACTGTAGCAACCTCCTATTATGTCAATCACTGAGTCTGAGAGAATTTAAAGGACCCATCCCCCAGTCATACAACCACTTAATGTCAGAGTAAGGATTCAAATACAGGTTTGTCCTGACTCTACCAGAGCTCTTTCTACTATACAAAACTGCTTCTTCCTTGACTTCTTCCATCATGCAGAAACTTCTATTATTACATACTCAGTGCCTTTATTATTATTGCCTAGCACTAGAATTGTGCAAAGGAGCAGCTGGGGACAACTTAGATAGAATATTAGGCTTGGAATCAGGAAAACTCATCTTACTGAGCTCAAATTTGTTCTCTGATACTTACTAGCTGTGTGATCCTGGACAAGTCAATTAGCCCTGTTTGCCTCCATTTCCTCATCTGCAAAATGAGCTGCAGGAGGAAATGATAAACCACTCCAGTATTTTTGTCAAGAAAGCCCCAAATAAATTAGTTGGGTCACATGGAGGTCAGAGCATATAGCATTGTCCCCGGCCAGGGGATACTGCATTGCTCAGGACTCTCTTGCGGGGGGGTTACCTGCTGTTCCTGATCGGTGTCTCCACACCCTGGGGCCTTCATACCCTTGTAATTGCACTCCCCCTCTCACAATTCTGTTCAGCTGGGTTCTATCACGTGTGGTGTGTGGATCTGGGGTCTATTTAAGACCTAGGCCTTGGAGGTATCTTTGAAGCCTGCCTTAGTACATGGCTTTAAGGCTTCCCCATAGAGAGACCTTAAACTTTTCTGTTTGGACCTCAAAAAAAAAAAAAAAAAAAAAAGAAAGCCCCAAATATGTTACAAAGTCAGACCCAACTGAAACAACTCAATGACAAAGAATTGTTCAAAGGACAGGAATAGTACTGATTGGCAGTGATGGTTTTACACTGCTCAACAAAGCAATAATTCACCCTCTATGTAACTGTCAAGAAAATCTTAAGCAGATTCTTACTGTGCTACTCTTCTATGACTTTCTATTGGCTCTAAGATAAGCTGTGAACCACATGGTCTGTCATTGAAGGTCCTCCCCTATTCTGCTCCAAGGTAACTTCCTGGATGGTTTCATATAACTTCCCTCCCTTTTGGAACAACCATCAAGGGACCATCTAGATAGGTGAGGCAGGAACCATGACCTCATATGACCCAATACATCTAGCTAACCCCCAGACCAGATCATTCATCCCAGGAGCAGCATTCTATTTAGCCATCTAACCCAGCCCTGATTTGTCCTTCCCCCTCCCACTTTCCACCTCTTACTCTAGAAACCATAATCAAATCAAAACTACCTATGCGTCTGGTAAGGACATGATAATCAGCTCCCTTATGGCTTGATTCCCCATCCCTGGGACTTTTCAGATCAAAATGCCTTTCCCTAGTCACTATATGTGATATGTTCCTTATTAGAGTATAAGCCCTTTGTGGGCAAGACTATATCATTTTTGTATTTGCTAGCACAGTGCTTTGTACATAACAAATTAATAAATATTTTGTGTTCATTCATTCATTTCCACCCTCTACATTTCAGCCACAATATTCTGTTTGCTGTTTTCCAAATCCGTCATTCAACCTCAGTGCCTTTCTATATTCTGTCTCCCATGCCTAGAATGCTCTCCCTCTTTTCCTCTACTTCTTTGATTAGCTTCCTTCAAGGCTAACCTCAAGTGTTTTTACCTACAGGTAATCTTTCCTATTCCCCTCTTCCCCCACCCACTACAGTTGCTTGTATGCTCTCTCTCCTCAAATTAACTAGTATTTACTTCTCTGTACATTTTGTATCCCTACCCTGAATAGAATGTAAGATCCTTGAAGGTTGTTTGATTCTTTCATTCTTTTTGTCTTTGTCTTCCCTAGTACCCAGCATAGTCCCGTATATTAGGGCTGGCATCAGTCTAGACAATTACCTCCACCTCCTTTAAAGTAAGGCACAAGATGCTATGTCCTGATTCTCCAACCAGATGAGAACATATCTCAGTTTTTTGGTAGATACAAACAAAGCCTGGACACCTCCACTGAATTAATCAGTTAGAGGCTTTGAACTCAGCTGAAAACATCCTTGATCATTTTAAAATGTCTTTTGAAAGACATTTAAAGCCACCCAACAGAGTGATATTGTACAAGAAGTCTGTTTGGATTGTTCAAGGGACTTGGCCATGTCCTGTGGGGCTTATATGGAACCAGGAGGCTGGTTTGGCTTTGGGGAGCCAAGAATCTGGAAACCTAGAATGGAAATTTTCCAGTCAAGGCCCTGAGAAGAAATTCTTTGGGGCAGAGAACACACCTCAAACCTTGGTCTTCTCCTTTCCCCACTCTTGACTGGAAGAGGACATAGTGAATTTTGGAGAGCCAAAGGCTCTGAACTTTCCATTGGCAACCTGTCTCCAGGACAGCAGTGGCTGCTGTCAGTTTGTGCATCTAGAGCCAAGGATAGACTGGATGTAATAAGGAAAGGAAGATTGAGGGCTTTCCAAGAAGCCCAGCAGAGAAGCTATATTATATCTAAGTGGAACATCTAAGCACTCTAACAAAAGTATTTCCAGGAGTTGTGAGTTATCTCTTTGCCTTCTGTACTCTCTAAGCTTGAGCCCACTTTACCCTGGATTCTACATACTGGAAGGAGGGTGTGTCACAGACTTTTGAGGGGAGTTTTTTTGTACTAACTACCACTGTTAATAAATACCATATTCTTAAAAAGCTAATAGAGTTTGGTCAACTAATTGATATCAGCTGAGACTCATGGGAGGCAGCATGCCAGTGGGAGCTCATGAACTATACCACTAGAAAAGACCTACCTTACCCCACTCCCCTAGTTCCTCAGGGCTACCTTTAGAATCCTTAGGAGAATGTGGTAGCAGCCCTCTGGAGTCTCAGTCTACTACTGCAAATGGAGTTTTGAAGAGTAGCTTCAAAATGCTTTAACAAAGCTACATTGAATTATTATTTTAATTGAGTATACTCTTTCCTCCTCCTCGCCTAGTTAGTTGATGAGTGGGCCTGCCTTGTTTGAACCAGCAAATGCTCCCAGAAGTATGCAACTAGAGAAAAAATCGTGGTTACTCTGCCTGATAACCTGAGCCAGAAAGATTTCCCCCTTTACTAATCAGCAAAGAACTTGCCTATGGTTCTCCTAATTCAGTAGCTTTTTATTTTTGAAAGTTAGAGCTTTATTCATTCCTTTTTTGTGTCATTTCTAGATATTCTCTCCCCACTGTCTTCCCTTCCCCTCCCCCACTCTGTAGTGCCAACAAATCCAGTAAATCTTCCCTTGAAATGAGGAAAAGCAGTTAAGCCTAACTAACACTATGTCTGACCAGCTTATGCAACTTTTTGTACCTACAGACCCATATCTTTCCAAGGAAAAGAGGGAGGATTCGGTTATAGTTTTATGTTTTATCCTCTCTCACTTAAGGACATGCTTGGGACATAGTCAGCACTTAATTGCTTTCCCCTACCCTTTCCTACCCCATCCTTCCCTTTCTTTCCCTTTTTTCCCTTTCCCTTCCCTTCTCTTTCTTTCTCTTTACTTCCCTTACCTCTCTCCTTGTCTCCTTCTTTCCTCTTTCCCTTCCTTCCCTCTTTCCTTCCTTCCTTCGTTGAGGCCAATGTTCCATTTCTATCTATGACTAGACCCACAAGCTCAAAGAACGCCAGCCCTAGAAGGAATCTCACCTTGTCTGATGCCTTCGTTTGACAGCTAATGCACCCAAGACCCAGAGATATAAAGCTCTTTGCCCAATGTCACACAGCTTGTGAGTGGCAGAGTTGTAACAAGAATTCAGGATTCCCTACTTCAAGTCCATCACTCTTTGCAATACAACATAAGGATGGGAAGGAATTCAATTCCATTTACGGAAAATCAAGCAACATTTATTTCTCGGAACTTCTCCACTGACCACCCTCCTTTCCCACTGCTGGAATTTGTTTATTAGTCAATAACTTCAAGGCACATATGCCCCCAAAATGGCATATATAAACCAGTCCTTCTGCAGAAGGAACAAAAAAAGAGGTGATTCAAGCTGCAACGGCAAGCTGAAACCTGCTCGGCCCCTCCATGTTTCCCCTCTTTGCTTCCAATAAAGGTGAATGTAGAGTGATGGAAATGCTAAGGTTCTTTTCAGAGAAAGCCAGGCTAGTTTGCTTAGTCATCTATAACATGAGGCTAACAAGGCCCATTTGAAATCTACTGTTATGAGGTCAAGGTAACTTTATCCAAAGAACATCTCTCTCTCTTCTATAGCTACAGTTTCCCCTTTCAGATCAGCTCTACCTCTATTAACCTGACTCAGTTGTCCTGCAAATGGTGCCCAGGTTCTAAGAGAAGGAGACATAGACAGCCGTGTGGTATAGTGTATAAAATGATGGTCTCACAATCAGTAATATGTGAGTTCAAATTATGCTCCAAATATTCACTATCTGTGTGACCTTGTAATCTCTCTGGGCCTCAGTTTCCTCATCAGTAAAACAAGAAGTTTGGTCTTTATGGCTTCTAACATCCCCTCAAACCCTAAATCTATGATCCTAATTTTGAGGGAATATACATGGCTTATTGCCCTCCACCCCACTACTGTAGGACATTAGCTCACATCACCTGCATTAATGGGGAGCCAGAGATGTTTTATTTTTTAGATTAGATTATAATCTCCTTGAAGGCAGATACTAGTTTTTGCTATCTTTATATCTCTAGTAATTAGCATAGTGCCTGGCACATAGTAGGTATTTAATTTTTAAATGTGTTGTTGCTGACAGATAAGGAAGTCATAGTCTTCATATCTGGAAGGGTCCTGACCAATTGTCTTCTCTGTGTTATAGCTGGAAAATCTGAGACACATGATCTCACAAAGAATATGTATTAAGGTAGAATTTGAACCCAGACCCTCTGACTCTTAATTCAGTGTTCTGTCCTTGATATTACACTGCCTTTCAAATTAAAAAAAATTTTTACACTACAACCTGGGAGGCTCAGAGGTCAACTGGCTCCAGTCCTCCCTTCAGGTCCACCGCACCCTGTCTACAACACTATCCCTTAGCCCTCTCTTCATTTAATGAGAAAATGTTCTCTCTAGTGATACCATGTGAGTCTTCCCCTTATTCTGGTAGCATCTCAGTCTGCCTTCACAATCTGTCTTGATTATCAGCATATCTCTGCCAGATAAGACGAAGATAATAAGATTGGGGCAGTATTCTCTTCAGAAATATTTCTGGACTTGTCTTTGCAAGCTAAAGGATTGAGAAAGAGAGTTTCAGTAGAGATTCATGTATAATGTTCCATATTTAGAGAAAACATTCGGGTTCTTTTTCCTTTTAAAAAATTATTGATTATATGTTGATATTCATACATTTATGTATTTAATATTATATATTCATATTTATATATTTTGTATATTTATTTCCAAATATATTTCCCCTTTTCCCTCACCCTTGTAACGAAGAATAGAAGAGACTAATTGCTCATTAATTACTAATTAACAACAAAACTAATATATCAAAGAATGCTAACAATAGATGCAACATGTGATACTTATTGTCACTCACTTTTCCAAAGAAGGTATATCTTCTTCTCTCTTTGTCATTGCAATTGCAAAGTATTCAGTGTTTGAATCGTGAGGTTCTTTTCTACACACTTTCCTGTAATCATTGTTTATTCCATTTCCTGATTCTGCTGACTTCACTTTGCATCAGTGTGCCAAATAAGCTTCCTCATTCTTCTCTGATTTCTTCATATTCAAGATTTCTTATGATGTAGAAATATTCTGATCCATCTGTGTCCCACACTTTGTTTCTCCTTTCCCCAGTCCATGGATGTCTCCTTTGTTTCCAGTATCTTGCTCTTAGGAAAAGTAATCCTATGAATATCTCAGTGTATATTGGACCTTTCTTTTACATTCTTGGGGTATATGCCTGGCAGTAGGATCTCAATAAAACTTTAAGAGCTATGTATGTTCTCAAAAAAAAAATGTTTTCCTGTGTACTTTATAGGCTCCACTTCTCTTCCCAAACCCTCCCTCCAACCAAAGTGATCCAGTCTTTATCCCCAGAATATCAAGGCATGGAGTAGTGGAAGCAGTGCTGTTGAACTAAAAAGACTAGGTTTTGAGGCAGCTAGGTGGCACAGTGAATAGAGCACCAGCCTGGAGTCAGGAGGACCTGAGTTCAAATTTGGCATCAGACACTTAACACTTACTAGCCATGTGACCTTGGGCAAGTCACTTAACCCCAATCACCCTGCCTTCCCCCCTCCAAAAAGCAAAAAAAAAAAAAAAAAAAAAAAGCAAAAGACTGGTTTCTGATGCTGGCTCCACTGTTTACTGTGTAACCTTGAGCAAGCAAATTAACCTCCCTGGGCTTCACTTTCTTCATCTATTAAATGAGGGGATTGGGCTAAATGACTTCAAAGGGCCCTTCCAGCTCTAAATCCATGATCCTATGGTTCCTCTTTGTTGTCTTCTCTCCAAGCTTTTGGTGACTTTGCTCATCATGCCTGGAATATCCTCCCTCTCTTCACCTATCAAATTACCACCCATCCTTTAAAACTGAAACCAAGCACTTTCACCTCAGCACAAAGCTCATCAGCGCTTTGTTTCTGCAGTCCTAATGAACACATCATGGGCTACCGTGAATCAGTTTCCTGTGTTTGTGTCTTATCTCTTCTTGCTGTTCAGTTATCTCTTGTTAGATTGTAAGGTCATTCAATAAATTTGTTAATTCAATATACATTTATTATTGTTGTTCAGTAATTTTTCAGTCACGTCTGACATTCCGTGACCCCATTTAGGATTTTCTTGGCAAAGACACTGACCTGGTTTGCCATTTCTTTCTCCAGTGAATTTTGCAAATGAGAAACAGAGGAAATCAGGGTTAAGTTACTTACTCCAATGGGCTGGCCATGTTTGAATGCAAAACATATACTTGCCAGAAAGATTATTTTATGGAGAACTCACACAGGGCAAGTGTTCACATGGACAGAAGAAGCGATACAAAGACACTCTCAATGTTTTTCTTAAGAACTTCGGAACTAATTGTGGGACATGGGAGACACTGGTACAGGACCATCCGAGAAGGCTCCACGTTCTATGAACAAGGCAGAATTGAAGGAGCTCAAAAGAAATGAGAGATGCACAAATTTAGAGAATCCACCCCTAAATGTTCACATGGACTATTTGTGCCTGACCTGTGGTAGAACATTCCACACTCATAGTGGTCTGATCAGCCACAGTCAAACACATTGTAACTGGACTCTAGCAGAGTGATGCCATTTTGTTCCTCTTCGAGAATGAAGGGCAACAACCATCGACTCAGGGTCACTGCTACCAAGTGTCTGAGGCCGGACTTGAGTCTGCCTGATTCCAGACCTAGTACTCTATCTATTGTACCAACTGGCTGCCCACACGTTAAGTGCCAGGCTCTTTACTAAGCTCTGGGAATGCAAAAAAGGTCAAAAGCCCTCAAAGAGCTTACAATCTAGGTTCAATAAGAATGGTGACTGTCTTAGTTAGATTCATAGCTCTCTCGTGCCCCCATGCACCTAGCGTAGTTCTATGGGAATACATTTATTAAGTGTCTGCCATGAGTCAGGCACTGTAATAGGCACTGGGGACAGACAAAAATGGAGAGTCTTTGCCCTCTACACAGGAGGAAACGAGATGTATATGGATATGTAAATGCAAAATCATTGCATAACCACAGTTCAAATATCATCAGTTATTTAAACTGTAACTACAAGTACAAATTAATTGGGAGAAGAAAACACGAATGGTTAGGGTAACTGAGCAAAATTTCCTGAAGATTCTAACATGAAATGAGTCTTGGAGGGAGCTGGGGATTCCAATGGGCAAGTGAGTGAGAGGGGAGGGAGAATATTCCAGAGATTTGGACAATCTGCACAAAGGTGCAGAGGCTTGTGATTCACAGCGGGCTTCTGTTCAGTTTAAGTCTCCTCAGCTTTAGACCACGGCTTCCTTCCAATCCCACCTTGACCTTGGATTTGGTTACCTGATGAACTCTGGTTCAACTTGGCAGGACATGGCCTTCTGTTGACTCTCCTGGATCCTGATTTGGAACACGCCCTCCTTCCCCAAAAGGTTCTGCGAGTCAGTTACACTTACTAAGCTCCCACTAAATGTCAGGCATTATGCTAAACTCTGGGGTTGCAAAGGAAAGCAAAGAACAGTCCCTGCCCTCAAGGAGCTCACAATCAAATGGGGGAGACCACATGTAAACAATTACACACAAACAAGGATAAATTCAGAATAAATTGGAGATAATTAACAGAATGCATTAAGGAACATTAGGAAAGGCTTGTTGCAGAAGGTGAGACTTGAGCTGAAACTTGGGTTGTTCAGCCTTTGTTCTGGAAGAGGACTGGTGACATCATGGGTGATGTTTATCACTGATGAGTAAATTGAATTTAAGTGAAGCAGAGCTGCCTGGGAGAGATCTAGATTTAGAAAGGCCAAGGTCACCCACGGCATCCTTGACTATTACCAGTCTTCTTGACTTTTGTCTTGCCTCTGGACTTCCATGACAGGAGGAGAAAGTGAGGCTGAAACTTGAAGAAATCCAAAGAAACTAGGCTAGAATCATTAGATGACTGTATATGGGGAACAAGAAGATTAGATTGTAGAATGAGGAAGAATAATATGAAATCTGTCTAAAAAGATAGATTAGAAACTGATCAGGAAAGCCAGAGGGGTTGGTATTTTATCATAGAGGCAATAGGGAGTCACTGAATCTTTTAGGGCAGGTGAATGCCTTGGTGTTTGATAAATGTATGATTTGGGACTGACTCATTTAACATCTCCCTACCTTACTGTCATCTTCTGTCAAATGGGAAAAATATTAACTATTTCCTGAGGGTTTGTGACTATTCCTAATAGAAATATTCTGCATAAATTGTTTATGATTAATAAGAAATAAAACACTATGCGAAAACCTCATTTACAGCAATGTTTAGCCCTGGCATAAGGCCATCATGGGATGACTTCAGAGTGGGAATTATTAAAACTTGTGCTCAGAAGAGACCCAATTTGCTTCACTCACTGCATTTTTAAGACTGATGATGCTCATGGACTTTTTCTTTGTGAAGACCTAAGGCAGAAGGGGAATGAAAACAAAATGCTAGGTCAGTGGTTCTCAAAATGTGGTCCAGTGACTCCTGGGGTTTCCAAGACCCTTTCACCTGTCCTGCAAGGTCAAAACTATTATCATATTGGCTAAATTGTTGTTGTTGGGTCATTTCACTTGTGTCTGGCTCTTTGTGGCCCCATTTGGAGTTTTCTTGGCAGAGATACTGGAGTGGTTTGCCATTTCTTTTTCCAGCTCATTTTACAGATGAGGAAACTGAGGCAAACAGGATTAAATGACTTGCTCACACAGGTTCACACAGATGGTGAATATCTGAGGGCAGATTCAAAAGTCAGATCTTCCTGTGCTCTATCCACTAAGCCACCTACCTGCCTCCGTTTTTCAACTCCATATCATTGTGAGAGTAGCTTTTTTTCATATGCTTCAACCAAAACAATGTTAATTCATCACACTGAATGCAGAAGCTGATAGGGGAATCCAGCTGCCTTCCATTAAGTCATGTATTGGCAAAAAATACATAAAACAGTGCTGCTCTTCTCACTCTTTTTGCATGGAAAATGTAGATATTTTTCATAGAAGATGTTAACATGTAATTGGCTTTTTATTGTCTTTTTTAAATGAATGAATACATTTTAATGGTCAGCTTTAGTTTCTAATGCAGTAAGTATCAACAGACATAACCCATAAAAACTAAAACTCTGGGGAGTTCTCAGTAATTTTTAAAAGCATAAAGGGATCCTGAGCCCAAAAAGTTTGAGAACCACTGTTCTAGGTAATAAATGTCTAGCAAATAAGTGCAGTTGTTAGAATTAATTTTTAATGTGAAATTTCTAATGAAATAGTGAGAAACAATAGATGGAAAGCTAGCCTGAAACTGGGAAGAGTTGGATTCACATCCCAACTACGACATAGACTGACTATAAGTGACAAGGCTGAGAAGTCAAAGGCCATCAGCAATAGAGCAGTCTGCCAAATTGGACAGTCTTTGTATGACTAAGCAGGGAGGAGAACTGGGCAGCCTCCAGGGCCATGACAGAGAAGATGGACCAGACTGTGCCTGCCTACCCAGATGTACAAAGATGTCTCCAAGTTGAGTGAGTAGAGGGTAGGGCTAGTACACTGTGGACAAAGAAGAACATGGTCTGTGGCCAACACGTTGCAAGTCCTGTGGGACAAATCATGATTTTTGCCAAATCATGAACAACCCAAGTTTCAGCTCAAATCCCACCTTCTGCAATAAGCCTTTCCTAATGTTCCTTAATGCATTCAGTTTATGATCTCCAATCATGATTTTTGCCTTGTCTTTATAAAAGGTGCTGGAATTAGAATCAGGTAACATGGCTCTGAATTTCAGCCCTAAACTATGGGCAAGTGACTTTCCCCTCTTTGGGTCTCAGTTTCTCATCTGTAAAACCAGGGGATTGACCCTATGTTCTTGTGATTCACAGGGGGCTTCTGTTCAGTTTAAGTCTCCTCAGCTTTAGACCACAGCTTCCTTCCAATCCCACCTTGACCTTGGATTTGGTTACCTAATGAACTCTGGTTCAACTTGGCAGGACATGGCCTTCTGTTGACTCTCCTGGATCCTGATTTGGAACACGCCCTCCTTCCCCAAAAGGTTCTTACCCTCAGGCCCTGTCGATTGACCTTAATAATAACCACATCTTGGCACTGTTTCACTCCCCCTCCCCCACCTTCCAGGGAGCTAGGTTCCAAGGTTTTCATGCCTAAACTGACCCCTACCCCCACCCCCTAATCTCTCTGAAGCCTTCCTACTGGAAATTTCTCATCAACAGAACGTATCTACTGTATTAGAAATGGAAAAGAAAAAAAAATTCTGATAGGGCTAAATGTCAGATCAAACATGAGGACTGGCCCAGGGCTATGGGAGGGAGGAAAGGGACAAGGATTTTACAACTTTTGTCCTGGGGTGAAATTTGCCCTGGTTGATATATACAAAAGATACCAGCCACTTTGCAAAGAAGCCCCATGTGCTTCACAGAAGCCACAGAAACCAGGCTCTCATGTTGACATGTCTCAAGTGAGTTAAGTTATTAATCACTATGATAAGATCATATATTTAGAGTTGGAAGAGACCTTGCTATTTCCCGAACTTCACATTCCATCTCCCACTTCCATACCTTTGCAAAGTCAGTTCTCCTAGGAGGAATAACACTGATTCATCAACTTCATTTTTTGGAATCCCTGGCTTCCTTCAAAGATCAGCTCATGGTCATTTCCTCCATGGTGCCTTTCTTGATCCCTCTGGAGTTAGTGGTCTTTCCCTTCTTATCTGATTACATATATCCCTTTATTAGAACAGAAATTTCTTGAGGAAATGGACTGTTTTTCATTTTTTTCTTTGTGTTCTCAGCATCTAGCATGATGCCTTGTAAACAGTAGGCACTTAATAAATGCTCATTGGTTGGGATAGAATTGGACCAAAATGCTATATTAATGGTAGCTGTCAGTTGTAAAAGCATTAATAAAATTGAGTATCCTGAGACCTGTTCATGTATTCATTCAGATGCAAGGTTATAGCTTCCTTGGTTAACTGACTGGGAACAATTGGCTATTTATGAATCAATGACCTCCGTAGCTCAGGTGCAATAATAATTGTATTTTAAAAGGTGCTTAGTCACAATCCAAAGATTATTCCAAAGGTCTAATTGATGTGGGGACTGGCTTCCTGAGAAATCACAGCTGGACCAACATCAAGCCTGCCATGCCAGGCATCCAAGACAAAATTTAATTGTACATTGTATCAGGCCAGAATCCCAGCTTGGGGAATAGAGTCTTGTATCTATCCTGGTTACATTTTAGCTAAAATCATTCCATCAAACCAAAACTAAGAGTTGGGGGAGGCAATTGATAAATGCTCAAAGGATATGAACAGGCAATTTTCAGAGGCAGAAATTAAAGATATCTTTAAGCATATGGAAAAATGCTCTAAATCACTATTGATTCGAGAAATGCAAATCAAAACAACTTT
>CM053592.1:170961480-171015914 GCA_028646515.1 Pseudochirops corinnae
AGAGAGAGAGAGAGAGAGAGAGAGAGAGAGAGAGAGAGAGAGTTCTTCCAAAATCTTAAAGCAGTCTTCAGCTTTATTGGTAAATGTCTCTGTATACTTTCTCCTGTATTTAGGGGGCTCTACTAGCTTAAAACTGCCCTAAGACTTGTGGGGGAGCCTGTCTATAAAATGCTTTGCAAACTTTAAAGTGCTCTATAAATGCTAGCCCTTATTCTTGTGAAGATCAAATGACATAATGTATGTAAAGTTTCCCAAACCTTAAAGCAATACATAATTCTAGCTATTAATATTGAGACATACTTAATGAAACAATTAAGAGAGTAGGATGGGGAAATATGCAATCAGATGCTAAATTATGTGAAATTGAAAATAATTGCTGTTGGAGTTGAGAGAAGAGAGAGGTCACACTGTAGGCTGGAGAGAAAGAAAAAGAGAGAGCACACATTAATTAAGCATCTGCTATGTGCTAAGCACTTTGCAAATATTGTCTAATAAGTCTAACAAATAGGTACTATTATTATACCCATTTTACAGACAATGAAGCAGAGGTTAAAGTGACTTGCCCAGCATCACACAGTTAGTAAGTGTCTGAGGTCAGACTTGAACTTGGGTCTTCCTGACTCCAAGTCCAGTTCTCTATCCATTGTATCACCTAGCTGCCTAATTCAGGCCAGGAAGACTTAACAGAAGAAGGGGAGCTTGACTTGGTCCTCAAAGGATGGGTAGATCTTGAAAGGGAAAAGAGGAAATATATCTGCTGGATAATTGTGTTTAGTCCTAAGCACCACATCTTAATTCAACTTTTTTTGGTTATTTTCATATAGTTAATTTTTTAAATGCTTAATTTGTATCAATCTTTTCTTTTTTATAATTGCTTCATCTCCCAATATGCTCCTCTCCCCCGTACCCAGTAAATTATCCTTTTGCAAAAAAGGTTTAAAAAAAAAAGCAATTGGAATTTCGCCAATATCTCAACAGAGTTGGAGAATATGTGCAAGGTTACATACCCATAGCCCTTCCACCTCAAAGAAATCAAGAAGGCACATTTTTCTTTCTCTTCTTTACGGCCAAGCTTGGTGAAGCATCTCATTTTAGGAAGGACATTGACAAACCCAAACACTCCCAGAGAAGGGCAAACAGGGTATTTGATAGGCTTCAAGACCATTGGGCATGAGTTTCACTTGAAGAAACAAGAAGGAAGGCAGCTTGGTACAATAGATAGATTGTTGACTTTGGAGTGAGAGGACCCAGATTCAAACAGGCTTCTTCCTAGCCATTTAACTTTGGACAAATTACTTAACATCTATGGGTCTCAGTTTTCTCATCTATAAAATTTGACTAAATTACCTCTAAAGCCCCTTTTAGTCCTCAATATATGATCTAATGACTTGAGTGGGCCTTAGTTTTCTTATCTGCCAAATGGGAAAATTAGACTAGATGAATTCTAAGGTCCCTTCTAGCCCTCAACCTATGCCTTCACTGCAGCTCTGTTTCCTTATCTCTGCTATGAGAGGGTTGGCCCAGATGACCCTATCCAGCTCTATGATCTTATTATTGTCTTCAAATATTTAAAAGGTTCTCAAGAGCAGGGATTAGATTTTTTTCTTCTTGATACACCCCTTCGCCTCTGAGATCAAAGAAAGAGGAAAGGGGCCCATATATACGAAAACATTTCTAGCAACACTGTTCAGAGTAGCATGAAAATGAAAAATAAGGAGGAGGCTGTTCACAGATCGGGAAACGGCAAAGCAAAGTATGACACATGAAAGTAATGGGATATTACTGCTCCACAAGAAATAGCGGCATGGATCATTTCTGAGGTAATTGAGGAAACTTGTCTTTGAACTGATGCAGAATCGAGCAAGGAGAAAGAGAAAAGCTGATATAGTGATAGCATTGCAAAAAGAACAACTAAAACACTTCAGAACTCTGAAAGATGGGAGACTAATCCAATGAATTCCACAGAACCAAGGATAAAGCATGTTATCCACCTCCTGTCACAGAGGTCGTGGTCTTGAAATGCAGAATGAGATACATCAAATTTTAGACACGGACAGTTGGGAATTTGTTTTGTTTGCCCAGGCATATTTGTTACAGGGGTCTGTTTTTTTTTTCCTGGATTATTTTATGGGGTAGCATGGGAGTCAATTGTCAGCCCGGAGTCATGGGAAGCAGTTTCAGAAATGTCATCTTGGAAGAAACATATTTAGCAAGATTCTAACAAGTAGTGCTGCTTAAATGGAAAAGCAAGGAGGGGAAGGAGAAAAAAGTGAATGTTCTTAAATGGAAAAAATGACCAAATTGAGTTTTTAAAAATTTATTCTGCTTCGTGCTGAGATCAGAGCTATAAACAATGGATGGAAATGGCCAAGAGGCAGATTTCAGTTCAATGGAAGGGAAAATTCCAACTGACCCAAAGTGAAATGGCCTGTCTTGGGAGATAGTGGCTTCCCCCTCTCCCTGAAGGGCTCATTGGGTGCATTGCAGATGGCATTCTTCTTTAGGTGTGATTTGGGCTAGATAACCTCTGAGGTCCCATTGTATGATTCTGTGAGGGAGTCAGGCATTGCAAATAGAGTTGTTGTTATTGTACACACATCTGACTTTTTGTGATCCTATTTGGGATTTTCTTGGCAAAGATACTAGAGTGCTTTGTTTTATTTTGGTTTTTTGCCATTTCTTTCTCCTGCTCATTTTATAGATCAGGAAACTGAGTCAAATAGGGTTAAATGACTTGCCCAGGGTCACATAGTGTGTCTGAGGCCAGATTTGAACTCATGAAGATGAGTCTTTCTGACTCCAGGCACAGTGCTGTATCCACTGTGTCACCTAGCTGCCCATTGTAAATAGAGAGAACCACATAAATAAAGACATGGAGATGGGAAGAAGTGAAAAATGTGGGCTTTCTAGAAGATAATCTTTATGCAACCACAAGCAAAATTTTTATGAAGCACACCAAATCCTTCATGTTACCCACCCAGGATACTCTCCAATGTTCTTCTACCATTTTCCCTTTCAGAGAATTTGTGTAACATCAAGTTCTCTGAAGGAAATAATACCATGGAAACTTGGCCATGAGAACCTGTCCTCAGAGTGACGGTTAGTGGCTTCCTTTTATTTGAGCCAATCATTGGGCTTTCTTCCAGTGAAGTTCTTGGATTCGGCACCCTGTGAAAGTTGGGAGCTCAGCAGCAGATGTACCCTGTGAATTCAAGGTTCCTGTCTTCCCTGAGAGCATTTCTCATTTAAAGCTGAAGGTGGAAAGAAAACTGGATCTGGGTTCAGATCCTACCTCTGACACATCACCTGTGTGACCCCAAACAAGTCACTTCCCCTTCCTGAGACTCAGTTTCTTCATCTGTAGAATGAGAGGCTTGAGCTGGATGGCCTCTTTGCCTCTTTATGCTCTTCCAACTTCATAGATCGTCTTGGAAATTGGAGCCTAGGACTTGTTCTACTAGAAGATTCCCTCTCCCACTTTTAACATTTCAAGCCAATGTGGGCTCCCCTTAAAAATAAAAATAAAATTAAAATGAGACAGATTCAGAGATTTTCTAAAACTTATCTGGTAAAAGCATTGACCTGGAAGACTGAGACTTGGAAAACTGGAGTTCTAGACTTGCACTTGTTTTTAACTTGCTGTGTGGTCTTGGGTCAATCACTTAACTTCCCTAAACTCTTGTTCTCTCACTTACAATGTAATACACACACATGCATGCTCGTGCACACACACACAAACATATTTACATATATACACACATGTATGTATGTATGTATGTGTATATGAGTGTATGCATGTATGTATATATGTATAGGTATGTGTGTATATAGGTATAGGCATATATGTATATATAACCAATATATAACTGATTGACCAATGAGTATTTATGAAGTACCAACTGTGCCAAATATAGTGTTAGGCAGTGGGGTTACAAAGACAAAGTGAAGACAGTCGCTGCTCCTAGCTTACAATCTAGCTGGGACTGGGGGTGAAGGTGATGACATATTCATACATATAGCATAATCTCCAAGGTCCCTTCTAGCTCTGAGACTATATTATTCAGATCAATTCCAATCATTTCACCAAATCATTATGTACATCTTGAAGAAGCATGCTAGGATCAGAGTTTATAATCTCATTAGGGTGACAAAGTTTAAAATAGCAGATAGAAAGCAATGTGAGGAAGGAAGTAGCAAATATAAATGAACATTTAGAGCCTGAGAACCTGGGTTTTAGTTCCACTTCGAGAGAGCTTGCACTTGACCTTGGCTCTCAGACCAGTTCTGGACCTCAGTTTTCTCATCTGTTTGTGAGTGGGTTCATGGTATAACAGATTTTGAGCTGGAAAGAACCTAAGTGTTTATCTAATCCAACCCCTCTTATTTTTACAGATAAGGAAACTGAGACCTCTAGAGAAATTCATCTTAAGTCAGACAGGTAGTAAGAGGCAGAGCTGTGATTTGAACCCAGTCCTTTGTTGCCAAACCCACTGTTCTAAGTTTCTTTCCAGCTTTAAGATCTTATGGTACTAAATGCCAGAATGAATGGAAATGCACCACCATTGCCTACTGTTTTCCTTTCTTTAATAGACTACTTTTTACTATTCTGCTCATAGACACTGCTTGAGAAAGACCTACAGCTGTCTCCCTTTGTTCATCACTTTCCATAACCAAGTTTCATCATCATTATGACTTCATTTGTAGCACTGTGCTAGGGAGTCATTTCCAGGAACACATAGTGTTTAAAAGCTGGTATAACTTAGAGGATCTTGGTGCTAATGTGAGAGAAAAAGTGGGACAAATGACTGAATATCAAAGTAATTAAAATCAGCAAGTTTTTATGATGTCCCTACTATGCAGAAGACACATGGCTAAATACTGGGAATGCCAAGAAAAAAATAAAGTGGTTACTGTCCTCAGGGACACTCTGGGAGAAGATAAGATTGAGCAGATAAATACAAAATGTAAATAAAATAAATGTTCGAAAATTGAAGGGTGGGGTAGAAGAACTTAGAACATAATACTTATCAAAAGTCTTAAAGGAAATAGTTCTTGAGCTGTGCCTTGAAGGAAGCTTTTCTTACCTTGTGTGACCATGGGCAAGTCACTTAACCTCAGTTTCCTCATCTGTAATATGAGGGTCATAAAACTGTCAAATCTACTTCAACAAGGCTGTTGTGAAGGTTAAATAAGAAAATATATGTGAATAACTTTATAAACCCTACTATGATAATAATGATTATAATTCCATATAGTGGAAAGAATAATGAACCAGAAAGGCCTTGGTTTAAATCTTAGTTCTGTTAATTCTAAGCTCTGTAACACTGAGCAATTATTATCTTGGGATCAGCGAAGTCTTGAGTTCAAATCTCAGCTCTGCTTCTTATGAGCTCTGTGGATAAGATGTATCTTTCTAAGCCTCAGTTTCCTTATCTGTAAAATGAGAGAGATGAACTAGATGCCCTCTGAGGTTCTTTCTATCTCTTCTTAATCCTTATTGTCAAGCAGAACAATAAACTCCTTTCCTGGGGAAGGCCTAGACCACTGGCTTTATCCACCATGCTGTGAGAAGGAAATTGTGAGGTCTTAATGACATCTTGGAAAGAAGGGCAAAGAGCTAGCATATTCCTAAGAGGACAAAGGAGGAGGGGGTCAGATGAACACATTAGTGTCCTTCATAAGCACCTTTTCAAAAGGCAGCCAGTGAACGAGCCAAAGACAAGTTTAGAAGGACCACAAACAAAAGCTTGGATTGTTGGGAAATGCAACCTTTTTTAGAAGCCTTCAAAGCCACTCTTTGAAAAACCCTGGCATGGACGCAGTGTGGAGCCTGGGGAAAGGCCAAGCCTGGCCTGAATTCATAATTGCCAAAGTCTTTGTTGCCTTTATTTGTCAAGACTTACTAATTGAACTTTTGTGGGTCTGGCCTGCCCATAGGAGAATTGGAGCTATTGTTTGGCCCCTAGTGAGCGTGTGAGTGGTTTCTTCCACCTGGGGCAGAAAGTCAAAGCTAAGGATCTGATTAACTTAATTCTATTCAGCATTGGTGAAGCAACTGATATGTGACAGGCATCATACTGAGGATACAAAGACAAAATCCCCAAAATATTCATTGCATCTTAGATTTAGAAATGGAGGCAATTGTGGAGACAATCCAGTCTGATACTATCATTTTGCAGATGACAAAACAGGTGCAGAAAAGTTAAATCAGGGATTTGTGGTTTGGTGGACCCTTTTGGCATCTGGTGAAGCCTACCGACCCCTTCTAAGAATAATGTTTTTAAATGCATAAAATAGCAGAGATTGGAGGCTATATATGGAGTTTGGGGAACAACCTGTGGGCCAGTTCGTCAGGAACAAGAGTTCATGAGAGACTACAATATGAAATTAGTCTGGAAAAATAGATACAAGGCAGCTGGTGGGATAAATTCATCTTCATTTTCTGGTTTCTTCTATGTCCTCCATCAATGCCCAGATCAATTGTGTTGAGATCATAGCTAAGCCCATACACAGAGTAAATAAGAATGTTTTTCTCTATGGTCATATAGAGGGCAAATTAGGGAATGGCCAAACACATTATAGCGTGTGAGTTTAATGGAATGTTATTGACTAAAGAGACAATTTCAAAGAAACCCGGGAAGACTTATATAAACTAAAGTAGAGGAGAGAAGACAGAACCAGGACAACAATTCATAAAGAGACAACAGATTGGAGAATGGCTGAATACCCAGCATATGAACGCAATGGAATATAATTTTTAGTAATGCATTTTATTACATTAAATATTTACCAGTTGCTTTAAATTTTTTTAACATTCATTTTTTGAAATTTTGAGCTCCAAATTCTCTCCCTACCTCCTCCATCCTTTGAGAGGGCAAGCACTATGATATCATTTATGCATGTGAAGTCATGCAAAATACATTTCTATATTAACCATGTTGTAAAAGTAAAAAGAAAACAAAAGTTTTTGTTTTTTTTTTTAAGTATGCTTTTGTACTCAGAATTCATCAGTTCTTTCTCTGGAGGTGGAGAGCATTTTTTATCTCGGGTCCTTCAGAATTGTCTTGGACTGTTGTCTTTTAAGTCTTTCCCATTTGATCATCGTTACAATATTGCTGTTACTGTGTACAGTGTCTCCAGGTGCTGCTGTTCTGCTTGCTTAGCTTTGCATCAGTTCATATAAGATTTCCCAAATTTTTCTGAAACCATCCTGCTTGTCATTTGTTGTAGCACAATAGCGTAGCAATGGAATATTATTGACATAAATGGCAGTTTCAGAGAAACCTGAGAAGACTTGTATGAACTCATGTAAAAGAAAGTGAACCGAACCCGAACAACAATGGTCTGGAATCAGTGACCACATTTTTACATAATTATGACTTTGAGTAGCATGTATTTGAAGACAGTGTGTTGGAATAGTGTGGGATTTCAATAGCAGTCCTCTTCCTCCAAAAGCTCTATTCTTTTCACTATACCACCAGTGATAGCCAGACCAGGCAACATCCCTTTTTTTAAGGGGAGATTGTTTACCCTATGTTTGAAGCACTGGCGTGCACAGGTCAAGTATGCCAGATCAAATTATCTGGAATGATTTAGGTTCATTCCTGTCACTATCATTCCAGAGGATGGTAAGTCTCAGATTCAGTATCATCAACTGTGCCAAGGAGGAATTCCAAGACGTCAGGGCTATCAGGAAGTTGTTGGTTATAACAGAAAACTTACTGGGTTTTAAGTGATTGGACGTGGGTTTGATTTCTGGCTGTGATTCTTCTTGTGTGACCTGAGACAAATTACTTCCCCTTTCTGATCCTTGGGTGTTTCGTTTATAAAATGATTCAAGGTATTAGATGACAGCTGAGAACTCTTCTGGCTCCAAATCTAGGATCCCATGAATTTTCTTTTGAGGGCTGATGTTGGGAAATGAGGGAGGAATGAGAAGCATCCTCATATTATAAATAGCCCAAATTGAAATAGGTTACCTCAACATATCAAAGCCTGGATGACCATTTGTCAAAGATTTTTTTTTTTAAGGAGATGGCTTCTGTACTTCCTTCCAACTTTGAAACTCAGAGTGATTTATATGAAATAAAGCTGAAGACTGGGAGGGTGAGAAAGAAAGCTTGGCACCAGTGAACTGTGGATGTGAAACTCTGAAAGAGAAATTCGTGACTTTTCACACCTTTTCAGATGTAATTGTCCAAATCCATTGAAATTTACCCCCACCACACCCTGCCTCCCTAACAGTAGATTGCCTCCCACGAGAAGAAAACAAATACTTTTCCACTTCCTGGATGTGAAAGAGATGAATGACAGCTGTCAAGTGAGCTTGGCCCATGGGGGCTTAACAAATAACCAGCTACATGTTTTTCAGGTTTATTGGAAATTGTCCTGGTAGAAAACAAACAGGGTTGGTGTGAAACCTACTGGAAAGGAGCTCTGAACAAAGACTCCATTTGGCAGCTGTTGTTCAGAACTGAATGGACTAAGTAAGAGTCTGTTAAGCAAATATTAAAGGAACCTAATTGAGGCAATTAAGATGAAATTAAATAAAGGAAGATTTCAGATGGAGGTTCATGGAAAATTTTCCACCCCAGTGTCAGTCAAGAGGGCTCACACAGAAGGCAAACACCAACTTAGCCTTGAGGGCTTTTCAATAAGGACTCTGAGAAATAGGTCTGAGAAGTAGACCCAATCATTGTGTTTGTCAATGGAAAAGATGTGTCACATTTTTCAGGCTTGAGGTTTAGTTTCCTATTTCCATGCCTTTGCACAGGCTGTTTCTTCCCCATCCCTTCCCTGAAACATTCTTCCTCCTCCTCCTCCTCCTCCTCCTCCTCCTCCTCCTCCTCCTCCTCCTCCTCCTCCTCCTCCTCCTCCTTCTTCTTCTTCTTCTTCTTCTTCTCCTCCTCCTCATCCTCCTCTTCCTCCTCCTTCTCTTTCTTCTTGTTCTTGTTCTTCTTGTTCTTGTTCTTCTTGTTCTTGTTCTTCTTCTTCTTCTTCTTCTTTTCTTCTCCTCCTCCTCCCCCCTTCTCCTTCTCCTCCTTTTCTTCTTCCTTTTCCTCTTCCTCCTCACTACAAGGTAGGGACAGTGCTGAACCTCGGATCAGGAAGACCTGAATTAAAATCTGTCCCAGACTCACATTAACCATGTGACCTAAAGCAAGTGTCTGTACTCCTCTGTGCCTCTGTATTCTCATCTTTAAAGTGAGAATAAGAAAAGCGCCTACCTCCCAGAGTTATTGTGAAGGTCGAATGAGATCACAGTTGTGAAGGCTTTACAAACCTTAAAGTGCTTCATAAATGCCAGCCATTAGCTTTGCCTCCTGGAATAAAGGCTCAGTTCAAGCATCATTTCTGGATTTTTTTTTTTTCAGTTTCCCCTGAAAATTACTGTCATGAGCTCTTGTTTACTTGCCTGTGAGCAAGTTGCTTTCCTCCAAGTAGAACGTAAATTCTCTGAACACAAGGATCATTTCGGTTTGGTCTTTGGGTCTCCAGAACCTAGCACAGTGGCTCTCTCATAGGAAGGGCTTACTCAGCACTTGCTAAATTGAACCAAGAATGGAATGTTGAGTATAATCATAGGGGTTGGGGAATGAGAGTGAAAACAGACTGAAAGTAAATGTACCGACCAAGACCACATTTTCTTGTGAAGTTGCCTCTCCTCGTGGAAATAATAATAATAGTTTTATCTATAAATGAGAGACAATTTGGAGTAGTGGTTAGAGAGTGGGTCTGACCCTTGAAAAATGTGGGTTCACGTCCTGACTCTGAGACGTATTACCTGTGTGACTCTAGGCAAGTCACTATATGGCCAATTCTCCATAAACTGTAGAGCATGCTGACTTTGCATCAACAGAGTTTCTCTACCAAACTCCCTCTTCTACTGAAATCGAAGGTCTGCTCTCTTTATTAAGTACTTACATCACGTCATTTAAGCCTTACAAAAGCCCTATGACATAGATGCTACAAGTATCACTATCTCCATTTTTCAGATGAGGAAACAGCCTCAGAGAGGTTCAAAGATTAGCAAGTTCACATGACTAGTTAGTGGTTACAGGAAGGACCCAGGGCTTCCTAACTCCAAGTCTAGTCCACTACCCACTTTGTCTTGTTGCATAGGGTTAATAAACACTTTGGGCTTGGTTGATTGCCTCTCATTTGTGCATTCATGGTGCCTGGTTTGAAAAGCACAGCACCAAGTATATTTCTCCTGCATTTCAGGCAAAGTCCAAAAGAGCAAGCATTTAGGATCACAGGGTCTGGGAACTGTATGACACTCAAAATGTTTTGGAAGGATACTTAGAGAGATAACCCCCAAAGTGCCTACCAGCTCCAAGTTTGGCATCCTATGATTTAATCTAATCATCTCATTTTTTTTTTTAAATAAGGAAACCCAACAATGGGAATCACACAATGAGTAACTAACAAAACTAGGGAGCCAAAATGACATGGTTCAGTTCCGCTTGATAAAAAAAAACCACATGAACAGAAGGAAGAATCAGATGAGGAGTTTGAAAAATGGACTACACACCAGGCATGGAAATATGATATCATAACAATAAGGGACTTCTGTTATCCAGATAAATGCTAGAATTCTCTGTAGGGGAAAAAGGCAGAACAGCAGATACATTTGTAACTTGTCTTAAAGATAATTTCATCCTTGGAAAACTATTGTTCCATAAGAAATGAGGAGTAAGTGGACTTCAGAAAAACCTGGAAAGATTTTTATGAACTGGTGCTGAGTGAAGTGAGTAGAATCATGAGAACATTGTACACAGTAACAGCCACATTGTGTGATGAACAACTTTGATAGACTTAGCTCTTCTCAGCAATACAAGGATCTAAGATGGTTCCAAGACTCATGATGGAAAATGTTATCCACATCCAGAGAAAGAATTATGGAATCTAAATGCAGATTGAAGCATACTATTTTCTCTCTCTTTTTTCCCCCCTTTGTTTCTTCTTTCTCATGGTTTTCTCCTTTGGTTCTAATTCTTATTACAAAATGACTAATGTGGGGTGCCTAGGTGACACAGTGAATAGAGCACTAGCCCTAGAGTCAGGAGGACCAGAGTTCAAATCCGGCCTCAGACACTTAACACTTACTAGCTGTGTGACCTTGGGCAAGTCACTTAACCCCAATTGCCCTCCAGAAAAAAAAGGCAAACAAAATGACTAATGTGGAAATCTGTTTAATATGATTGTACATGTTTTGCCTGTATCAGATTGCATACCATCTTGGGAGGGGGAATGGAGAGAGGGGGAAAAAATTTAGAACTCAAAATCTTATAGAAGTGAATGTTGAAAACTAAAAACAAACAAGTAAATAAACTTTCTTTAAAAACAGTTTCAACCTTTATGAGGTAGAGAAAATTATGTTCTGGACCCCAAAATAACTATGAAAGGAGGATGGTTGTTGAAGTAGCAACAACAGGAGTCTAAGAATCTAAGAAAATTCTCCCATAAATCAATGTTATGCCCACCCATGTTTCCCAAGGACCAATGATGAAGCATGCTACCCACCTCCTTCCAGACAGGTGATGGATTCAGGGTGTGAAATGAGATAGATGTTGCTGAATGTAATCACTATGGGAATTTATTTTGCTTAGCTCTTCATGTTTGTTACAAGGATTTTGGTTGTTTCGATTTTTTTCCAATTGGGGAGAGGTGAGAGAGAAAGAAAACAAATTTTATTTGTGAAAAAATGTAATATAATTTTAAAAAGAAAAATCCTTCCACAGTGATATAGAAATAGAGGAAAACAAAGCATAGGCTGACATGAATCCTATATCTGAGGGGAGCAAATTTCAAAGGGTTCATAGAAAAGAGATAAAAGTCAATGATTGAATACAATGCAATGGAAGTGGGCTTTGGAGGGGAGATGTTTTTAAAATTCAATTCCAAACACAGAAGCAGAAATAATTCCAACTCATTTGATTCAATAAGTGTTTAGTAAGCACTTCCTATTTTCCAGGTATTCTACATAGTCACTGCTTTCAAGAAGCTGACATTCTACAGAGGGAATACATACTGTTCACAGGTAAATGAATACAAACAGCACATGGCAGTCAGAAAGGGTAATGCTACCCTGGATTGCGTTAAGAGAGAGACTGCATGAAGTAGCAGCCAGAACAAGGGAGCTAGTACTTCTATTCCCTGTTCATGTGTGGGATATCATATTGGTTCTGGGCACCATATGCTGGGAAAGACCAGAGGAAACATGCTCAGAACATGGCAACAAAGAGACATAGATAAGTTGAAAGAATCAAAGATGTTTAGCCAGGAGAAGAGATTTAGGGGGAGATATAATAGCTGTCAACAGGTAGTTGAAGGACTGCCCTGTGGCAGAGGGATTAGAATTATATGACTTGGCTACAGAAGGCAGAATCAGAAATAATGGGAAGGAGTTGTAGAATGGACCATTTTGGCTGAAAGAATTGGCAAGTGTGATTTCTGAGCCACAGCTGGTAATCTCTGAAAGACTGGAAAATTGGGAGAGGTGCCACATAATTGGAGGAAGGCAAGCATTAGCCTGATTCTTTTTTTTTTTTTAAAGAAAAAGTAGAGTTTGTAATCTATAAAATGGTGATTTTGTCTTTGATTTCTGACAAACTTCTAGAATATATTACTAGAGGATGGTTGGCCAACATCTAGAAAAGGAAACGCTGATTGCAATGAACCACGTGGCTTCATCAAGAACAGATCATGCCAGACTAACCTAATTTCCTCTTGTGACAGGGTTACTAGACCGGCAGATCAGGATTATGCTGTTTATTTAGGTTTCAGCAAAACATATGAAAAAGTCTCTTGTGCTATCTTTTTGGACAAGATGCAAAGAAATGGGCTATTTTCTAGGAGAACTGAGTGGATTTAAAACTGGTTAAATACCATGACCATAAGAGCTACCAGTAATGGGAAGATATAGATTCAGAGGCAAATGTGTCATGAAGCACCCTAGGATTCTTGTCTTGGCTCTTGCTATTGGATGTTTTTATTAGTGACTAGAATGACAGCATAGATGACACATTTATCACATTTTCAGAGAACAAAATTCTAAGAGGGCTAAGTAATATACTACATGACAAAATCAAGACTCAGAAAGGTCTTGACAGACTAGAATGTTGGGTGGAATATAAGAGAATTGGAACAGAAGTAGCCTGGATAATGGTTAGAGAGTTAAGAACCAGGAGGAACAAGTTTCAAAGGCACCTTTGACACATCTTTGTTGTGTGACCATTCACAAGACACAACTTTGGTGCACTAAACAATTCTCCAACACTGAATTACAGAAAAGGTGCCAATATATATCAGTAAAGAGAATTTTCTTGCCCAAAAAAAAAAAAATCCCCCATGCTAATAAAATCACAGGTCCCTCTACTTATCTAAATAAAAAGCTCTCCAATTAAATTAAAGAAAATCAGCCTTACATGCCCAAGTCAAAGAAAGCATAACTATAAAGAAGCTCATCTAAAAACCAATTGGAGAGTTTTGTTGATTACAAGCTCAAGATGAGTCAACAATGCAGTATGGCAAGCCCCAAAGCTAATAAGTTCTTAGATTATGTTGAGAGGTATAGGATCAAGAATGAGGGAGGGAACAATCCTTCTGTATTCCACTTTTGCTAGGCCATACCCAGAGTATTATGTTCCATTCTGGGCTCCACATTTTAGGGAGGACAACAAGGATCAGGTGAGTGTCCAGAGGAGGGTGTCTAAGATGGTGAATGATTTCAAGATCATGCTATATATGAAGAGTGATTGAGGAACCGAAGAAGGCTTTCTGGAGTACGTAGTCCCTGAGGTGATCCTTGAAGAAAGGCAAAGTTTCTGAGAAGCTCCTGGCTGGGGATGGTGTTCAGGTTTTAAAAAAGCTAGTATTTGCCTGAAATATTGCAAATCTAACTAATTGGTCTTTATATTGAAAAGTAAGGAAAGTAGAGAAGGAAAACTACCTATGTTTATCCACCAAAGATAAGCCCATAGGGTTATAAGACAGAAAAAGAATAGTAGTAAAGATTTTACTTATTTGGGGCAGCTAGTTGTCATGGCAGATAGATCATTGGGCTTGGAATCAGGAAGAGTCACCTTCCTGAGTTCAAATCCAGCCTCAGACACTTACTAATTGTGTGACCCTGGGTAAGTCACTTAACCCTGTTTGCCTCAGTTTCCTAATCTGTCAAATGAGATGGAGAAGGAAATGGCAACCATTCCAGTATCTTTACCAAGAAAACCCCAAATGGGTTCACTCTTAGGAACATGACTGAAACAACATAACAATGAAGATTTCCATAAATCCACAGGGGATAAATTTCATAGAAAGGAAACACAAAACCATAACTTTAGATCTTTGTACCCAAATGCACAAAGTATGGGTAATTATCAAAGTGAGCTAAAGAACCTATTGGAAACTGGCACATTTGACCTCATCAGCATCTCTGAGACTTGGTAGGATTGGTTGAAACCTATAACTGGAATATGGGTCTGGAAAAGTTGACCTTATCCCCAAAAGAACAAGATAGGCAGAAACAGGTGATGGGGGGTAGGGAGAATGTGAGGAGGGGGGGGGTAAAAATTGAAAAGCATCACATATTAAGAAGATACATTCCAAGTGTTTAGCACATATATATATATATATACTCCAGGATAACTCCAAGTTGAGCGTAAATTACAGTCATTTGACTTTTGGCAGAAATACAAATATGGCACCCACTATACAAGTTACTGCAGAATGTATCACACCTTTCTTTCTATACTTGTTGAGAATGAGATCCTTGGTCTTGTTAGTCTTGTTAATAGATCTTCTGACCAGCACAGAGTTGTCATTTGTCTTCTCACCTCACCAGTACCCTATTATACATACCTAATTGCTTTCCTATAGCTTGCCAATCTCATGCTTTGTCAAAGATTCAAGGGTTTACAGATGGAAGGGACCTGTGATGTCTTTTAAGCTAAACTCTTTGTTTTGTAGATGAAGAAATGGAAATTCAAAAGGTTAAGTGATTTGCCCAAGGTCACATACACAGCAAGTAAGTGGGAGAATCAGAATTTGAACTAGGTTCTCTGCAGCAACTGAATGGTGTAGTGGATAGAGCACTAACCTGAGTCAGGAAGACTGGAATTCTAATACCATCGCAGAGGCTTGTTAGCTGTGTGACTCTGAGTAAGTCAGTTAGCCTCTGTTTCCCCATCTGTAAAATGGGGATAATAATATAAATTTCACAGTAAATTGTAAATTGTAAAGCACCATATAAACGCTAGCTAATATTGTTACTATCCAAACCCAGCAGACTTTCCATTGTATCACAAGCTATATAGTTATAAGGTATTATTGTCACTTCAGTACCTTGATAAGACCTATGATTTCCTTAATTGTGGATCCTTCTTCCAGTGATGCAGCTTGCAACCCCTTTCTAACTTGGCAGATGGTCTTCAAGAATTCATTTCCCAGCAGCCCATTCTGGGGCCAGTGCTGTAATCTTTATAGCTAGAGGTTATTAGAAGAAGGGGTGGCAGCTGTGGGTAGTACTGAAGCAAGCTTACTGTTTCTGTGGTATGAGTGATAGACCCCTTGGAACTTAGAAGAAAAGTGACCAGGTCCTTCCCAAGACTACTTTTCATGGCAGAAGTATGTGTGGTTAAGCTTGAGTTGCAGTGAATGGATTTAAGAGAGTAGAAATCTTAGTTATTGAATGTGGAGTCTGAGTGCTATGGGTGTCTTTGCTATGAATGAGTGGATATTTAGCCTGGAGAAGAGAAAACCCAGGGGACAAGCTGGCTTTCCTCTTTTATTTGAATGACTAAAGGAGAAAGAATGAACATATTCTATTTAACATCACAGAGAAGAACCAAGAGCAGGAAGAGGTCAATTAGGCTATATATATATATATACATATATATATATTTTGGAGAGGGACTTCCCATTAATTGGAGCTGTCCAGAAGTGGGATGATGGGGATCCCTCTCACTGGGGGACTGCAGGAAGAGGCAAAATAATCCCCACAACAACATACCTGACAACTGGTCATCCTGCCTCTGCCCACTTGCTGGGTGGATACTGAGGACCTCTCTAACTCTGAAATCCTGTGCTTCTGCCTCTGCCAGGGTCCTAGCCAGTGAGTGTCTGAGGCTGGTTTTGTACTTGCCTTCCTGACTCCAGGACCAGCATTTCATCCCATGTACCACCTAGCTGCCTTAACTTTTTCTCCAACTAACACTTATCCTTATTCTCTCCCTCCCTCCCTCCCTCTCTCTCTCTCTTTCTCTCTCTCTCTCTCTCTCTCTCTCTCTCTCTCTCTCTCTCTCATTCTCTCCTCCTTCTCCCTCTCTTTCTCTCCCCTCTCTCTCCCCCTCCCTTTCACTCTTCCTCTTCCTTCCCTCCCTCTTTCCTCTTCTCCTTTCTCTCTCTCCACTCTCTTTCTCTCCTCCCTCCTAGCTCTCTCCTCTCTTTTCTCTCTTCTTTCTTTCCTCTTTCTCTCTCTCCTCATTCTTTGCTCTTTCTTCTGCTCTTCTGTTTTTCTCTTTTCTCTCTCTTTTTCTTTCTTTCCCCCTCTCCCTTCCTCTTCTCTTTTTCTCTTCTCTCTTTCTTCCCCATTCTTTCTCCCCCTCCCTCTCTTTCTTTCTTCTCCTCTCTCACCCCCCCCCCCCATCTTTAACCCCTCTCAAAAAACAAAACAAAAAGCCTTTGTTAGCAAATAGCCATAGTGAAGCAAAACAAATTCCTATTTCGGCTGTGTCCCAAAATGTATGGTTTATTCAACATGTTGAGTCCCCTTCCTATCTTCTGGAATTGTGGTTGGTCATTTCCTGGTCAGGTTCTTAAGTCATTCAAAGCCCTTAGTCTTTACAATGTTGTTATTGTATAAATTGTTCTCCACCACTCTGCTTTTCAATGGACACTTCAATGGGAGGCAATATGGGAAGAATACTGAATGAGTCAGAGACCTGAGGTTCAGATCCTAGCTCTGACACTTACTACCCAGGTGACCTTGGGCAAATCAATGAACCTTCCTAGAGCTCAGTTTCCTCACCTCTAAATTAAGGGTTTGGACTAGACAGCCTCTAAAGCCACATATAAATCTATGATCCAATTCTCTGAACAACTATATCAATAGCCTTCCTGTTAGCCTGTAGAAAGCCTATTTAGTCAATGACTACTGGGGAGAAATTGTTTTGCTGAATTTCAGTTTGTTCAAATGGTGCTTCTTTGTACACCATTTCTTCAAAACCATCTCTTTAAAAAAAGTCAGATGGCTGAGTCACTCACCCACAGAAGGGTGGAGGGAGGTCATTGGAAACAGCAGCACCAGTTACAGGATCATCCCACGTCCCCATTACAAAAGGCAGAACATAAGAGTCAGGGAGGATGTTTCTTTCAGAGGGAACCAATGGCAAGGCTACTTCTGAAGATGAGCTATAACTGAAGCCATTTCCTTGGACAAAGAACTCATCAGGTCGAATTTGAGTCCACTATGACTTTGTGGTTGTTCATCACCAACTTTCAAAGTCTCCCTTTTCCTTCAAGCCTGACACTGCTTGCCACCTCTTCCAGGAAGTCTTCTCTAGACCCTTAGACTGAGAGTATTCTCTTGCTCTTCTAATTTTCCCAGAGCGTTTAGTCTACATCTCTCCTTTCCCCCATTATTCTTTACCTTGCTTTATACTTTTTGTGTACACATAAGTTACTAAGAGAAGCAACCACCATTTCCCTCTTTGTAACCTCAGTGTCTCATGTACATTATCATGGGATACTACTTGCAATTTCATTGCTGCAAAGAACTCCCAAAAGGGAACTTACTGTCTCAATGACAGCCTGCACCTTCTTCCAACCTCTAGTCCTAAGCTGTTGCCTGAGAAAATAGGAAGTTTAGTGACATATTTAGGGTTGCTCAGCCAGTACATACTTGAGGAAGGACTTGAACCCAGGCATTCCTGACTCTGAGGCTGGCTTTCTAGGTGCATAATAAATTTTTGCTGATTTTTTTTTTTCTTGAGTAGAAAAATAATAATAATGTAGTATTTAAGCTCTCAGGTTTCTAATGCTTGCTAGCTAGCCATAAGCCCAGGTAGAAATGGCCTAAAGTAGTAGGGAAAAAAACAAACAAACAGAGAAAATTGTAGGTAGGCATTAGGTCAGCCATCCAGAAGGAGAGAACCAGAACTTGATCAAATGGGTCAATTTGTTGTCCTCTCAATGTGGTATTCTATCTCCATACTCCATGGCTGGAATGCCATTAAAATGTCATCAGAGCCTGTGATAGATGGCCATAATTACAAAATGGAAGGCCAGGCAGCCAGATTCTGGTCTCCTTGCCTTCTACCCCCCAGGGGCTCCAGCTTGCCAAAGCTGGGATGGTGCTGCAGAAAGGCAGGGAGGCCAATGCACCTGGCAGTCCCATAATGCTGTTTACCTGACAGTAATCTCTGCCAACACCCCACTGTTTTGTTCTCACAAAGCAGGCCTGTTTTCTTCTTAATGGCTGTCACCTGTCACCTTCCTCTCCACCCCATTCTTGAGTCTGGGCACTTCCCCCCATGGCTGCTGCTGGCACCTCTCCATGGGCCCCCATTTGTGATGGATATACAAATGGATACCTCTCCCTGAGTGTCTACCTCCCCCACCTACTTCTTAAGAGGCCTGGGAGAAGTGATATCAGGCCTCTGGAGCCATTTGCTCACTATAAAGTGGTGAGTGAAGGCAAAGCCCAAATTCTCACCTTTTTTATTTTCAAGGGCAGAGCTGGATGGGGGGACAGACAAGGGGGATCTGAGGGTAGGAAGCCACTCTAGACTAAGATGAATAGCTTGGGTTAAGGAGGAAGAAAAGGAGGCAGGGGGCCTCTGAGTATCTTTAGCCAACCAAAAGGACCCAGAACCAAAGACCAAAAAACAAGACCAAAAAAAAAAAGAGATGGAAAGAAATTCAACATAAGATCTCTCAAACTATTTCTTAGACTCATGGATGAAAGGATCACAGATTTAGAGTTGGAAGTGATTTCAGAGGCCATTTAATTTCAACCCCTCCCCATTTTACAGACAAGAAAATTGAAGCCCAGACAAGTTAAAATTACTTGCCTCCAGTCACATAGGCAGTCAGTGTTAGGAACAGGATCTGAACCCCAGAGCTGTGCTATTTCCACCGTAGCACACTGCTTAATATTTACTTAGAGTACAATATCATGTGTAAAATCAATGACTATTTATCAATTACCAACAAAGTGTGCCCAGCACTTTGCTGGTGGCTGGAGGAGGAGATCCCAAGTTTGGATAAACAGCAGTCCCTGTCCACAACACATAATGCTGGGCAACAAGATGGTCTTTATTAAGTGCTCACTGTGTGCTGGGCTCCATCCTAAGCACAGTCCTGCCTTCAAGGAGCATACATCCTACTGGGGGAGTAAGTAACTAGGTTCATATCAAAGGTGTGCAGAGAATAGTTGGGGAGTCATCTGCATTGGGAAGACATTAATTAGCAGCTGTGAAAACAAAGTTGGAGATGAGTCGTTGGAGAGGGGCATTATCAGGGAAGTAGAGAAGACTTCCTCCAATCATAGATGCTAGAGTTGGAAGGGACTTTGGAAGTCTTCCAATCTAACCCACTCATTTCATAGATGAAAAAGAAAAAAGACAACTGAGGCACAAATGGGCTTAAGAGACTTGGCCTGGGGAACAGCTGTTGTGTCTCTCAGGCAGGATTATGAACACAGGTCTTCTTGATTTTTCCAAATTCAGTCTCTATCCATTACACCACCCAGCCTGTTGTTGTTGAAGAGGTGAAGGTTTGGTAGGGTTTCAAAGAATGAATATGGGCAAAGATGAAGAGGGAAAGGATTCTTCTCCACCTTCAAATGGACAAGCACCTCAAATAACATAGTACCTCAAGGATCTGTTGATCTTTTTATTAGTGAAGACAATCCCTTCACTGATGCTGAATGCTACCCCTCTATTCCTTAATCCAGGTAGGTGGCTTAGTGGATAGAGCATCAAGCCTGAAATTAGGAAGACTTATCTTCCTAAATTCAAATCTGACCTCAGACATTTATTAGCTGTGTGACCCTGGAAAAGTCACTTAACTCTGTTTGCCTAAGTTTCCTCTTCTGTCAAATGAGCTAGAGAAGGAAATGACAAACCATTCCAGTATCTTTGCCAATGGGATCATGAAGAGTTGGACACAACTGAAATGCCTGAACAACAATAAATTCCTTAATCCTACTAAAAATGCATTTGTGAAGGTTTGAAAGTCTCTCATAAGTCTGTGAAGTAGATAGTGTAAGAATTGTAATTCCCATTTTTCCAGATGAGGAAACTAAGACTGAACAAAATTAAGTGATTTGACCTAAGTCTCCCAAACAGCAAGTAAGTGTCAGAGCTGGGATTCAAACCGAGGTCCTTCTGACCCCAACTCCAACAGTCTTTTCACTGTGCCACATTGTCTTAGTAGATAATTCATGATTTATGGTGGCTGAAAAATTCATCAACTTGTATGACTTTCTTTTACTATAAATTTTATTCATTTTTTCAAGCATTTATTCTCTCTTCTCACTGTCCCCTGCCAATTGAATATGAAAATATTATTTGTATTTTAATATTAATTTAATTTAATTAAATTAATTAAAAATAATGAAATATTAAAATAAAAATGAAAAAGAAAGCCTTCCTAACAAATAGGCAAGATTCGGCAAAAACAAATTCCCACATTGACCATGTCCAAAAAAGTAAGTCTCATCCTATGTTTTAAGTCCTTCACCTACCTTGCAGGAAGTGAGTGGTGTATTTCATCTTCAGTCCTCCAGATTTGTGGTTTATCACTGCCATGATCAGAATTTTAAAGTCTTTCCAAATTGTTTTCTTTTTCTTCTGCAAGGTTGTCATTGTATAAATTGTTCTCTTGGTTCTGCTCACTTTGCTCTGCATCAGTTCATACAAGTCTTCTCAGTTCCCTCTGAAACCATCTATTTCACCCTTTTTTATGGGATAATAATTTTCCTGTACATTCATATATCACAAGTCACTCAGCCATTCCCCGCAGATGGACACTCCTCTTCATTTCCAGTTGTTCTTGGCCACCACAGAAAAAACTTCTATAAATATTTGTACATGTGGGTCTTTTTCTGCTTTCCATGATCTCTTTGGTGGTATAGGCCTAGTAATGGTATCAGTGGATCAAAGAAGATGCACAACTTAATGACATTTGGGCTGTGGCCCTCTTTCTGATGATGTGCCTTGCCCAGTGTCATTAGGCTGGACCTTGGACAGTAGGCATTGGTCAGTCTCTGACCCTGTACTTGAAACTTTCCTAGGTTAGCAGGACCTTTCAGAGCTTATGTTTCATTGGCATAGACTTCATGAACTAAGGGTCAGCTTGGGGCACAATGAAGTATCTGAGTAAGACTTTATTTAATACCTTTAAAAGTCCCTACCACCCACCACTATTACTTTGGTTGGAGAAGTCATTTAAACTCTTTCAGTCTTTAGTAGTATAACCAACCTTGGTGTGCCCATAGATAGGTGTTGTCATGAAAATCTTAGGAGGAGGGGGTCTACCAGTTCGGAAGGTGTGGGGGGAGAACCCTACCCTGCATGCCCCAAATTCTAGTCATCTATGTCTGACCTTCAACAAAAATGAGCAAAGCAGGAAGAGCTGTGGTTTCCCAGAAGCAATAGAGCCATCAGAGCTGAAGAGTTTGTTAGAGAATGAACCCAATAGAATGTAAGTTCCTCAGGGACAAGTTTCTTGGGAGCATTGCTTGTGACTTGTTTTCTCTTTATATCCCTTGTGCCTACTACCATAATATCATGTAGAGTACCTTCCTTGAATATCTGATCAATTGTTAACTCATGTCCAACTCTTCATGACCCCAAGGATCCATGGGGTTTTCTTGGCAGAGATATTAGAATGGTTTGCCATTTACTTCTCCAGTTTTATACAGACAAGGGTTAAGTAACTTGCCCAGGGTCACACAGCTGGGGTCTGAAGTCAGATTAGTAGGGGTCTAACAAATACTTACTGAGTTTAATCTAATCCATTTGAATGTAATTGTGTTATAATGAATTAAATGCACTCTTTTAACCAACAAGGAAAGGTCTGAACCTGAATATATAAAAAATGAACTGTTTAACAGCTATCCCATCTCTGACAGATCCTGTGTGACCCTGGGCAAGTCATTTCCCCTCTTTGAGATGAGGGCAATAACTGTGGTATCTCCCTCCAAGAGTTGTTAAAGGGTTCCATTGAGATCATACATGCAAAATGCTTTACAAAGTTTAAATTGTAATGAATGTTAATGGTGATAATGGTGATGATGATACCTAGCCAGTCAGTCAGCAAACAATTACTAAGTGCTTACTGTGCGTTAGGTGTTCGGATTCCAAAGGAAGCCAAAGAAAGCCAAGGCCTGCCCTCAAGAAGCCTACATTCTAAAGGAAGAATATACCATATAAAAGAGAGCTGAAAATTCTGGTTTGTAACTCTTCTCCAAAATGGAGAACTTACCAATGGGAGGAGCCTACATTTATAAGTCATTTTAAGGTTTGCAAAGGCTTTACAAAGATTGTCTCATTCTGCTCTCCCAGCAAACCTTCCAGGTAAGTGTTATTATGCCCATTTTTTTTTTTTTTTTGCTGTTGCTGTTCACTTGTTTCAGTCCAGTCCAACTCTTTGTGACCTTATTGGGAGTTTTCTTGGTGGTTTGCCATTTCCTCCTCCAGCTCACTTTATAGTTGAGGAAATTGAGGCATAAGTTAAAATGATTTGCCCAAGGTTACACAGCTAAAAAATGTCTGAGGTTGGATTTCAATCCTGGTCTTCCTGACTCCAAGTCTAGTACTAGGACTCAGAAGAAAGTTCAGAGCCTTTTTCTGAAGAAGAAAAAAAAAAGCCAAAATAGTATTTAGCAAGGAGGCACAGGAGATAAAGTATTTGACTTAGAGTCAGGAAGACCTGAATTCAAATCCTGCTTCAGATGCTTACTAGTTATGTGACGCTGGGCGAGTGACCTCTCTAGTCCTCAGTTTTCTCATCTGGAAAAAGAAGCGATTGGACTGGGTAGCCTGTAAGCTCCCTTCCAGCTCTCCACTGATGATCCTATGATTCTGTGCCCTAGTGATTATTGTCTACATCGGGCTCTCAATTCTCAAAACCAAAAGAACTAAGAATTGACAGTGTGTGTCAGTTACTCAGAAATCCCTTTTCGGGGCTATAGAATTCTTCAAAATTTAGACCTGATTCACCAGCAAGAAGCTGGAAGGGCAGAGGAGAGAGATAATGCCTGAGGAACATCCAGCTGCTTTTGGGGGGTTCATTTCCTATAACACAATGAGCATGTGGAGGGGTAGGGGTGGATTGACCAACTTACTTAAAAACAAACAAATTCTGTCACTGACCAGTTTTAAAGCTGGGGTTTGAACCAAGGCAAATTCCAGAACAATGTTGCTAATTAACTGAGCCCCAAACTACACCCAAATATTATTGTTTCTTACTGAGCCTTGAACCAAGAACCCAAACACTAAATTAACTAGTTTGAACTGGACCTAGTACCAGACCCGCATTTTTCTGAGATGATTGAATCAAAAAAATGGAATGTCAACTGAACCAACCAACATTAATACAATATTTCATTCATCCCACAGTTTGAATGGGTGCCTACTAGGTATTCTTTAGAGAGTCAAGGAGGAAATTTAGTGGTGGAATGAAAGCATGAAGCCCTGACATTTATCAGGGAGATGATCTCTTGTGTTTCTTCTTAACATTTTCATCACTTAGATCATAGATCTAAGGGCTGACAAACACTTTAGATGACACCTAGCCCAACCCTTATCATTTTATAGATATGGAAACTGAGGCTTAGAGAGTTTAAATGCCAGCCGGGTGGTGCAGTGCATATATAATGCATATAGTTGGTGCTATATAAATGCTCTGATGATGGTGATGATGATGATGATGATGACTTAATATCACTATGGCTTGCTCAAGGTCACACATTTAGTAGGTGGCAAAGGTCCAGAGTCTCCTTCTTTCACCACAGTACATGGTTCTGACCTGCAGTGAGAGAGGGAATCCCCACACCAACAAAATCAAAGTCTTTGACAGATTGGAATAGATAATCTGTGCATCGTAGGATGTGGGACCAGGCAGGGTTCTTGCCTTCCTCAAATTCACAAGACTCTAGGGGAGATAAGACCCAGACACCAATAAATCTAATCTAAACTGAGATAAGGAGAGCTGAAGTAGTGTAGCAGATGGAGAGCTAGCTGGGGAGCCTTAGCTTCCAGCTCCACTTGGTGAGATAAATCTCAGGTTTCAAATCAGGATTCTGTGACTGGGCAAGTCACTTGGTCGCTTAGGTCCTTGGCAGCTAAGACTGTAACTAGCAGAGAAGGTACCCATGTGCAAAGGCACAGAGAGTTTCCTCTCTAATGAAATAACTGGTCCAGTCATGAAGTATGTAAGAAAAGCATAAAGTGCTATGAGATCAAAGAAAGGAGGTAAGCTGATCTGGGCTCTAAAACAAATGGAGGGGTAGGGCTGGGGACAATTTGCCACATGAAAGTGATAGTGAGATGTACTGAACACTGACTGGTTTTTCTGCCAAAGAATTAAGAGGTCAGCCTATTTAGAGGAGGAGGACAACTTAGAGGGACAGCATGCATCACCAAGTGAAATGTGGGTGCACCTAGAGGAGCTGTGAGCATGCAAGAGCAAGGGAGATGGGGATTCTGGGGAAAAGGGGACTTCCCAAAACCCCATGGTTGCTTAACAAGGCCGTCTGCATCTGGGAGCGGCCCCCCATCAAAGGGGCCTTGGGTAGGATCTCCCATTCACCCAGTTCTATTTAACAAATGTTAAAAGGAAAGGGGAAGGAAAGGGAGAGGAGGGGAGGGGAGGCAAGGAAGAAGAAAGGAGGGGAGGGGAGAAGAACAAGAGATGACCTTTTAACAAGAAAAGATTTAGCATGATAATTTAAAGGTATGATAGGAGCAAAAGAAGGATTATTATTTTTTTAATCTAAGGATAGGGGAGACTTGAGCATGTTTGTAGGAGGCAGCAATGAGCCAGTAGATGAGGAGAGATTGAAGTGCATGGAAAAGATGGATGGGCTGAACCTCAAAAGAGAAGCATGTTGACTGAAGGTTGCAAAAGGATTGTCTGGAAGTGAGAGTGAGGAGCGCAGAGTAGCCTGCTCCTCCCCCTACTTCCTTGAGGCACTGATAAAGTCATCTTAGCCACAGACAAATGTAGACATAAACAAAAATAATCAGAGTTGGAAAGGACTTCAATATTCAACTAGTCCAACCTTCCTTATTTAGAGATAAGGAAACTGAGACTTAGCTCTGCCACAGATTTCCACAGTCTGAGTTCCTCCCACCAAAACCCAGTTGATCTTTGTGTAGGTAGTAGACACTCCATAAATATCTCTTGAATTGAACTGAATGGATACACTTGATACCAGAAACCCCAAGTACAAGTGTGCCTCGATGTGGATCATCATGAGATAGGGGCTTAGAGTTCTCCTAGTCCAATCCATCCATTTTATAGGTAGAGAAAATGAGACTCAGGGAGAGAAAGAGTGTTCAAAGGTCCCTACTACAGGGAGTGAAAAGCAGGGCCAGAATTTAGACGCCAACACTTCAAATACAATACTCTTTCAACTCCCTCATATCAACTGATGATATTTCTACTACATGACCTGTGATCTTCATTTCTCTCTATATCTGCCCAAAAAGTGATGGTGCACTATGTGCAAAGCACATTGTTTTCACTGCCATCACATCCCCACTAAAGAGGAGGGTCAGGATGGTAATTGCCTTCTGGTTTTTCTGCATTGCTCTTGCCATCCCCAGGGCAATTCCATGAAATCCTCAGCACCACCAACACCAACTCACTGATCCAGCCAGCAAATGCCTGCCAAAGGACCAAAAAGTGAGGTCTCTCCATTTTCTCTGAAGTCATGACTAAATTGATGTTCCTTGTCCATGATATCACATAGCTTACCTGAGGGGGGTTGTACAAACTGTCCCGAATGCCTAGGATCCATTCCCTCTTTACTGCCACTTCCTAAAATCCCCAACCTGCCTCAAAGCTCAACTACTCACCATTTCTTACAAGTGGTCTTCTTGATGCCCTTAGATACTAAGCTTTACCCTGAAATTACTCTGTATATAGGAAGCATAAGTTACATACTTAAATTTTAGATTTGTTTAATTTTGCTGTTGTTGAGTCATTTTTTGATTATGTCCAACTCTTCATGACCCCACTTGAGATTTTCTTGGCTGAGATACTAGAGTGGTTTGCCATTTCCTTCTCCAATCCATTTCACAGATGAGACCTGAGGCAAATGGAGTGAAGTGACTTGCCCAAGGTCATACAACTAGGAAGTATCTGAGGCTGGATTTAAACTCAGGAAGATGAGTCTTCCTGACTCCAAGAAGGGCATTCTACCTATTTGCCACCTAACTGCCCCATTTATTTAAATAGTAGGATTGAAACTTGGTATGGTAGAAAAAATCAGAGTCCCGAGTTAAAGGACCTGAGTTCAAATCCTACCTCTTATTGCTTACCACTTTTGTGACTATGAGAGTCACTGGGTACCTCAGTTTCCTCATCTGTAAAATAAGGAAATTGGACTAGATATCTTCTGAGGTCTTTTTCCACTCTAGATAAATCATTATTACATCTATATAATTATATATAATATGATTTTCTAGAGTTGGGATTCCAAATGCTATTTCCATTGATAGAATGTAAACTCCTTGAGATCAGGAACTGCTTCCCTTTTTAAAAATCTATGGTCTATGGGCAGCTTGGTGGTCAAGTGGGTAGAGCACCCAGCTTGGAGTCAGTAAGACTCATCTTTCTGCATTCAAATCCAGCTTCTCACATTTAGTAGCTGTGTCACCCTGAACAAGTCACTTACCCCTGTTTGCCCCAGTTTCCTCAGTTATCCTCATAAAATGAGCTAGAGAGGGAAATGGCAAACCACCACAGTATCTTTGCCAAGAAAACCCCAAATGGGGTCATGCAGAGTCAGACAACCCAAATCCTATGATTCTAGATCTGCTTTCCTCTGACAGAGTATAAGCTCCTTGAGGGCAGGAATTATTTTATTTTTATCTTTGTGTACCAGAGCACACTTAATAAATGTTCATTGAGGGTTAGGCTAAATCACTTCCCTCTAGGTCTCAATGCAGAATGGAGGCCAAGGAGCTTGTCTCCTTCCTCCCTCAGCAAGACGTGAGCCGGCCTGCTGTGATAGGATCTCCTTAGAAAAGAAGGATAAATGTAGACCCATTCTTGTCTTTCACCTGATAAATTCTCTCTTTTCTGTAGAGAGGATAATTATGTCTTTGGATGAGGGAGCTCTCCTGGGCCCCCTTTCCATCAGCAGACATGGAGGCCCATTAACCTTTCATTTGTCATGGCTCTCAGGGGAAGGAGAAGAAGGGGATGGACAAAGGCAGGCTCTTTCACAGGCATTATCTCCCTCCCCAGGTGCTAGAAGGATAATTGCATGGGGGACAGGTAAGTTAGGTTTAACTGGTAGCTGGCTGAGCCCCTCAAAGGAAAGGTTGCTTCCACAATGCCACCTTTATCACTCCAGCAAATCACACAGAAGAGTCTCTGTTATTCAAGCCTCACGGATTTCAGGGAGGCTCAGTCAGAACAAAAGAAAAAAGGAATGGCTTTGCTCCAGCTCCCCAGAGGTTCCCACAGAGCGGAGTTGTGTGAGATCGCGGAGGGAGCGCCAGACTTAGGACAGGGGATCCTGGTTCCAATCCCAGCGCCAGCCCTCGCTACCTGTGGGACCATGGGAGAGCCACAATCAGGAAGACTTGGTTTGGGATCTGGCCTCTGACCTTCGTGAGTTAAGCATCTGTGTACAAGGGACCTATGATCATCCTCTCTGAGGCTTGGTTACCCTCGTCTGTAAACTAGGAACAATCTCCTTGCAGAAAGGAGAGCATTTTGTCAACCTTTTTCGGAGGGCTCTGGGAATTCCAGCTATTATGTTTATTATTGGCATGCACAACCCACCCTAGGCAAAATTTGGGAGTCTCTTTTGATATGTACATTGCCCCTCTGACCTTCCTTCCTTTCTTATCTTCTCCTGGCTCCCCTCAAAAAATGTCAAGGGAGGCCACATTGCCACTGAGGAGTGAGGGATTCCCACCCACCCAGCCTCAGTCTCTAGACCTGAAAGATGTCAGAACTTCAGGTCGCAGATTTAGAAATGGAATGATAATAATTAATAATGAGATTTATGTAACACCTTAAGGTTATTTCAGATGATGCTCACTATAATCCTAAGAGGTCAGTGCTGTTATTATTCCCATTGAGCAGATAAGAAAACTAAGGCTGAGAGAAATTCAGTGATTTCTCCAAAAAAGTCTGAGGAGGGAAACTAGGAAATCAAGTGGTTCAACCTCCTTTTTAGTTCATGGTGCCTCAGGTTTTTTCTTGTGGGCATTGCATCAGTCAAGTACCATGAGTATGTCCACCAGTCCTGCCTCCCCTTACCTTCAAAGGAGGAAACTGAGGCAGATGTGGGATTTGAACCCATGTTCTCTGATTCTAAATCTACTCTTTCCATTGTACTAGCAGATAAAGGGCTGAACTTGGAGTCATCAAGAGGTGAACTCAAATCTGTGTATGAGCCTGGGCAAGTTGGCTAATGTTTTTTACCCTCAATTTCCTCATCTGTAAAATGGGGATTAATAATAATACTATTTTTGTTTTGAAAATAAAATGAGTTTATATCTCTGCACACCCACACATATATTGCTTTGCAAAACCTTAAAGTGTTCTATAAATGCTAACTGCCATTATAGGAGAGGGTAAGCCACCGCGCATTTTAATTCTGGTCTCATAGAGGCAAAGTTGCTTATGTTGAACTGATTAGTAGTAGCTCCAGTGGCAAAAACTTCCGGCTGGAGGCCTGGTGAGTGAGTGTGTGAGGTTTTTTGTTTTTATTTGGGGGGGCCTTTTTATTTATCTGTTTTTGTATGAATGGGTATGGATGGGTGGGTGAGTGTGTAGGGGGGCAGGGCTTTCTGAAACTGCTCATCTGCATGAATTTGGGGAAGGTAGGGATTTCCCAACCAGGAAATCTGATGAGGAAAGTGGTTCCTAAGAGCAACAATGTCTAAGCCAGCAGTTCTCAACCTGTGGGTCGTGACCCTTTTGGGGGTTAAACGACCCTTTCACAGAGGTCACAGCAGTTGCCTAAGACCATCGGAAAACACATATTTCTGATGGTCTTAGGAACCGAGACACTGCTCCTCTATCCATCTCCAGGTGAGTCCATCCACATGCAGATACGTCCACATACGAGTATTAAAATGTCGCGGTATTAGGAAGGTTGAGAACCACTGACTTACTGCCTTCTGAAGAAGCTAAGAGTGTAACAAATCTATTGTTCCTTATATTCTTAATTCTGAACCCCAACCAGAGTCTCCTTCTTTACCTTGGACAGAGAAACAATGTATGGGACCCAGAGAGGCTGTACCTTCTTGGGCCATGGTTGGTGACCAGTCTTACACACACACACACACACACACACACACACACACACACACACACACACACAACCAGTCTTACACACACACACACACACACACACACACACACACACACACACACACACACACATACATAGACTGAATCTCTTTCCAGTAATCCTTTTTTAGGGGGGAAAAAAACAGTTTCATAAAGATCAACCCTGCAGAAGGAACTCATGTTTTTGGATAGAATTTGGAATATGGAGTCAGGAAGACTCCAGTTTGGGATGCTGCATCACTTAGGAGGCGTATCTTATTTGCGTGTCCCTGGGCATTCTCCTTTCATAGCTCTGAGCCCCCATTTTCTTACCTGTAAAATGGCGCCAATAATACCTGCAGCCTCTACCTACGAGGGCTAGCAAGACAAATGAGGCAAAGGACCTTTGGCAAACTGTAGAGCGCCATAGAAATGTGAATTAGCTTAATTCCTTAGTAAATGTTCCAGTTGTATGGCTGCCCCTGAGCCCCCTTTCCTGTAGGTAACTGTGTGCTTTGGGGACGTCCAACCCCTTAAAAGCTGCTTGTGTTCCTTTGATTCCTTGGCAATCAGCCCAACTAATCTCCCAACATTGAAGAGCATTATGAAAGTTAAGCTGCATGGAAAAAGAATAATAATTCTGTTCTCCCAGCGAGGCACAGGGTCAGTACTGCCTTTATGAGACTGTGTGTGTTTCTTGGCAGGAGCAGAATAGCTTTTTGAGTCCCCCTCTCCTCCCCCAGCTCCCTGCATCATCGAGCTGTTTGCTTGGGTTAGCGAAGTTGGGCTAGGATGGCTGCCAGGGGCTCCTACTAGGAGGCTAATCTTGTTTACCCTCAAACCAACTACAGGATTTCTCAAAATTATCTTCCTGGCCTGGCTTTGTTGCCTGAAAAATCCCAAGGCTATTTCATGGCAATTCATGGGATCGTCCATGTAAAACTAGAATAAGCTCATGGGATTTTTTTTAATATTTAAAGTTAGAAGACACCATTGGGGCCATCTAGTCCATCCCCCTCCCTTGTTTTACAAATAATAAATAGCACATTTATATAGCACCTACTATGTGCTGGGCACTGTGGTTTTACAGTTATTATCTCATCAGATCCTCACAGCAACCTTGGAAGATGGGGGCTGTTGTTAGCCCTGTTATACAGCTGAGGAGACTAAGTCCCAGAGGGGTTTGCAACTTGCCATTGAGGGGTCACAAAGATGATAAACGGCATAACTAGGGTCCTCTGATGCCAAATCCATCACTGTTTCTGTCCAAAGTGTAAGTCGCCTTTGAAATGGTGTGTAGTCCAACACTGAGGTCCAGAAAAGGAAAGTGACTTCTTCAGGATCACACAGGTAAACTTTCTAAGTTGAGACCCTTAAGAAAGGCAATTTAAATATATATATATATATATATATATATATATATATATATATATATATATATATACCTCAGCTGTAAAATAAGATTTCCTAGTCCTAAATCTATGATCCTTTATATAAATTTATCCTAAAAAAAACAAGTTACATTTTGAAGTTGGGGGTGGCAGGATAACAGAGTGGCGTCTTGGACGGGAGGCAGAGGACCCAAGTTCAAACCCTGCCTCTGTTGTTTGATCCCTGGGTGGTCTTAGGCAGTCACTCCCCCTCCTGCTCCTCACAGTACCTCAACTTGACCATCTATAATAAGTGGCCATTGGACTATGCGATCTCTAAGACCCCAGCCAGCCTGAAATCCTACCAAACTCTACACTTTAGTACCAGAAAAGGAATTAAAACCCAGGTGTCTTAGCTCCCACTTCAGGTTTTCTGTCTCCCTTATTCAAATACTCTTGCTAGTATAGTAAGTCAGACCTAGTTTCCTGACCTAAAATGGGCAGCTAGGTGGTGCCATAGTGCATAGAGCACTGGGCTTGAAGTCTGGAAGACTTGTTTCATGAGTTCAAATCCAGCTCAGATACTTACCGGCTGTGTGACCCTAGGCAAGTCACTTCACTTTGTTTGCCTCAATTTCTTCCTCTGTAAAATGAGCTGGAGAAGGAAATAGCAAACCACTCCAGTATCTCTACCAAGAAAACCCCAGGCGGGGTCATGGAGAGTTGACAGGACTGAAATAACTCAAAAACAGAATGGAGATAATAATAGCTCCCACCTCACCAGGTTATTGGGAAGCATAAATAAGGAAGCCTGTGTCCTTGGCTTTGTAAACCATAAAGGTCTGAGTCAGTAGCTCTCATGATTATTCCCAGTTCACTGCCCCCTCCTTTTTTAATTTCACCTTGGTTACTTCTCTGATTGTAACTTAGAAATACGAATTAAATGAAAGAGTTTAGAATCAGAGATGGGGAACCCGTAGCCTCGAGGCAGATCCTCAAATGTGGCCCTTAATTCAGTTAAAGAGCTGCTCTAGAGACCTAGAGGACCACATGTGGCCTCGAGGCAGAAGGTTCCCCATCCCTAGTCTAGATCGTTGTCACTTCACTTTAAGGAAAGGGACAAGGGCCTTTCTGAATTTCTGAACTATTAACTTACTTCTGTTGACTCACTTAGGTCAGATGCAAAGGCTGTGAGGACTCAAACACCGAGGTCAAATCTTCCAATCTTTTTCCATCCTTCAAAGGCTAAGATCGATTTAATGAGAATTAAAGCTGAGAGTTTGGTGGGGGAGGGGAGTGGAAGGGGGAAAAGGGGGTGAAGTTGGAGTCACCCAAGACTCCCTTCCCCTCCCCAAAGCCTCAAATAAATCAGGTTTTCATTTCAGTCACTTTGTTGGCATGCCCCAGGTATCAGCAGCTGCCAGAATCAATAGCCCCAAGCTTGGGTAAGTAGAACAGGTTTTCTCCCTGTGAGGGGAGGGGGATCTGCATAAAGTGCCAGGGTCCTGTGGGTGACTCTGGGGCCCAATACCCAAGACCCAAGAGGTGCCTTTTATCAATGAGGCTGCCCTCCTCCTTTCTTGCAACTTCAGAATTACAGTTGAATTCATTTAGTGGAGTGGAAGCTTCTTGAGGACAAGGGCTCTCATTTTCTTTGTGTCTTTGTCTGCCCAGTGCCCCAGTGCCAAGAGAGAGGTATGGTGACATAGTTTATAGAGAACTTGACCTTGATTCAAGTCCTTTCTCTGATTCATGCTGTCTATATGACCTTGGAGACTGATCTCTTAGCCTCTCTGTGTTCCAATCTACTCTAATAATCTAAATTCCAGAGGTGGTGCTGACTTGCCTTGGTAGAGGGAATGTCCTCCCCTGGGAGTTTCCCTTCCTAGTGAATTCACTATCTATCCCCACAGCCTCACAAAGGGTCAAACCAGGAGCTTAAGAACCGGAATTGGAAGCAAGTTAGTCCAACCCCTCCATTTTACAGCTAAGGAAACTGAGGCATGTGATGGCTAATTAATTTATTTGTCTAAGGTCTCTCTGGAAATAACCATTTTACAGATAAGGAAACTGAGGCACATGGGTATTTGGTTAAGTGATTTGCCTAAGGTAGTAGCCACTAAGAGCTGGGATTTAAACCCAGTTCCTCTGACTCCAGTCAGTGTTCTTTCTTCCATATATATTCACATTATTACAATGCTGAATATATGATCATTAAGTTGAAAGAAGTGGAATTAGACAGTTATTGATTTCTCGCCAGGTTCCCAAAGGTTGGACAGAGTCTCTGGGTGTTTTATTTGCACGTTGAATCTTTCCTTTCAGACCCGAGATCGCCTCACTGTCCCAGAAAATAAAGACTTGCTTAATACTTCTTCCTTTTTCTTTCTTTTCTTGTGTTGTCTGTGTTTTTTCTTTTGCAACATGGTCTAATATGAAATCTGCTTTGCATGACTTCACGTGTATAATTGCTATCATGTTGCTCGCCTTCTCAAGGGGTGTGGGAGGGCCAGGAATGAGGGAGGGAATTTGGAACTCAAAATTTTTTTAAATGAAAGTTAAATTTTTAAAAATATAACTGGGAAATAGTTCATGAAATAATTCATTTAATGAAATAATGTATTTTTTTTAAAAAGACTTGCTTAGCTTTTCTCTGCTTACTATTACTTAATTAGGAAGCTAATGTTTAAAGTCAGTGTGGTATAGTAGAAACTAGATATTGGCGTCGGAGGCCCTGGTTTTGATTTCTGTTTCTACTCCTTGCTTCCTGGCTGATCTCAGGCAAATTACCTTCTCTCTGCTTCAGTTTCTCCCTCTGTAAAATGAAGGGATTGGACTCAGTCATCTCCAAGGCCCCCTCCAACTCTACAATCCTGTGATCTATGATCCTATCTGTTAAGGGTCTCTGGAAGTCCCTAATACAACGCTCTCTCCCCACTCCCCAAACTCCATCCCTATCTCAAACACATGCAAATGCATGATGGGAAACTCAGAGAAAGAAATTTTGGTACCAGGGAGAGGTTCTTGAATTTGTACATCTGGGAGAGTTGCTGACTTAAATACTTATAATCTCTTAAGGTTCATGCAGAAAAGTTGCCAGGATGATTTCTTTTTTATGGTTAGGAGAAACAATTTACCATAATGCTACCCACCAAATCAATTGACCAATAGGGATGTGGAACTGGGGCCTCTGGACTCTCTTTCCTCATTTCTTCCACTGAACAATTTAAACTTAGAGTAAAATGATAGAGAAAGAGCTTTGTCCTGGATCAAGCAAAGAGAGTTCAAAGACGATAGATTTAGAATTCATGGTAGTGATGTATTGGGACAAAAGCCTATTGTTAAATTTTCAGTGTGAGTCTTTACACCTTGGAAATACATTACAAATCATTGCTTGATTTATTGTTTTATTGTTCGTCTAGGCTTAGGGAAGTGATGGGGAAAATGTTAGTAATATATTGATCTTAAAAGTGTACCATGTGTACTTCTCCCCCCTCCCCCTCCCCCGCCCCCAGAGCAGATTGTTAAACATTTACCAACACACCCTTGACTAAAAGAGCTCCTGGGGATCATTTAATCCAAGGATGGACTAAATAACTATTTTAACCATGAGAAGACTGAGTCTGAGTGGAGACATCCAATTACAGATTTAGAACTGGGAAGGAACCAAGAAGCCAATGTGTCTAAGCCTCTTTATTTTATAGATGAGGAAACTGAGTCACAGAGAGGCTAGATGATTTGTCCAACTTCACATAGACACCAAAAGACAAAAACTGGATACAAACGAAGGTCTTCTGACTCCAAATCCAGGACTCTTTCATATACCTTAACCACCCTGGATCTCAGTTCCTCATCTGTGAAATGAGAGGGTCAGACTGTATGTCCTCTGATTTTGTGACTTTTCCACTTCATTGGAATACTATGTTAATCTCTCCTCTGTCCTAAAGCCCAACTCAGGGAATCATAGATTAATTACTGGAAAGGATAATCTAGTTAGTCACTAACAATTTATTAAGTGCCTACTATGTGCCCGACCCTATGCTAAATGCTGGGGATAGAAAAAGAGGCAAAAGACAGTCCTGCCTTCAGGGAGCTTACCAGCTAATCGAAGAGACAACATACAGACAACTATATGAGAACAAATTACATGCAAGATGAGCAGGAAATTGTGAATAGAGAGAAGGTACCAGAATGAAGGGTTTGGGGAAGGCTTCCTGTAGGAGGTGGGTTTTTAGCTGGACCTTAAAAGACACCAAGGAAGCCAGGAAGCAGAGATGAGGAGGGAGAGAGTTCTAGGCATGAGGGGCAGCTGGTGGGAAACATCAGGGTTAAAAATAAAGAGCTTAGATGCCAAGTGAAGTGAGCAGAATGAGGAGAATAGCGTCCACTGTGACAGCAACACTGGGTGATGATCAGCTTTGACAGACTTAGCTCTTCTCAGCAATGCAACCATCTAAGACAACTCCGAAAGACTCAAGACAGAAAATGCCATCCACATCCAGAGAAAGGATTGTGGAGCCTGAATGCAGATCGAAGCAGGCTGTTTGCTCTTTTTTTCCTCTTATGGTTTTTTGCTCTTGCTCTGATTCTTCTTTCACAACATGACCAATGTGGAAATATATTTAATATGGTGGTACATGAAGAGCCTATATCAAATTGCCCTCTTGGGGAGTGGGGAGGGGAAAATTTTAGAACGCAAAAATCTTGTAAAAGTGAATTTGAAAACTAATGATCATAAATAATGGTTTTAAAAATAAATAAATGAAGAGCTGAAAAGGAACTCCGCTTGAATCCAACCCCTTCATTTTATAGATGAGGAAAATGAAGGCCAAGGAGGCCAAGTGATGCACCCAAGGACAGTTAGCTAGCGAGCAAAAAGGCTAGGATTTGAACACAGATCCTCAGATTTCACCTTTTCCTGGTAGGCTGCAAGAGAAACTAGAATTCCCAGTGAAGTTTTTGCTTCACTCGAACACCTTCTGCCTCTCTGCTTCCATCCCCCACCCCCAAGTTCCACCACATCGATTGATGGTTCAAGTCCCATCCACAACTGACTGGTTGTTCTGGCTCCCAGCAGGCTCTGGACCAGGCTCATGAATACCAGCACTGTTGGGACTTCATCTTCAGGAGCAGCTGCAGGCTTTCCAGCAGGGCTGTGAACTTCCCCATTTGCCTTGTCAAGCATCCTTTTTCCCAGAAGTCCTGTGTATTCCTGGAGGTGGGAGGTTGATAGTGGAATCAGATAGCAGAGAGGGAATATGTCCCACATTCTCAGGACAGCACGGCACTGATATGCAGCCAGGGGTATCAAGGGCTGATGCCATGCTGAGGCTGATGTCTGTCCCAGAAGTGTGAGATGCTGTCCAGCTTGTCCCTCCAGCTGGGCAATAAGCTCCCTACGGTCAAGGTCCTGGCTCACACTGTGCTTTTTCACGTCCCCCAATAGTACCTAGAGAAGTCTCTGTCACATAGTGGATAATCAGTAAATCTCCATTAACCGAATGACTCCCCAACTCTGGCAATAATTATGTCATAGTAATAATAGTTATAGCTCACTTTTTTTATAACATTTTACAGTTTGCAAAGCCCCATACATATATTATCTCATTTAATTTTGTTCCTCACAATAACCCTGTGAGGTAGGTGCCATTATTCTTCTTATGTTACAGATGAGGAAACTGAGGCTCAGTGGGGTCATTTGATTTGCTCAGGGTCACTCAGTTCTTAAGTATCTAAGGTAGGATTCAAATTCAAGCCTTTATAACTTGTGCTCTCGGCTACTCCAATCTAACTGCTTCCTAAGTCCTTGATGAACAGGTATCTCTGGACAGGACCTTCACAGATGTCAGACCACCTGGGTCCTTCCAGGAATTTCTTGGCAGCGTGTTCATGTTTCAGAGGACAAGGGTTCTTCCAGGCTTTGCTAAAAGACCTCAAGAGATGGAGGAATTTCTCAATAAACCAGCCAACAAGCATTGATTAAGCACCTACTATCTGCCAGGATCTATGATACAAACACACAAAATGAAACCCCGGAGTTTACATTCTATGGAAGAAACTACATGCACACATAAAAGGGGGTGCAAAATATAGTCAAAGTCAAAATACTCTGGGGCAGCCGAGTGGCTCAGTGGGTAGAATACTGGGCTGAGAGTCCGAAAGACCTGGGTTCAAATCAGGCCTCAGATAGTTACTTACACACTAATGTGTGACACTGGGCAAGTCACTTAAACTCTGTTTGCCTCAGTTTCTCCATCTGTAAAATAGGGATAATAATAATAATATCACTTATTGCCCAGGGTTGTTGTGAGTATCAAGTGAAATAAAAAATGGTAAGTGCTTAGCACAGTGCCTGGCACATAGTAGGGCACCATAGTAAGGGCTGTATAAATGTTAACTGTTGATACAAGGTAGCTTTGGTGGAGGCTGGGAATTCTAGGAGGCTGTGGCAACAATCCTGTTACTTCTCGAGACAGCCAGTTCCCCTGCTGGACAGCTCTAGTTTTCAAGGAGCTTGGCAAGTTTTTGTTTTCCTTGAAATGACATCCAAATTTTCCCTCTTTGCAACTTCCCCCCATTATTCCTGGTTTTATCTTCCAGGGCCAACCAGAACAAAACTCCTCCCCCCATTGGAAATCATACATTGTGTCCTCCAAAAGCTTCTCTTCTCAAGTTTAAGAACCCCCAGATCTACCAACTTCTCCATATATGATATGGACTCAAGGTCCTTGACCCTTCTGGCTGCCTTTTTTTGGGATGATCTCCCCCTTATCCCTGAACTTGTGCTGTCCCAGACTGAATACTTCTGATGTGGTCTGGCCAGAGCAGAATACAGAGGGCCTGTCTCCTTCCTGGAAGCTCAGCCTCTCTCAATGTAGTCTAAGGTCACATTAACTAACTTGGCAGCCCCTTCACACTATTAACTCATATTGAGATTATAATCCATTAAAACTCCTCGACCTCTTCCCTACAAATTGCTGTCTAGTCATGCCTCTCCCATTGTATGTTGGTGAAATTGATTACTTTTTTTATGTAATATTTTATTTTCCCCCAATTACACATTAAAACAATTTTCAAACATTTTTTTAAAAAAGTTTTGAGTTTGGGGACAGCTAGGTAGCACAGTGAATAGAGCACCAGCCCTGGAATCAAGAGGACCCTGAGTTCAAATGCAGCCTCAGACACGTAACACTTACTAGCCATGTGACCTTGGGCAAGTTACTTAACCTCAATTGCCCAGCCTTCCTCCCTTCAAAAAAGAAAAAAAAAGACAAAAAAAAAGTTTTGAGTTCCAAATTCTCTCCCTCCTTCCCCTCTCCTCACTCTGAGACGGTAAGCAACTTGATATACTTTATACATGTGCAATCATGTAAAACATTTCCATATTAGTCATTTTTTACAAGAAGACTTGAATAAAAAATGAAAGAAAGTAAAAAAACAATATACTTCAGTTTGTAATCAGATTTTATCAGTTCCTTCTCTGGAGGCAGATAGTATATTTCATCATTAGTCCTTTAGGATTGTCTTGGATCATTGCATTACTGAAAATAGTAAGTCACTCACAGTTTTTCATCATACAATATTGCTGGTTCTCCTGGTTCTACTCACTTCACTTTGTATCACTTAGTGTAAGTTTTTCCAGGTTTTTTGGAAATCATTCTACTTGTCATTTCTTATAGCGCAATAATATTCCATCACAATCATATACCACAGTTTTTTTTAATCATTCCCCAAATGATGGGTATACCTTTGATTTCCAATTCTTAGACACCACAAAAAAAAAAAACTGCTATAAAAATATTTGTATAAATAAGTCCTTTTCCCTTTTTTAAAAAAAATTGCTTTAGGATATAGAACTAGCAGAAGTATTGCCAATCAAAGGCATGAAGAGTTTCGTAGCCCTTTGGGCATAGTTCCAAATTGCTTTCCGGAATGGTTGGATCAATTCACAATGATTGCTTAAACCCAAATTTAAAACTTTACATTTCATCCCTACTAAAACATCTTCTCAGATTTAACCCCATGTACAATTCTGTCAAAATCTTTTGGGTCCTGATCAATACCTATGTTAGATCAAATATCGAATGACAGTCAAAAAATATTCATTAAACACCAACTGTGTTCCAAGCACTGTGCTAAATGTCGCAGACACAAAGAAAGACAAAAGACACGCCTACTTTCCCAGCTATGCAAAATTTTTTATGAAAATAAACTGCACCCATCAAGGGCATCCCTGATGAATATGAAGGGAACAGGAAATCAAGTCTTTTAAATGATGTTCTACAATAGGCCACATGTTTATATTCAATCAATTGAATAAAGAGATGTTGATGATTTTTTAAAAAGGAACATTTAATTCAGTAAAACAAAACATGCCCTTACAAGTCTTCTCCAATAAAGTGTTTACCATAAATAGATAAAAATCATACAAAATTCCTTGATTTTGAAATGCCTCTGCTGTCCTTCTAATCATTAATATCAAGTGACTTCCAATACAGGGAGATGTAGACACCCCAAAGGTGTTTGCCGCTGTCATTGAGGAGGGCCAGCACAGAATTCAAGGTGAAGAGCATTCCCTGCCATTGTTCATCTTGGTGGATGAGACTGTGCTGATTTCATGGAGCCCTTAAACATTGCAGAGCCCTCTGGATAAGCCTCATAACTATGTAAAAGAGTCTGACCTAACCATCACATAGGAAAAGAAAAATGCACAAAGAATGCACAGAACAAAGACTGCTAAAACAATTAAACAGCTCTCTCTTGTTTTCTCTCTCTCTCTCTCTCTCTCTCTCTCTCTCTCTCTCTCTCTCTCTCTCTCTCTCTTTCTCTCACTCTCTCTGTCTCTGTCTCTGTCTCTCCCTCCCTCTTTCTCTCTCTCTCTCTCTCTCCCTCTCTCTGTCTGTCTCTCTGTCTCTGTTTCTTTCTCTCTCTCTCTCTTCCCCCCCCTCCCCACACTCTCTGAAATTACAGTTATCCCTTCCATATTGTGGGAATTAAGAGCACGATGCCTCTGCATCCTGCCCCCCCCCCCCATGATCTAGAAAATCCACATAAAATTTTTGACTGTCCCTAACAGAGAAGTCTAAATTATTGTGGTATTAAAAGAGAAAATGTATTGATATTATACAATACTATACAAATATTTTATGCATCTCTGAGTTTCTAAACTTTTTTCTCTGTCATCTGCTGGCCTTTGTGTATCATCTGAGGCTTCTGCAAAACTCTCAAAAAATTCCCATTTAATTTCTTATACAGAATGGAAACCACAATGGGGAAAGCTGAGTTGTGAAAGGGATAACTCCATATTCTTTGGACAACAATTTCTGCCACTCCATGTTTTGGTGACTTTCCCTTCTTGCTCCCAATGGTCATTTCTCTCATTACCAAGACATCAATTTCTTTTTCTTCATCCTTCTTGCATACAAATTAACTGACTTTTCTGAGGTGGGCGTGAATAGCTCTCCCAAGTTAATTCATAATGAGTTGAGACCTTTTGATCCTGTCTCTGCTATTTTTTTCAATCTGTGTGACCTTGAAAAGTTTCTTTGGTCTCTCTGTGCCTCAGTTTCCTTCTTTGTAAAATAAAGGAATTGGGCTAGATGATTTGAACAATTTCTTCTAGCCCTAAATCTAATTCCTCTAAGACAGAGAACCTCAGGTGATTCCTGTTTTTCAATCACAAAATCCTGGGTCTTTTTAAACTGTAGGAAATCATCTATGTTGATCTTCTGAAAGAACCATATGTATGTATGAATGTGTAGGTGTATGTATGAGTAGGCAAATAAATGTTTGTCAATGAGGTATCATTTAAGGAGCACTAGGAACTTCTCCCTGTCCACAAACGTCTCTCCCCATTATGTCTGTAATTTCACCATTAGGGTTTCATTGCTTTGTTTCTTTCTTTGCCCTCTCCTGCAATTCAAACAGGAATGAAAGAGATAGAAATCTATCTCTAACAACTTAATGTGGATTATTTTTATCAGATCACTTTCTTTCCTTTCAATCAGACTGGGGCAACCTAAGGGTACCTCAGTTTCTGAGTGAGGAAGAAGAACTGAAATGTGGAATAGAGAAGACTGATAAAAATTTGCCACAATTCAGTCTTAAATTAGTTCTGTCCTCTTCCTCAGCTCTACTCTTCCAGACCCATAATAACAGCTCACATGTCCACAATAGTATAATGTTTACAAATTATTCTCCCCACAACAGCCAGATAAGGTAGGAAGTACAAATACTCTTGACCCCATTTTATAGATGAGGGACCTGACACCCAGAGAAAATAAGTGACTCGCCCAAGGTCACATAGCCAAGCCTACCTTTCTTTCCACATAGCCAAATCTACCATCCTTTCTCCCTGTCCCACATTTTCCCCCACCAATTTTATTCTGAAAGAATTTTGTAGAAGAATCTATGACCTAACTTGTAACCTTGTCCAGGATTTAATATGCCAAAAAGAGTCAAATAGTCATCTGAAGTTTTTCCTCCTATGATTAAAGCTCATTTTATCTTCTTTGGACCTCTATAAAGACCAGCCTCAGACAGTTATTAGATGTGTGACCCTGAGCAAACCAAGTCACCCCTATTTGCCTCAGTTTCCTCATCTGTAATAATAATGCCTACCTCCCAGGTTGTTGTGGGAACAAGCAAGATAATGCTTATTTAGCAAAGAACCTGATACATGGTAAGGGTCACATAAATGTTTCCTACTTTTATTACCATTATTATGCTACAATCTCCCACATTCTGGGCAACAGAAAAAAAATACAACTCTCTAATTAAGGTCTGATTAGTAAGATAGAGTCTAGATTCCTTAGTAACATATATCTGTGTGTCATTATTTAGTATGCATGTATATATGTTTGGATTCTTATTATTTGGTATAAATATTTGGATACTTATTACTTAGTATACACATATACTGAGTAATAAATATACTGAGATAGAGCTAATCAGTCATTTCCCACTCTTATTGACCTCATTTGGATTTGGGGTTTTGTTTTGTTTTGTTTTGTTCGGCAAAGATTCTGGAGTGGTTTGCCATTTCCTTCTCCAGCTCATTTTGCATATGAGTGAACTGATGAAAACAGGGTTAAGTGACTAGCCCAGGGTCACACAGTCAGTATCTGAGGGCAGATCTGAACTCAGATGAGTCTTCCTGACTCCAGGCCTGGGCTCTATGCACTATGCCACCTCCTAGCTGCCCAATAGATAGAGAGAGCCGTTCAAGTATGTAACCCTCCAGAGGAGGAAGAGGTCAGTGTGGTAGAATGAAAAGAACAATGGATCTGGAGTCAGAGGACCCAAGTTCAAATCCCCCTGTGCCTCTTTTCACCTGGTTGAGCTTGGGAAAGCTCATGAACCCCTACACAAGCAGTCCTTTCATCTGTAATATGAGGAGGTGGGAGCCCATGCCTTCCAGCATCCTTCCCAGCTCCAGCTCCAGCATTCAAAGACCACTGGGAATTTGGGTGTCCAGGAAAGGCTTCATGAAGAAGCTAGATTGGAACTCAGCCATGTAGCATGGGGAGGATTGGGAGAGACAGAGAAGACGGGGGAGGGATGGAACTCCAGGGAGAAGGGACAGAGAATGGCACAGACAGAGGCACATCAAGTCCCAGGCTCATGATGGTTTCCTCCCTGAGAGAACCATTCTCTACCATGTTTCTATTGCCTTACATTGCTTGCCATCTTGGAGCCATGCCATGGCCAAAATGCATTTGCTCTAAACCATCAGCTTCATCTGTTGATCTCTCACACCTGCAGGAAAACCTCTGAGCCTCTCAGCCTCCTCTCAGAAACCTCCTCTGGCTAAGCAGAAAGTAAGTGATCTTTCTATGTTAACAGCACTTACCCCAAGCCATGATTTGAATGTCCACTTCTCAATCATTCTCAGATCATTTGGAACCTTGGCTCATTCATTCTCTTTTCTAAGGATCAATTTTATATGTATTTTTCCTATGGCTGTCTACACTGATCTTACCTGTTTTAGAGTTTGACCTTGAGGCATAGTGACTAGAACAGCTTTTCTTGAATAGACCAAGCTAGCATAGCACTATTAATGTACAAACCAGAAAGGGACAGCTTGAAAACATAAGCTTATAGGATTCAGAACTCCCTCTCATTTCTTAGAGGAGGAAACTGAGCCCCATAGGGAGGAAACACCTTCTTCTTACCAATCTGCAACCCATAAGGATCTCACAGTAAGGCAAGAGGTCACAGTCAAGGTCAAAAGAGGAAAAAAATCAACGCACATTTATGAACTGGGCACCAGTATTTTAAACACACAAAATCTGTATAACCCATGTTAGCTACACTATTCATGCTGGGTACACAATAATACAGTAGATATCAATGCAGAAGAATTCAAGCAAGCAAAAACCACAAAGAAACTGGTTTGACTTGTAATGAAATGTACCAGAAAATGGATGGCACAATTACAGTCTAAAACAAAAGATAAAAAAAGGAAGGCCAGTTTTCCTCTAGTGCAGTAGTTCTCAACCTTCCTAATGCTGCGATCCTTTAATACTCGTATGTGGGTGTATCTGCATGTGGGCGGACCTGCCTGGAGACTGAGAGAGGAGCAGTGTCTCAGTTTCTAAAACCATTGGAAATATGTGTTTTCTGATGGTCTTAGGTGACTCCTGTGACCCCTGTGAAAGGGTTGTTTGACCCCAAAGGGGTCGTGACCCACAGGTTGAGAACTGCTGCAGTGAATCCTGAAATCTAGAGCATCCCAAGTCAATGGAGTCCTAGTAGAAAGTCTCTGGAGCAATAACCCCTAAATACAAAGGGTCCATTGTTTATCCCACATAAGATGCTACATTGTTGGGTCATAGACTCTGGGCTAACTCTCATAACACCTTTTGGACTAGCAGGATAAGTCCTCATAGCTTGTCTACTACTTTTCCTGTGAGAGCCTTAGGGGTAACACTGAGAGGCTGGAGCTGTCCCTAATATGGCATGCAACCTTTCATATCAACTAAGCAGTTAACATCTCAAAAACCTCGATTAATAGAAATTAGCTTTTACAAGGGGATATTTACTGAGAAAGCATAGCACAACTGAAATACAAAAACTTCTTCAAGCCCAAGAGCAATTTTCCCCTCTACATATTCCTTCAGTCTCTGGGGAGAATGGCATCAAATCCAAAGTGCCTGCTATAAAACATTCCCTCCTGGGAGTCCTTTTTTCCCTTTGCAAAATCCCCATCGAGTTCACTTTGGGGTGTGGCATAGCTGATGGCTATGTTCCCTTGCTCAAAGGACATGCCGTCTTGGTTGCTGGGTCAATGCACTTCTAGGTTGGGTCAAGCAGGCTGCTACTCAGGGCTGGCTCCTGACCAGATCTAGCTATTACTGCTACCAGCTCCAGCTGCTGAGGGGATCTTGGATGACTGAAGCTTATAAGACTGTAAGCTCATTCACCTAAGCCTGGGAAAGAAAAAAAACAGACACCCCCCGCCCCCATGTAGCAACAACATATGTTTATAGTCACGTGATGGCTGAAAATATGACTTGTGCTACCCCTGCTGCTATTGCTACTCAGAAACCCAGAGCATTTTTTCTATCCCATTTGTCACCAAGAAAGACAGTCAGAATTCTTCCCTTGGATCCTTTCATATGTCCACTCAGCAACCAAGTGAAAGGCTTTTAACATCACCATGTAATAAGCCAACAGGACTTAGTTAAAGGATACTTGTGCCTGCTTAGAAGCATGGGGCAGGGATCCCCCCATTACCCATGTCCAGAAACAGCTGTATCATGGTTCCACATAGGCTGGTACCAGACAACATAGAGCTCATGCTCTGTAGCTTGGGTCTCCTAGTTACACCCCCGCCACCACCCCCTATCACTGTATATGTTTTTGTATGTGCTATGTTATATATGTACATGGACATGTGTAATATATATTATAGATATACATATATTTATATATACACAAATATGTATTTGAATTGGTGATGTTGTTTCCTTAGAAGTAAAGGACAAATATCAAGCTGTCCTAGAGTTGACCTGAACCCTAAGATGAAGCCTTCTAGGTTGCTGTGTGTCATGGTAACTACTCTGAGGACCTTCCTACGTTCGCCTCTTTAGGTAATCACTGATCTTGTCACTCCAGAACAACAGACTCCAAGTGACAGCAGAGGATGGGAATTCACTAAGCTCCAACACACACACATATCTACATATACATATATATGGCATGTATTTTTTTTATTTTTTACTTAAAAACTTTCAGCAAATGTGGATTTCAGAATATGGTCATATTTATGAGGACAGAGCTGCTACCCGCCCTGTAGGACAGACAGTGGAGGCACACACACATCTATGTGTATGTGTATATACATATGCATATGTGTGCATATATATACATATATACACATATATACATACATATCATGATATGCCTTGTGGACTTGGTCACAGTTCTACATGGGTCTCTCCATGGTTTTAATCTCAATGGTAAAGGACTGGAATTACTCCAGAGCAAAGATGATCCTTGGCTAGTTAAACACTTTCAACCTTTCTGCTTTGCTCCCCAGCATCATCACTCCCAGGTACCATATCCATGTCACAGAGGCATGGGACTGTGTCATGTTAGAACAGGAAGAAACTTCATTACACAGAACAGAGAAAGTTAGTGCGGGAGGTACCTTCAGATATAGAACACTGAATCTCTGAGAGGTTCCTTAGAACCTACAATATCTGAGTTAGAAAGGAGCTCCCAATAGGGACTTTGAAATGTTAGAATTAGATGGAATGGCAGAACAGAAGGGTCTACAGGATATAGAATGTCTGAGTTTGAAGGGACTTCAGAATATAGAATGTAAGAGCTGGAAGGAATCTTAGAATGGAAATCATGAGCACTCAGGGGGCCTAAGAACACAGAACACAGAATTTTAGAGTTAGAAGAAAACTTAGAAGCTAGAATGTTAGATCTTAAAGGAACCCTAGGACATAGATTATGGAGGACTAGAAATGGGAGGGAATTTAGAACATGGAATCTGTAGCTCTGAGGGCTACAATCTACCTAACATAGACATGGAAGGGCCTATAGAACATAAATGTCAGGGCTAGAAGGGACCTCAAAGCCCAGAACATAGGGTATTAGAACTGGGAGGGACTTTAGAATATGGAATTTTTGTTGTGATTCAGTCATTTCAGTGATAACTCTGTGACCCCATTTGGGGTTTTCTTGGAAAAATGAAATGGTTTGTCATTTCTTTCTCCAGCTCATTTTACAAATAAGGAAACTGAGACAAACAGGGTGAAATAACTTGCCCAGGGTCACACAGCTCATAAGTTTCTTAGTTCGGATTTGGACTCAGGAAGAAGAGTCTTCCTGACTTCAGACTTGGTGCTCTATCCACTGTGCCACTGAGCCACCTTAGAACATAAAATACAGAATGTGAAAACAGGAAGAGACATTAAAATGTAGAATGTCAGAGTTAAAAGGGAACTTGAAACATAGAATGTGGAGTATTAGTTAGAGGGAACCTTAGAATGAAAGACAGAATATTAGAGTTGAGAAGGAATCCAAGGCCCCTCATATACATACATACACACACACATGCATGCATACATACATACATATATACATATGTGTGTATATGTAAATATACATATACATATATAAATATGAGAAAATTAAGGCTGCAAGTTTTCTGACTCCCAGCTCCAAATTATTATCAAGCTACAAGTCACTGTTTAGGTCTTGATTCCATAGATGAGTGGTTCTCTGAAAAAAAACACGAGGCCAAATTCATTCTTTGCAAGACCATCCCAAACAGGGCATTTTAATAATGGCCTTAATAAGCTAATAATTCATTGCTTGTAAGCAGTCACTAGCTCATGTTTCTAAGAGAGTTTCTTGAAGTGCCTCTGGTGGGGTTCCAATTTCTGCCTCTGGGACCTTCAAGGGAAATAAACAAAAGTGGTAAGGGTCTTTTTGCCCTCTTAAAGCTCTCATCAGGAACCACCCCACAACCCATATGGTTCCATGGAAGAAAATGTGCCTGGGCCTCAGGGATCACATAGAAGTTGGTGAAGTTGGTGATACTGGACTTGTAAAAACTTGGGCTCATAACTTTAGGGCCAGCCCTCGGCCCCTGGAAGAAGCACTGATCTCGTCTATTTGAAACAAACTATAGATATAATCAGAGTCCATGTTTCCAGAGATGTTTCAGGACAGAGCTTTCCCTTCTGGAAGCAGAGCCCCACAGAGATTTTTAAAAAAATTCACGGTCTGAAGAACCATGAGTAAGAATAAGCATAAGAAGCTAAGTAAGAACAGCTCCCAAACCCTAGACTCCTTCTTTCAGGAAAAGAAGGATCATGGGAGAGAGAGGGAGGAGGAGAGTGCAGCCAGAGATGTTTCATCTTTTGATTCTTCAAATACTGAAATGATCATCTGTGTTGGCAATTGTTAAATTAATTATAAAAAAGAAAAATTTTTAAATAGGGAGTAAAAAGACAGTATTTTTCAGCGTAGCAAAGCTTCATGGGAAGGCTGCATTGGGGAGAGAGGTCCAGAGTCTGAGACCCTCACTGGGCCTCAGGTTTCTCATCTACCAGCTAAGAGGGTTTATCTAGAATTGTGCTCTCCGATGTTCCAAAGTTCTAAATCCAATGATGACCCAGAGAAACATTCTTGTCTTTTGGAACTGAAGTTTCTTCTCTCTCTCTCTCTTTCTCTCTCTCTCTCTGTCCCCCACTCCTTCTCTGTCTCTCTCTCCTTCTCTCTCTGTCTCTCTCTCCTTTTCTCCTCCCTCCCTTTTTAAAAAGTTCAATGTGAAATACCAACCTTAATCCCCTAGTAGCAGCAATGTTTTTCCTGCCCCAGCATTGCACAACTTGTGGTATGGCCCCGTGCCACTCATTACCCATGAAGCGAGGTTTGACGTCGCTAGGGAACATCATGTACAATACCCACGTTTTATCAAAACCAAATAGCAGAACAATGCATACAGGGCCTCGCACAAATCAGACTCATAAGATTTCACCATGATAAAGACAATAGAGAAGAAATATAGTCTGTCTTCATTAGAAAATAAATAGACCCAGTCCCTCCCTCACTCCCTCCCTCTTGGAGCCCCCTGCTCCCCCTTTACCTGCCCGCCACACCCCACCCTCTTGTCATCAAGTGCTTCCTTTGGTCTCCAGCTGTTCAGGTTTCACCAGTCTGGTGACCCAGTCGTACCTGGTTACGCCACAGTGGGGTGAGGTTTGGGAAGGGGGGAGAAGGGGAACAGAAGGACTCCCACTGACAGCCCCAATGAAGGTCAGTCCTTGGACTCTACTTCCATCTCCCTACTCAAACCCTGGTGGGAGTATGGAATGGTTAAGAGCTGAGCTGGCTCACTTTAGGGAAGATGGCATCAGTAATATGGTGAGCACCCAAGCAAGAGCTTTGTGACCTTAAGTGGAGGCATTGGTGGAGCAGAGAGGATTCTGGGTTTCTCTTCAGAAGACCTAGGCTGGAACATCCTTTACTATGGGGGTCTTATTGCTATCATTATTATCTGGATCATTGTTTTAGAGCTTGAGGAAACTTCAAAGACCGTGGAACCCACCTCTTCTTTTTGACTGAGAAGAAAAATGAGAAACCACTAAGGTCACACCAGTAATAAATGGGGAAGCCATGACTCAATCCCATGTTCACTGATTCCAAAGCCAAAACCCTTTCCACTTTACCACCCTGTGACCTTAAGCAAGTCATTTCCTTTCTTCTGTCAAAAGAGAGGGTCAGATTAGTTGATCTCTGAAGTCCCTGCCATTTCCAACATTCTGAAATAGAATACTATGGTGTTTCTTTTTGTTCTAAACAAAATCCCTGTCCCAGTGTAAGGGCACCAGGCATAAGTCAGAGGTCTTGGTTTTTCTCTTTTAACTACAAGCCTCCAAGGAGATAGAAAAAGAGAGGAAAACTGTACCCTGTACCAAAAAGAATCTTCCTTGATGGCAAGTCAAGGCATCCTGACTTATCAAGGGGTCATTGAGAGAGGACTCTATCCCACTTCCTGCAAAAATGACCTGAGAGAAATAGGCAGAAAAGGAGTTTTAGACCCATCCATTGCCTTCAGACAGAGGGGACCATGCCAATCCCAAATGTGGGGCAGTGGCAAAGTGGTTCATTGATTGAAGCTGAAAGGCTATGATCTTTACAAATGGGCCAACAGAAGAAAGAAAGTCTTACTTCCCACGATGTCCATGGGACTCCAAGAGCTAAGCCTTTGTTTTGGTCAAAATATATGCCACTTCTAAATACGCAATACTTAGAAGAGTGATTATTAAGACCCTGAAGAGTCCAGTCCTTATGATTAAGATTCATGGGATTTAGAACCAGAAGGGATGACTGGATTCAGTTAGTCATAGAATCAAAGATACAGAGGTTATCTAATCTGACCCTCTCATTTGACTGATGGGGAAACTGAGGTCTATAGAGATGAAGGGACAGAATCATATGGACCTCCAAGACCATCTGGTCCAAACCCTTTACTTTGTAAATGAGGAAGAGGTTCTTAGAGGTTCAGTGATTTTCCCACAAGCAGCAGCAGAACCAAAATTCAAAACCCTGTTCTCTGAATTCCAGATTCTGTGCTCTTTCTGCTAAACTGTAATCACCAAAATGGAGATCTCATTGGATCAAAGGCTCCTGCTGGGGTTGTTAGCTCTCTTCCATCCTTCCTTCTGCCTCCTTATGTCTTTTTTGAAAGCCTCAGTGTGAAGTGGCCTTAGGTTATCTCAGACAAGTAATTTCTAAAGTGCTGGAAAGGCTTCAGAGATGGTCACATCAACAGAAAAAGCCTATAGCTTAACTAAGTCTAACACAAGCTCTATGAGGAATCTGCTCTCATTGGCCAGGATGAGTCTGAACCACAGAGTGTGGCTATCCTACCCTCTTGGGTCTCAGAAAAGTTAGGGGATGGTTTTCTAATGCTAAATTAGAATTGAACACCCAACCAGTGTGTTTCCCCACATCATTTAGTCCTTCAGGACAGGGACCAAGTTCTTCCACTTTCTTGTACAGCCAGATCTTAGTACAACTCCTGGCACATAGTAAACATTTAAACAAATGCTTATTGACTGATAGTCAACCAGACTCGTAGCTTTTAGAAACGGTTCGTTATTAAGATGGTATAGTTGATGCAAAATATCCCCCCAAAGGTCTATGACATGCTTACAATCAACCACACCCTTACCTCACAAATAGACTAGCTACTTGGAGATGAATTCTTTGGTCATGGCAACCCATGAAACAAAGAAAGATACAAAATGACTCTCAGTCAAGAGGAATGATCCTTTTTAACCTGTCTCTCCTAGGTGTTGAGTCTATATAGCTAATTCACACTCCAGGGACTTTTGGAGGGTCCTTTTGAGTTTCCTGATTGGGGTGCAGGTTACTGGCAGGTTACTGGAACCCTTAGCTTCTTGTCTGTCTGAATTGCCTGCCTTGAGACTCCTGGGCCATCAGACCCTTGCCTCTGTGAAACGATTAACAAGTTATCCCTTCTGGGTGCAGCCCTTGGGTGTGAGACTTAACCTCCTAATTCCAAACCATTACAACATGGGTATCAGATTGCTGCTGATTACTTAAAATGGCCTGTTTGTATATGCCAACCACACCACACTTTTTGGAAGGCAAGGCTTTCAGTCCTGGGTTTAGTTCTGAATGAGTCTTATGTTGATTGAAACCTTAGTTTAATTAAAACAAGTAAGGCTAATTAAAGAATCCAGTAGGTTCAGAACACTTCAGTAAAATGCCTTTGTAATTATAACTTATGGTTCATTAATGGAAAAGGAAAAAAATATGAAAGGAAACACCAACTCACACAGCATTAGAGCTGGAAAAGAAATTAAAGGGTAACTAGCAGAACCTTCCCATGCCCCCAATTTTAGAGAGTAAGAAACCATGGCTCAGAGAGTGAAGCAAGCTCCCCAGTTTCCAAAGACAAGGGACAAGAGCCAGAACTGGAACCCAGGACTTGTCCAACCTAGTAGGCGAGGAAGCCCTGCCTAACTAGATTCTCTCCAAACTCCCATGAGGACAAGAACCATCATGTCACAGAACTGAAAAGTAGGAAAGGACCTCAGAAACCACCTGGTCTGAGTCCCACCTGAACAGGAATAGATCATAGCTACCAAGTGGTCATCCATACTTGATTTCAATACTTCCAGAAAGCTCAGAGTCTCCAGTAGCACCTATATAAATGGCCTCCATTGGGAGAGCACCTAATAACATTTGTTTAATAAACCTTCGAATGTTTGGTATATAGCAAAATGTGTGTGTGTGTATGTGTGTGCCCAGACATGTAATTTCATTAGTGTAGATAATAATCTTATCTAGATCTTACCCAGGGTCACACAGCAAGTGTCACACAATCAAAAATGGGACTTGAACCAAGGTCTTCTTAACTCCAAAGCCAGCCCTCTAACCACTATACCACACTGCCTCCAGACAATTCTTCAATCTCCAATGAGGAAAAGTAGGAAAATAGGAAAGCACAAGACCCAGGTTTGAATTCCAGCCCAGCCACTTTCTAGTTGTATGATCTGAGACATGGGATGGTTTTGTTCATGATATGTTAGCTGAAGCATGACAAAAATGAGGCCAAAGTGGTAGGTGCAGTACTGTATTGGTCATTAGTTATTGCTCTATGCCAGGACCCCAGCTGTCCATCTCATAAATGGCCACAAAGAAGAAAAAGACAAGAGAGTCCAAATATCTGTCTCTACACCCTTCCATCCCCACCATTGGCATAACAGCTCAAAGATCATGGCATCTCTGATGAAGCCATCATCTTATCACGGAGCTTCATAAAATGTTCTTAATTCAAATGACCCCCAGATGCCATCTCTAATCTTGGCAAGAATATCTCATCTATAATTCAAAATACTTGAGAAGATCATGGCTTCAGAGATAGGAGGGCCTTAGATTTTTACCTCCTTATTTTACAGAGGAGAAACTGAGGTCAAATGATCTCCCCAAAATAAGTGTCTGAGGTGGACAATCAACCCCAGGCCTTTCAGATTTCAGATCTAGCCCAATGGTCCATACACTGTCTCTCATCTCAGAGCACCTAACAGCATTCCTTCTAGCAAACTTCTTTCCTTCTTATAAGTTAATCCCATGTCCTCTTGGTCTATTCTCCCAAGAGATGGAAAATAGATTGGTCTTTAACCCTACATTCCTGGGAAACTTCTTCTATCCTTCTTGGGAAAATAGATGTGGACACCCAAACCTCCCACCTTCTCTACTACATCAAGCATTCTTGGCCCCAGTAGATCACTGAGACACCTTTGGCAACTCAGTCTCCTGATGAGGTCATAGCTCTCTGCCCAATCCCACTGGCTTCTTTCTAGGGGACCTGAGGCCATGCCACACAATACACGAAGGAGCCTTCTTTTCACCTGTTCCTCTCAACTAGGTCAGCTCCCCCTGCTTCAGTCAGCAAAAGCCAACCTCAATAGATGGGTCTGACCACAACACACAACCAACAACCCATGCACATGGCCTTCTCAGCAAATAGAGGTGAAGACCTATTGTCTGTAAGATCCCAGGGGTTTGTTTTGCCAAGAGAACCTGCCTCTCTCTCGACCTCTGGGGCTGAAAGTAAGCCTTTTTAGCTGGGTACTGCTGAGAAAGGAGCATAGCAGCTCAGTTTCTCTGCAGGAATACAAGACTCAAGAGAATTGAGGGTTTAAGGGTGGGGGCTGGGAAGGAAAGATGCATTGTAATATCATTGATAGAAGGAAACTCTCAGAGAAGACACTTCTACTACTGTAGATTGGCAACTTTGAGTCTTAGAAGCTTGTCTGGGGGACAAAAATTAAGTTACCCAGGGTCTCATAGCCAGTAGGAATGCCACTCTTCCTTACTCCAAGGCTGGCTCTCCATTTACTCTGACATGTTCCAAAAGAATTATTATTATTTTTTGATGTTATAGAAAAATACTTAAAAGCTAATAGGTTTAGAGCTCAAAGAGATTATCAAGTACATTCCTTCTCTCTCTTTTTATAGATGAAGAAACTGAGTCACAGAGAGGTTAAATGACCTTGGAAACCATCTAGTCCAACCCTCTCATTTTAGAGGTCAGTCAACTAAGGTACAGGGAGACTTAAAAGACAGTTACTGAGTATTCAGTTGAGGTCTTGAACCTGGGTCCTCCTGACACCACATACAGTGATGCTGGGGTCCTGATTCTATGCTACACGTGAGTTAACAATTTATACATACACAGGTTTCACTTAAACTTGGTCTACTTGGTATTCTGACATCTCCCACTACAAAATTGTGGGGCACAGTTTATTTTCATTTTTTATTTATTATTTTCATTTTTAAAAAGAAGCTTCCACTTTCTAAAAATATTGGCAAAGAACTCGACATTCAAGAGTCAGAATCTTGGCCAACTCCCCTAACACTGGCCTATTCACATGAAGCGTTTTTTTAAAAATGTGTGCCATATTCACCCTTGAAAAGTCTAGAGAAAGCATCTATTCAAAAGCACCAAACCAAAATCTAAGCAGAAATCCTACCTTCAAAGGAAAAGGAGGGAGAAAATCTTGAGAGGTCATTTCACTTTCCGTATCTGATGCCCACCTTGGCTTCCTATTGCTCCCCTCCCACCATCACGTCATGGATTCAGAACTGGAGGGAACCTTGGAAGCCATTTCATCCAACTGTTTCATTTTACAGCTGAAAAAGAGGCAGCTAGGTGACTCAGGAGTCAGGACAACCAGAGATGCTTCCTAGCTGTGTGACCCTGGAAAAAATCCCTTCGCTTCAGTTTCCTCATTTGTAAAATGGAAGCTAGATGACGCAATGGACGGAGTGCCAAGCATAGAGTCAAGAAGACCTAAGTTCAAATCTGACCTCAGACGCTTTCTACCTGGGTGACCCTGGACAAGTCACTTAACCCTGTTTACCTCAGTTTCCTCATCTGTAAGATGAGCTGGAGAAGGAAATGGCACACTACTCCAGTGTGTTTGCTAAGAAAACTCCAAATGGGGTCACAGAGGGTCAGACAAGACTGAAAACTGACCCAACAAAGCGGGGATAATAATAGCGCCCACCTCCCAGGGTTGTTGTGAAGATCAAATGAGATAATAGCTGTAAAGTGCTTGGCAAACCTGAAAGCTCCATATAAATGCTCGCTGTTGTCATTAAGAAACTCTAGTGTAGAGAAACACAGTGACTTACGAGTGCATAAAAGGAGGAGGGTGACCTCAGTGACTCCAAAGGGCCCATCCACATCTAAATCTGTGCTCTTGTGACTCTGTACCTCTTAAGACCACCTCTGGCTGGTACTTGTAAGATCCCATAGTTACAGCATCTTAGATTCAGAGCTAGGAGGGACCTGAGAGGTCACCAAGTCCAGCCCTCTGACTTTACGGATGAAGAAACTGAGGCTCCAAAAGTTTAAGGGACTTGCCCCACACTATATCAGTAGTAAGTTGGATTGGAATCCATGTTCCCCAACTCCATATCCAGGTCTATTTCTACTGGTCCTCTTTAAAATTTTAATTTCTTTTCTTTCTT
>CM053592.1:171016414-171032772 GCA_028646515.1 Pseudochirops corinnae
TCTCTCTCTCTCTCTCTCTCTCTCTCTCTCTCTCTCTCTCTCTCTCTCTCTCTTTTTGCCAAAAGGGCAAATTATGAGAAGGCTGAAACTAATTGACAACCAAGATTGAGATGATGACTACACAAACCAGTTTCCCCTTCACTCACCATCCTCCAATCCCTACAGCATCACCCTCAGAAAACTCAAATGAACATGAGGAGGAGATTGAGTATTGGTGATGACTACTGGGATCCTTCCTAGCCCTTTAGGACAGCAAATACTGGCTTGCTCAGAGATTCTGTTGGCAGCATCCATACATCTAGGCTAGAGAGGTTGTGGAGAGGTCAACTAGTCGAGGGTTTTTTCCCCTAACTAAGGTGCTGATCAGTGCAGAAAGCCCTCAGGAACCGGTTGGTTCTGTAAGTAGCTCCCATATCTGAAATTATGCATCTCATCCACCCTCAGGTTAAAAGAGGCTGCATCCAGTGTGAATATTGAGCAATTGGATGGCTTCTGCCAAAGAGCAATTTCGTCCTTCTCTGAACTCCTGTAGTACTCACTGTCTGTACCTCTCATGTTGGCACTTTGTTATGTACGACCTGGCATCAGTGCTTAGATGTTTCATATCTGCACTCTTTCCATGAGGAGAGTGTTAACCTCTCCTCTCCAATTTGCCCTCTATCTAACAGCTGAACTGATATTCTTCAAACACAAGGCCAACCTTGTCACTCCCCTTTGTGACTCAGGAACTTCAGCTACCACTAGGTCTAAATCCTAAAGAGAGCAAAGAAAGAGGAAAAGGACCCCTGTGTACAAAAATATTTAGAGCAGCTCTTTTCTTGGTGACCTCTCAGGTCCCTCCTGGCTCTGAATCTAAGATGCTGTAACTATGGGATCTTACAAGTACCAGCCAGAGGTGGTCTTAAGAGGTGCAGAGTCACAAGAATTTAAAAATTTATCTTTCCTAAGATAATTTTAGAAGATAACAAGGGGTACTCATCAATTGGGAATGGCTAAACAAGTTATGGAACATGAATATAATGGAATACTAGTGTGCCAAAAGAAATGACGAAGTGGATAGTTTCCTAGAAACCTGGGAACTGATGTAGGGTGAAGTTAAGGCAACAAGACAACAAGCATTTATTAAATGCTTACTACATGCCAGGCAGAGCATTGGAGTAAGCAGAATGAGGAGAATAATTTGCACAATCACAATATTACAAAGAAAAACTACCTTGAAAGACTAGAGAACAAGATCAATGCAAAGACAATTTGTGATTGCTGTCAAGTAATGAAGTACACTCCCCACCTCCTGACAGAGACAGAGAAAAGATGGAATAGGATGCAGAAGGAGACCAATTTTTCAGACATAGCTAATGAAAATTTTTCTTTGATTGTGCATAGTTGTGACCAAAAAAAAGGCTTTTAAGTTTTTTTCTTTTTCCAATGAAAATGTGTAGGGTTGAGTAGGATGTCAAAAGGGGATAGGGATAGAAAAGAGGAGAAAAAAGGAGAAGAAAAGAAAGGAGAGGGGGGAAGAGAAGAGGAGGAGGGAAGAGGAGGGAAGATGAGAGAAGGGAAGGGAAGAGGAGAGGAGAGGAGAGGAGAGGAGAGGAGAGGAGAGGAGAGAAAGAGGGTCATCGAGGCATCTTTTTTTTTTTTTTAATTCAGAGAACAGAAGGAAAGCAAAAAAAAAAAAAAAAGCCCAGACAAGCAGGACAGCTTTGAAAGCTACAAGTTTTAATTAGTGTTATACTTAAAAAGAGAAGCAACACAACAGAGGTCTACAATTGCCTTTGCAATCTTCCTGTTTTTTCTGTCATCTATATGGAAATGCCCATTTTATTTGATGTCTGTCAAGTTTAAAGTAAAACAATTTTTTAAAGATTAAAAATAAATTTAATATAATTTCAAAAAAGAAAACTGTGAAAAATGAAAATTTATAGTTTTATACATGAGAATCTCTGACCTATTTTAAAATAAAATTTTTATATTAACAATGATTTATTTTCTTACTCTCCCACTGAGGAAAATAAACAAACAAACCTTGTTAACAAATATGTATAGTGAAGTAAAACAAATTCCCACATTGTTTATGTCCAAAATGTTTGTCTCATATGTCATTTTCAATTCATCACCTTTCTCTTAGGAGGTGATGATTTCTTTAATACAATGCCTCTGAAATCATGGCTGATCATTGCTTTGATCAGAGTTCTTAAATCTCTCAAAACTGCTCATTTTTAGAATTATATAATTTTACAAATTGTTCTGTTGGTTCTCCTCACTTCATCCTGTATCAGTTCATAAAAGTTTCTGAATTGTTTCTCTGAAATGGTTCTGTTCAACATTTTTACTGTCCAGTAATATTATTCCATTCCATTCATTTACCATAGACCTTGGGGTAGAACTGCTGTGTCACTGTACTGTTTAATAACTTTTGGGTTGTCATTCCAAATTACTTTTCAGAATGGCTGGACCAGTTCAAAGCTCCACCAATAGTGCATCATTATATATGTTTTCCTACCCCCTTCAATTGATCATTTCTCTTTTTGGGGAGGGGAGGGGGAGTCAGTTTTGCCAATCTTAGGGCTATGAGTTGAAACCTCAAAGTTACTTTAATTTGCATCCATGGTCTATTTTCCAGGCCAGTTGTTGTCTATCAGATAAATTTATTTATTTATTTATTTATTTAGATATATTTTTTCAACATTTCTACTGTTTCTTGCTGTCTCATGGAACCATTGATTTCTGTTAGGTCTTTTCTAGTTTTCCATTATTTCAGTAATATCTACCACTTTTTATTCTAAACTTTTTATTCTCTTTCAAAATGCTTTCCCCAAAATCTTTTATCTCACTGTTTATCTCACTGCTTCATTTCTTCTAAATATTCATGTTATCCTTGTGAAATATCTTCATTCTTTGAGTTTCTGCTTGAAATTGTTACAAAGTTACTCCCTCCTTTTTGTTACTGGTTGGTATTTCCTTTGATTTGCTCAATTTATTTCCTGAGCTGGGGCTTTGTGCCAGGGTCGTATTCCCTACTTGGTGGGGTGGTTGACTTTGCTTAGTTTTGTCCTGTGTACTTAGGTTCCTGTGCTGACCTCCATCTTACAAGATGAAGCTTCCCCTTGGACCTTTGAGGTTCAGAGTACTGAATTTTCAGGACTTTCTCCAGTGTCTCAGAGAATTCTAGGAATTTAATAGCCCCAGTTTGAGCTGGTTGTCAATCCCCAGCACTTCCAAGGTCCCAAACCCAGGATTTTGTGACCATCTTAGAACTTTCTGGAGTACAGGAGAAGTCCTCTGAGTTCCTAGATATGCTGGGAAACTACCCTGTGCTGGAACTGGTGGAGGGTTGGTGCCCTTTCTTCTTGCCCTTAGGTTTCTGGTTGAACTGTGTGGTTCTGAGGAGTATGAGGTCACTTGCAGTTTTTCACTAGATTTACTCATCATTATGCAGTCTGGTGTGAACTTCTGGTTTTGATGTAGTCGATATTTGGGACCTAGGCCATCTGCCTCCTGTTCATGCAACTATCTTGAGTGGAAGTGTACCATAGTTGGTGTTTAATATTTTATTTTAATTAAATTGAATTTTAGAAGATAAAAACTGTGTTTTCTACATTGAAGGACTGCACATTGTACTTGCCTATATATGAGCTGTCTTATTACTAGAATATAAACTTCAAGAGATAGAGATCCTGTCTTATTTAAATTTTGCATCTCCCTTAGCAACCTTAGCTTTACGCATAGTAGATGCTTAATAATGTTTAGCATTGTATTTTGTTAAAACTGAGTGGAAATATAAGTTTAGGAGAAGGATATCTATCATCTATCTGTTTTAATCTATCTCTATCACCTATATCTTTCTTCCTTTCTATTTATATCATCTGTCTCTATCATCTATACCTCTCCATCTCTATCTTTATCCTTCTCTCTCTCTCTCTCTCTCTCTCTCTCTCTCTCTCTCTCTCTCTCTCTCCCCTATCTCTTACTACCTAAGGAGCCCAGCCTCCCCACCCCACCCCCAACATATGAGTTAAATTCCTAAGTTACTGATTATTTCAGGAGAAACCTGAGCAACAGGGTTGAAATAGCTGGCATCATTCTCCCAGTCTGTGCCAAGGGTCTGCCTTTATGATGGTGCTTTGCTGCATTGACAATCCTGCCTTGATCCTCCTTTGCACTCACTTTGTTATCTGACACTAGTTATGGGAGACTTTTTTAAAGATCAAAATCACCATTGGAAGCCCTGCTTCTTCCTGCCTTTATTTACTTTCTAGAGGTAAATTGACCTAGGAGAGAAATCAGCACACTCCTCAGTTACCAATAGCAGCAGCTGCCTCCTGGCCCTGTAGCTCAGGTACTTCAGATCTGTTTAAGCTGCTCAAAAACCTTAAATGACTCCTGGATCCTCATGGATCAAAGTCCAAATTTCATCCTATTAGCAATTTATAACAGGTAACATTCAAGGGTCCAAATGGCTCTCTCCAAATTCATCTCCCACTATTCTACCTTACAAACTCTGCTCTAGTCAAATGACCCTACTCATGGTTCCCTGAACATACTGTGAACATTCCTGCTTCCACGCCTTCATTCACAGCCTGAAATAACTTTCTCTTTCTCTGCTTGTCAAAGTCATGCTCTCCCTTGGTGATCCAGACAAAATCTCTGGAGCATGGAATAGTGGCAACCGTAGGGGAACTTGGTAGCACTATGGATAGAGTGCTGGACTTAGCCTTAGAAAGTCTTAGAAAAGTTTTAGAAAAATGTGACGTCAAATACTGCCTCAGATAGTTGCTGTCTGTGTAACCCTGAACAAGTCATTTAACCTTCCTCAGTCTTGGTTTCTTTATCTGTAAGGAGTTGATGTGAGGATCAAATGAGATGATATATATAAAATGCTTCACAAACCTTAAAGCAGACTATAAATGCTAAGTATCATTATTATTATTTGAAATCAGAGGAGTTGGGGGTCAAACCTCTACTACTCCCTACTTATGGTTCCTATCATTTGTAAAATAAAGGAGTTAGATTCTTAAGGTCTCTTGTAGCTCCAAATTCTGTGATTCTAGATCTTTCCCAGTTTCTACAACCCAAAGAGTATTCCCCATTCTTTAAGTACCTATAGTGTCTGTCTTCATACCTCAGTAACTTAACATATAGTAATCTGTATTCATTATATATACATACATACACATATACATACATATACATATGTGTGTATATATATATATACACCTATATATACACCCATATATACATACAGACACACATGTATATATTTTATGTCTTGTTTAATCCAGATAGCAAGGTCCTTGAAGGCAGTGACTATAGCTTAAGCTTTGCTATAGCTCTAGTGCCCAGGATGGCCCTTGGTACATAGTAGGAGCTTTGCTGATAAGCATGAAAGAATGATTTGGAATGAAGGGAGAATAAAAAGCTTATTAGAAATCCAGTGGGACTGGTGTTACTGGGGAATAGGGTAAAGTCATAAGAAACTGGATAAATGCAATGCTGGACCTGGAGTCAAGAACACTGGAGCTCAAATCCAGCCTCTGACACTTCCTCTCTATGTGACCCTGAACAAGTCACTTAACTTCTATCTGCCTCAGTTTCTTCATCTGTAAAATGGAGATAATAACAGTGCTCACCTACCAGGATTGTTACAAAGATCAAATGAAGTAATATTTGTTTTAATTTTTTTAAAGAAACACTTAGCATAATGCCTGGCACGTAGTAGGTCTTATAGTAAACGTTTATTCTCTTTCTTTCCCATTTAAAGATGAAAGGGGCTTTAGAAACCACTCAATCTAGGTATCATATTTTATAGATGACGACACTGAAGTCTAACAAATCAAAGCAGCTAGTCCAGGGATGGGGAACCTATAGCTTCAAAGCTACATGTGGCCCTCTAGGTCCTCAAGTACAGCCTTTTGACTGAATCTGAACTTCACAGAACAGATCCCTTTAATAAAAGGATGTGCTCTGTAAAATTTGGACTCACTCAAAAGGCCACACCCAAAGATCTAGAAGGCCACACGTGGCTTTGAGGCCGCAGGTTCCCACCCCTAGCTTAGTCCAAGGTTGCCTAAGTCATGAGTGTCACGATAACTTAAAGTGCTAAATAAATCCTCATCCCTCTTGACTTCTCTACAGCTCTTGACACTGTTGAGCAGCTTTTCATGGTGGATATTCTCTCTTTATCTTTTGTGGCATTGCTTTCTCCTGCTTCTCTACTCCTTTCCAATGTCCTTTGCTGACTCATCTTCCATCTCCTATCTTGTGGTTGTTCCTAGAGATCTTCTCCTGGTCCATCTTCTATCCTCTTACTACATTTTTTCTTTTTGATGGCCACATCAACCTCTATAGGTTCAACTGTCACCTGTATGAAGACTCAAAAATCCATGTATCTATCCCTAATCTCTCTGTCTCTCTCCTGACTACATCAACAGAAGCTTGCTGAGTGTCTCCATCTGTACAACCCATAGGCATAACAAATTCAGTGTGTCTAAACTAGAAATTATTGCCTTCCCTGCTAAATCTAATCCTCTTCAGAAGACTCTTGTTTGTGTCAAGAATAGCACCATTATTCCACTTTTATTCATTCTCCACATAGCTAACAAAGAGATTTTCCCAAATCACAGATCCAATCCTGTCACTCCCTCATTCAATAAACTCTAGTGACTCCCTATTACATCTAAGATCATCAGTCTATTTGGACAAGCCCCTTTCCCTTTTCCTCTTCATAAGACAGATTCTCTTTGGGCCTTAGGAATTTCTTTCTTGTAAGTTTCTCATTGTTCCTGGGCTGACTTCCTTCATAGCTCTCTAGACCATGGGATCCTATCTAACTTTTTTTTCTCTAAATGCTTTGAAATCTTTTCACTGAAGATCTAGAGGGTAGGTCAGATTATATCCAGCTTTATTATTTTCTATCACTGATTCAAAGATAGGGTGGTACCCACTATTTCCAACCCAACAGACAGTTCCTGTTTGTTGATGAAAATCAGATACAGAAGAGCATTTTTCCTTATCTCTCAAAGGATACAATTATGAAGTCAAATTAAGAAATTATTAGCTGCTTTGCTTTTGGCAGAGAGTCAGCTGAGCAGATGCCAAAGTACCTCATCATTACTATTCCATGCTTCCATGACAGACTTGTGATCTATTTCCCAAATTCCTCATCTATTTCCTCTTATAGTCCCAGTGTTCTGTAGTACAGTTCCATGACAATATCACTTCTGCTTAAGCCTCTGTTGACCTTTATCTAAGGGCTCTACAATTGATTTTGTCCCTGGGATTCTTAGATTTCCTCTTATGAACATACGTTCTTACTTTAATATATAATACTTCTATCCCCCTCCACCATCTTTGGGATATCCTGTTCCTTCTAGAGTCAAGTTCCATTCATGGTCCCAGTCTATCAAGCCTCAGTAGTATGTATGGGGCTAAATTTGCTTCTTTTCATTGGGATCTCTTCATCTTTTTGTTACTCAAACTGAATTAACTAAAGTAAATAAATAACTAAATAACTAAAGTAAGAGATTTTTTTTATGGTCCCTTTCTTGTATTTTGTTTTCTGTAAATACCTGGAGGGTGTAGAGGGAAACAAGGGCTTTGTCTCGGCTTATAAAAATTAACAACTGAGTTAAGCACCTTATTAGCAAAAATAATTAACTAAAATAGAAGGCTGTCAGATAGATAAAACCCATGTGTGAGTTATTATAGTGACTAGCTCCCCCTCTACTCAACTGAATTTGGCTTAATTACTTCTTGTATAATAGTCACATCAAGAATTACAACGTTGTTAGAGGACCATTTAGTGCTGCTTGTCTCAATTGTGTTGCTTGCCTCAAGGGCCAAAATTGCTGTTCCTAGTTATGGTCATTGTTCCTACACTGTAGTTGCTCTTTATGGTTATGGGCACTGTCATAGTGGAAGTATATGAACAGTTTTCTTCTTTTCTTTTTAATTTTTATTTTATTTTAATTTCTTTATTTTTAAATTTTATTATTTATTTTTTAATATTTTTAATTTCTTCTTTTTCAATTTAAAACCTTTTGATTATATTTGCAAGCTTCAGGCTAATTCATTCTTTTTGTTTAATTTTTAAATTAAATCTTTTTGTTGTTGTTTTTAATCTCATCTTTATCTATGCTTCCACAATCCCAGCATTGGAATCTTAACTACTTAAGTAACCTAAGGACCTCTGGATCCCACAACTGCTCCATCTTCCCTGTAGCTGAATTTTCTTTTATATGTTATCTCTCCTAATTAGAGACTAAGCTCTTTGAGAGCAGAGACTATAGCATTTTCTGTTAGTATCCCCAGAGCTTGACATAAGTAAGCTCTTAATAGATACTTTTTCATTCATTCTTTCATTCAGATACCCTTTTCATCTTATCTCATCTGCCCAGCAAGTGACATATTGTAACAAGAATTTTAAAAAGAAAAACTCAATTAACATATTTACAGAGTCTCAGAGAGTATGCAAGCTTAAGACCCATAGTCTACTCACCTCCCTAAAGAACGGAATGAGAAACTCCTTTTTAAAAAAATATATACTTCTTCAGGACTAACCCTCTTAGTCATTATAGTTATATAGAGTTCCAACTTGGTTTTGTTCATTTTGAGATCTTTCCATTGCTGTTGTTATTGTCATTGTATAAATTGTTCTCTTGGTTCTGCCTACTCCTCTTTGCATCAGTTCATAGGCAAACTCATTCCTACCAGTCCATGTTAGATATACTGCACTCTGGCCAGGAGTCTGATAGACTTCTCAGAATCCTAATCCAATCCAATCCAACAAGCATTTATTAAGCACCTACTAGGAACAAAGCACTGTATATGGCTCTAGGTATACAAAGTCAAAATTTAAAACAATCATTGCTCTCAAGGAACTTGCAGTCTATTGAGTTTCTATTTTGAATTGTATTGGCTGGATACATCCAATCAGTTTAGTTTAAAGTGACCACCAGGAACTTACCCAGTAGTAACTGAGACATTAACTCATCCAACAGGAATGGACATGAACTTTTGGGGATCAACTTGATGAGACCGAGGCATGTAGAAACTGCATTATTCCCAGTGATCAAGATGTTAGAGGAGATTTTTACTCCAAAATGCTGAGGGAGAGTGATTGTACCTCTCTTCTTTCTATATTTTCAGAGTAAATATTCTTTTATAAAAGCTAAATGATGTTAATTTGTTCAAAGAAAATGGTAGCCAAGTGTAGGAGAACAATGCCTATAATGGGGTCTTGAGCTTTTTGGAGAAAGACACTCCAAACCCTCAAGGGGATTTGATATGTTATATTAATTCAATGTTCTTTTTCTTACATCACTATCACTTCCAAAAGGCTTTCTCTCTGCCTCCACTAGAACCCTCACTTATAACAAAGTACAAACAAGCAAAATAGATTAACCCACTGTCCACATCTGGCAACACAGACCCTCTGATGAAAGGCAGGGGACTTCACTGCCAATTCTCTGAATTCACAATCACTCAATGCATTGATCAGTTCTGAAGCTTTTCATTGTTTTCCTTTACATTATCATAGAAATTGGAAAACTTATCCAACGTTTGCTAACTCTGTTCCAAATAAATTCACCCAAGTCTTCCTGAGTTTCTCTGAATACTTTATACCTATAGTTTCTTTTCCAAATTGATGGTTTCTTTATTTTAACATTCTTTTTTTTTTAATTTTTTGAGTTCCAAATTCTCTCCCTCTCTCCCACACCTCCTCCACCCACTGAAAAGGCAAGCAATATGATATCAATTATACATGTGAAATCACACAAAATTAGCCATATCCCAAGAATGCAAGACAAATTTTAAAAAGTTAGAAAACTGTATTTCAACTTGCACTCAGAGTTTATCAGTTCTTTCACTGGAGATGGACAGCATTTTTTCATAATGAGTCCTTTGGAATTGTCTTTGATGATTATATTAATCAGAGCAACTCCTTGACCTGGGAGGCTTTGTTTGTAGCTGTTTTTACTCAATTGTCTTCTTCTGAGTTTGTGTCTTGATCTTCTCTGCCCCATAGTAACTTTTTATGGTAAAGTTCTTTTGTCATTGTTGTTTGCTCATTTTTCCAGTATATTTCTTGACTTTGAACTTTATGTTAAAGTTGAACTCTACTCACTTGGGGATTGGAAGGCACTGTCCCAAGCTTCAGCCTTTTTCATCCTGCTATGTGTAGAACTAGTTCTGGTGGTGTACTAGTCTTCAGTACTTGCAAGGTAATGTGATCTAGAGAGAGGTATAGTCATAATTCTCCTGGTATGCACTCTAGTCTTTACCCAGGAATGGCCCCTGTTCCCCTCCAGTTGTAATCTTTAGTGTTCCTCTTGGCCCTGGAACAATGACCAGGTGGCAGGAGAGCCACAAGGGCTAATGCTCTGCTCTGCCTTGGATCTGTGACCCAGAACTGTGTATGGGCAATAGAGTTGCCAATCAGTAGTAGCTACACCCAATGCCAGCAAAGGGTCCCCTGAAATCTCTTTTTGACCTTTACCTTCTGAAAGCTGAAAGCTCCCAAAGCTGCTGCAGCTACTGTTGCAGTCATCTCCAAGGCTGGTCACCTCCAAAGTGTTGCCACCATCTGTGCTCCAGGCTGGCACCTACCCTGGTATAGAATATCTCTCCTGGTGACCTCCTAAGTTGTCTTAGATTGGAAAAATATTTCTTCTTGACTTTTTGTTGGCCCTGCTGTTCCAAAATTTGATTTGAAGCATTATTTTAAAGTTATTTGGATGGGAATGTTGGGAAAACTCAGCTGGGTCCCAGCCTGTACTCTGCCATCTTGGCTTCTTTTTATACCCATAGTTTCTGATGTTGCAGTAATTTCCCATTATATTAATACATCACAATTTGTATATTTTCTAATTAATGGGAGATTAATGTGGCAATGTTAAGACATTCCTGAGGACACTGGATAAAGTTTCCAGGATAGAAACTACTCCAGGGTCCAGAGATTTCTCTTTTCACTGGAATATCTAATGAGATTTACTAAGTTGAATGTGTGTCCCAGGCTCATATCTGAGTTCCCCAATATGGTCTATGGAGTCAGTATTAGTTTTTCATTGGCAAACATTCAGAATTAAAATTGTTCCTTTGTTCTAAGCATACCCAGTTTGAATAGAACATTATAGACTTCAGTAGAAAATTTTATAGAGCCTCCAGTAATGTATGTGGCAATTTCTTTTTAAAATATTCTATTTTTAAATACCACTGTCACTTCCCAATGACTTCCTCTTCACTTCTAGTAGAATGATCCCATGAACAAAGATTTAGCTTAGGAAAGGATGGTCTTAAACTCAGCTTAGTTTTCCTTTTTAGTGCTATTCCCAAAAGAGTCAAGAAGTGGATTGGGCTGGTATCATAGATCAGAGTTCACATTAAGTGAATGGTACATTTTGGGGAAATCACACCAGCAATGACTTTTATTCTGTAAACAGAAGGAAGCAATCCCAATTCTCATTATACAAGAATAGGTTGATCACCTCTCCTAAGTCAGGTCAAACTTTTCAAAATGCTTGTAATGAAAAAATGCAAGTCTTCTTTGTCTTAAGATGAGGAAGAAAAATACCATTCCCAAATGACACCAAGCTAACACCAAGAAATCCTTCACAAAGAGTAACCTTTTGTCCTTTCTTGAAAGTCTCAATAGGGACTTCATATTTCTGTCACTCAGCCAGACTCCTCCTTCCACAGCTAACTAGCCCTGTTTCTAAACATGAAAACTACTGTCAGGATGCCCCACTGATCATTCATTGACCTCCTTATGCTGGAAGGGATAAACCAGTGAAATAAATCTGAACAACGTGAATAATCCCTGCGTATGTGGCTGAGTGCAAGTAAGCTTGGCCACTCATATCAGGTTTTTCAGATTCTACTGTGATCTCAACAACCAGCCTCCTTTCCGTAAGGGAAAAGAATGGGAATAGCCACTTCAAAATACATCTTCATTTCTCATTCCTTCCATATTCTGGCCCTCCCTGAAACCTGACTCCCTCCTAATGCCCATTTATCAGGAAACCTTATTTTGAATTTTCATACTCACCACAGAGCATGAGAGAGAGTTGGGACATATCTTGTTCCCCATGGCTGCTTTCAGACTCTGCTTCAGTCATTATCCTTCAGTAACCACTTTTCCTTTAGTATTCACATAATCCAAATTTGTTAACCAATCCAGATGCAGATGTTTGTTATCTATCTAATCTAGGACCTTCTCCTTCCTTCCTTAATGAGTAATGCCTGGCTCACTGTCTTTCTTTTCTCTTCCCCTCCTATACTCATGCTGGAGGACTTCAACACATATTAACACACCCTTAAATAACCTGACACCCCAGGCCTTCAATTTACTCTGTTCCCATTACCTACTTCTCCATTCTAGCTACATGCAAGAGATGGTGACACCTTCGACCTTGCCATCACCCATCACTCTCTTCTTTGCTAGTGAAATCTGTAATTCCTTTATCTGATTATGGCTTTTTATCATCCCACTTTTCCCACTGCTTTACAACACTTACCCTGCTCTTTATCCTCACTGTGACCTCCAATCACTCTGCCCCTCAGCTCTTTTCCCAGGCTCTTTCTCTGCATGGGTCATAGTCTCCTCTCTTCCTTGTTTCAACCCTTTGGTGAACCAACTTCCACACTCCATTCCCTTGTCTCCTTGTTCTATTGCTGATCACACTTTGTCAAAACTCCAACCCTGGATTATTCCTACCGTAGGCCTCCTATCCCCTTCTTCCCTACTTTCTGACTCTCTTTAATTTTTTCTTTCCCAGCTATTATGGTATAAATTCAAATCTGGCCTCAGACCCTTACTAGCTGTTGACCCTGGGCAACTCATTTAACATTACATAACTCAGTTTCTTCATCTGTAAAATGAGCCAGAGAAAGAAATGGCAAACCACTCTAACATCTTTGCCAAAAAAAACCAAAACACACCAAATGGGCTCATGAAGACTTGGACATCATCAAAATAAATGACTGAATGAAATCAGGATGTAAGCTTCTGAAAGGTAGGGCTTGTCTTCCTTTCTTCTCTTCTCTCATTTCATCTCTTTCTCTTGTATTTTGTTTTGTATTCCTTACTTTGGCTCATTGTTGTTATTGTGGTTGTGGTTGTTCAGTTTTAGGTCCTATCTACCTATCTACCTCTTTGTGATCTCATAGACCATAATATGCCAATGCTATCCGTGGGGTTTTCCTGGCAAAGATACTGGATTGCTTTGTCACTTCCTTCTCCAAGGCATTAAAGCAAACCAAGAGTAAGGGACCTGCCTGAGGTCAGCCAACTAGTAAGTGTCTGAGGCCCAATTGAACTCAGGTCTTACAGATTTCAAGCCCAGTGCTCTGTCCACTGAGTCTCCTACTTGGCTTATAGTGAGTAAGTAATAAATGTTTTATGAATGAATCTATTATCTACCTAGTTACTGACCTATCATCTTATCCACTTGATGCTGAATGAAGCTAGGGGAAATTAGGAAACTGCGCTAAATCAACCCACTACAAATTTGTTATCTCAACTGAGCCCTCACAGCAGCAAGGCAAATATTTCATTCCTCCCTAAATCGATTTGCTAACCTACTCCCCACAGAAGCTGCTCCAAACCTTCTAGTCTCTCCTCAAACCTCTTAGAGCTCTTCTCCTTCCACCCTCTTAGCTGAGGACCTAGCCTCATAATTCACCAAAAAATTGAAGCGACAACCAAGATCTTCCCCTTCTTGTCTCTTCATCATCTCACATCATTCACACGCCTTTCCCTACTATTTTCTTCTTCAGTCTCATCCCAGATAAAGAGAAGACAAAGCAAAATCCCAAAATCCTCAATGTGCACCCTTGAGCCCATCTCTTTCCTCCCCACCCCATGTTCTCCAGTCGATTACTTTCTCTGTCTCTGTCTCACTCTCTGATTCTCTCTCTCTCTTTCTCTCTCTCTCCTCCCTGTCTCCTTCCCTGACATCTACAAATATGCCCAGATTTCTCCCATCTTAAAAAAAAATTAACCCTGAATCCCCAGTAGCTATATCTCTATACCCGATGCCTCTACTTCTTCTTTTCCCACTCTCTTCTGAACTCTTTTCCTCATAGCTTCTAACCTCATAATTTAACTAAAACTGCCCTTTCCATATTACCAGTAATCTCTTGATTGCCAAATCTCACGGCCTTTTGCAATCCTTCTTCTTGGCCTCAGAATCAGAGTGATTACCATTGTCAATTGGCCTTTTCTCCTGGATATTCTCTTCTCTCCAAGATTCTGTGGTATTGCTCTCAATTGGTTCTCCTCATAGCTGTCTGACTGATTCTTCTTGGTTTCCTCTGCTGGTTCTCATGTTCATGCCATATCCACTAACTATAAGGGTCTTCCAAGTTTCTGTCCTGGTCTCTCTATACTTTTCATTTTATACAAGGAGTTCTTAACCTTTCTTTGTGTGTCATGGACCCTTTTGGCAGACAGCCTGGTGAAGCCTATGAACCCTTGCTCAGAGTAATGTTTTTAAATGCATTAAAAAAAAAAATCTGAACTCCAGAACAGTAGCTGTGGGGAAAATCCCAGGGAAAAGGACTTAGCTGGAATCACTCAACCCGATCCACAGCCTATCATTTTCATTTTAATTTGGCATGTTTGTAGCTTGTAAAAACATTCACCCTACCATTTCCTTAGCTGCCCCTGAAAATTCATTTAAAAGCAAAAAAGCTGAAGACACATTAGCCAATCTAATGGGGTAGACCTGAGAGACCTCCCAGAGGTGCAAAGGCTGGGCTGGTGGTAGTGGTGAGGATGAGAAATGAGTCAGGGGTGGCAAAGGCATCAGGACCAAAAGAAGTACTCCACTTGTAGCTTACCCACTTTAGGAACTGTCCTCAGTCAGTGGGGTTTATTCTAAATATCTTTATCCATTCCCTAAGAGACTGGATCCTCCACCTTCTGCACACTACTTCACCTCACCTCCTCATCCTTCTTCCACCAAACAATCAACAAGTATTTTTTAAATGCCTACTCTGTGACCCAGAGGTAGCATGGCCTGGGGGCAAGTTTAGCCTCTGACACACACACTGGCTGTGTGACCCTGGGCAAGTCACTTAACCTGTAGACTTCTAGGGAACTCTCTCAGGCTGTAAGTTGCAGAGGCAGGGTGGTTCAGCATTGGGAGTCAGAGTTTTTTACATCAATAAAATCCCAGTTTCTAGCCCTAGGCCTCGGCTGAGCACTAACTTAGGCTCTGGAGATACAAAGGCTAAAATGACGCAGCCTAACTGTCATTCTATTGGGAAGACAACTTGTACTAATGTGTGTGTGTGTGTGTGTGTGTGTGTGCGCGCATGTGTGCACACATACGTGATAATATATGATATGATGTCGTATAATAATATAATACAATATAATACAAATGTAATTCAATGATGTAACACAAAGAAACAATAAGATATATGCATATGTATTTTTGCAAGCAGATACACACACTCATATACATACACATAAAATATATAAGAAACAAATAGAAATTAATTTTTGTCCAGGGGAGGGCTCAGTAGCTAAGGATCAGGGAAAGGCCCCTCATCTCTGGTTGGTATATAGAATGTCTGATTCTTCTTAATATCAACCTGGACAGACCATGATTAAGAATGGTAATGTGATACCCCCAAAAAGCAGATCACACATCCCAAAGTCAAACATAAATGAGTCTGGATTCCCCAGAGCGTCAGTCACTGCCCCTCCCTGGCCCCTTGAAGCAAAAGCAATGCCACTTTTATAGACAGGCAGCTGTTTTATTGGGAGCTGTTTCTTTGTCTTTCCCCCTCTCTTCAGGGCTTACCCACAGACAGCTATTGGCCCTTCTACCTTAGCGACGCATACTGAGCCACTGTGAGTCAGAAAAGGCATCAGCAGTATAGGGCATCAAATCATAGAAACTTGGAAGAGGAAGGGACTTGAGAGATCACTTAGTATAAAACTGTCCATTGAGTAGTGGTAGTGATAGTGGTGGTGGTGCTGGGCCTGAAATTGAGAAGATTCCTCTTTCTGAATTCAAATACTGTCTCAGACACTTACTAGCTATGTAACCCTGGGCAAGTCACTTCACCCTGTTTGCCTCAGTTTCCTTATATGTCAAATGAGAAGGAAATGGCAAAACCACTCCAGCGTCTCTGCCAAGAAAGCCCCACAAGGGAGTCACAAAAATTCGGACACCATCGAAAAAAGACTGAACACAAACAACAAATAACAATGAGAGTACCGTGGAGTGAAGACAACATGTAGGTCTCCTTGTGACTATGGATGCTGCCTTCACCACCAGATTAAAAAGCAGCAGCAGCAGCAGCAGCAGCAGTAGTAGTAGTAGTAGTAGTAGTAGTAGTAGTAG
>CM053592.1:171033272-171055854 GCA_028646515.1 Pseudochirops corinnae
ACAAGGGAGTCACAAAAATTCGGACACCATCGAAAAAAGACTGAACACAAACAACAAATAACAATGAGAGTACCGTGGAGTGAAGACAACATGTAGGTCTCCTTGTGACTATGGATGCTGCCTTCACCACCAGATTAAAAAGCAGCAGCAGCAGCAGCAGCAGCAGTAGTAGTAGTAGTAGTAGTAGTAGTAGTAGTAGCAGCAGCAGTCATGGTAGTAGTAGTAGTAGTAGTAGTAGTAATAATAGTAATAATTGTAGTAGTGGTAGTAGTAGTGGTAGTAGTCATGGTAGTAGTCATGGTAGTAGTAGTAATAGTAGTAATAGTAGTAGTGGTAGTAGTAGTGGTAGTAGTAGTAGTGGTAGTAGTAGTAGTGGTAGTAGTGGTGGTAGTAGTAGTAGTAGTAGTAGTAGTAGTAGTAGTCATGGTAATATTTGTGGTAGTAGTAGTGGTAGTAGCAGCAGCAGCAGCAGCAGTAGTAGTAGTAGTAATAGTAGTAGTAGTAGTAAGGTCTTTGGAAGGTCAAATACTGAAGTCGAAGCTTAAATACTTTGGACACATAATGAGAAGATGGGGTTCATTGGAAAAGATCCTGGTGTTGGGAAAGATTGAAGGCAAAGAAGGGATGGCAGAGGATAAGATAGATAAGTGGTATCATGGAAACAATGAACATGAGCTTGGACAGCCTTCAAGAGATAGTAGAGGATAGAAGGAGCTGCTGTGCCATGGCTCATGAGGTCACAAAGAATCAGACACAATTGGATGACTGAACAACAATAAAAAACAAGTAGCAGTGTTATAAGAGTGGCTAGGAAGCAAATTCTTTTTCTTCTTTTCCCCTTTTATGGAATACCATGGTCACCTTTGATTCAACAAACTGTATTTGTATTTCTGTACTTTTTCCGATATATTTCTAAATATAATTCATGTATATATGTGTATATGTGCACATACACATATATACATATACATACATGCATACATATACACACATAGTATATGTATAGTATATAATTTGAATCTCAAACATTGACAGAACTAGTTAGATCCACTTAGGTGCAGGAATCAGAAAGGACATTACCCTTAAAGGAGGACAGATTGAAGAAGGGAAAGAGATATCTCACTAAAAATTTGCAAAAGATCAGTTTAGTTTTTGTTTAATTTTCTGTCCCCTCACTACTTCCTTCTGCAATATAATCAATATATTAATAAGAAAACATTACTAATTTCTTTTTTAATACCACAATCTTTTCCTAAGAGAGCCCTGTTCCTTACTGAATTCAACTTTGCAAGGAGAAAAAGCAGTTAAGAAAACCATAAAAGATGACATCTACTAGTACCTGCAAATTTCTGCTCCTGTGCCCCTTAACCTCTCTCTCCAAATAAGAGAAGTGTATTCCATCTCATTTCTATGACATCAATAGTAATCAATAAATCCAAGTTCAGGGGCAGCTAGGCACAGTGAATAGAGCACCAGCTCTGGAGTCAGGAGGACCTGAGTTCAAATCTAGCCTCAGACACTTGACACACTAGCCGTGTGACCTTGGGCAAGTCACTTAACCCCAATTGCCCTCCAAAAAGAAAAAAAAAATAGATCTAAGTTCAGCTGCTTTTGAGTCTTGTTTTCATTTACATTAGCCTAGTCATTGTTAGCTTTTCCTCAAGATTTTGCTCACTTCCCTATGTATCATTTCATACAAGTGTCCCCATACTTCTCTGAATTCATTTTTTTTCTAACATTGTAATAGTCTTCCATTGCATTTGCATTTTTCTTGATACCACACATCATGAAATTATATTGTATCTACTCTGGATTCTCTTACATGTGTTTATGTTGTAATATAGTTTTATCTTTGTATCCTGATACTTCTCACAACACACAAAGGGCTTTGTACATAGGTACTCCATATTACTTCGAATTCAATTGGATTGGATTGGGTCAGACTAGACATGAGTCTAGTGATAGCCTGGGCTAACCAGTGAATGCATAGTCCAAACAATGCGCTGGTACTAATGAAAGGTTGGCAGGCTCAGAGGAAGACCTCCACAATGTGGAAGAGATCCTTCATGGGAGATTAAGGGGATGCAGTGTTGCTGACTGAGTAGTTGAAAAACTTGGACAAGCATCACAGAAGAAGAAATGGTGGGTAGGATATGATCTGTAAGCACTTTGAAGGCACAGACCATTTGATTCTAGTCTTGAATCTCTAGTGCTTGGTACACTGGTGGTGCCAACCCTTGAAGTACCAAAGCATTATTATGTAACCTTGCTAGAAAGGGGCAAGGATGTAATTGGCATGTTCAAATGGGAGGGAAAGAGTTAGAGTTAAGGCCCTGCCCCCCTCCTTGGCCTGGAGGACAGAATTGGGCAGGATAGCCAGAGGGGTCCTAGACATCAAAGGGGTTAAGCAGCCTGAAAGTCTGGATCCCTAGAAAGGAGGGGATCTGAGAACAGAAAGGGTGCCAAAAGACTGCAGTCACTCACTGCTGCCTTTCTGCTTGGCCTTAGGCAGGTCACCCACACCTCCTGGTGACTCAAGTTTCCTGAAGGTGACCACATTGACCTACTGCTCTGGGGCAAGGGATGATGAATAAATGAGTATAAAACAGCTTGAAAACGCCATGGCCCATAAAAATGCAAAGCATCCTTATTAACTCATTATCAAGGTGGCTAATTACCATTGCCAAGGTCATTGACCTGAGGGGGACAATGACCCAAGGACCTAGCCAGGGATAAAGAAGGCTGAGTGACCACAGAGGAGACCACTCCAGCCTGCTGGGAGACCAGCTCCCCAAGGGAAGTACCTCAATGCCATTTGTTTATCTAAATTCAGACCTTATGCAGATAATACAACAGCCACTTAATACTTTGTGCACCACACACCTAGGGAGATCACAAAGGTCTCTAATCCATCTTCCCCACCGTTGCCCAAATAATTTTCCTAAGGCACAGACCTAACTACATCATCCTCTGCTCAAAAGACTTCAATGGTTCTCAGTTGGAAACTTCTTAGTAGGGCACTTAAGATCCAGAACCATCAACCTCTCGGCTACTTTTCCATTCTCATTTCCTACTACTCCCCTTCACGAATTCTGCTTTTCCAGACAAATTGGATTCTAAATTATTTTCTAAACTATCCTTCCTCTTTGCATTTACTCCTGAGTGGGGTACACTCTCTGTACCCTCTGTGAAGACTCCTCAGAATGAGAAGGAAGAGAAACTATCTGGTTTTTGTAAGACTGGACAGACCTGAGTCCTGGGTTTACACAACCTAGCACCCTTCCCCTTTCCCTTGCTGTCATCAGCATTAGGCCCCTTTCAAGAGTTTTTGATCTCTACCCTTGCTTGTGACCTTTTCCCCTCCCTTGCTTTGGCATTTACCAAATAAGGACATGGATGATACCTTGGCTTCCTGTCCCACCTCCCTGCCAATAGGAGATAGTGGCAGGCTTCTTTGTTATCCACCATTGGGTTAGATTTCGTGCCAAGACTGAGAGCCCACCTCCTAGCCCATGGGAGAAGGTGCAGGGGGAGGGGACTTGACTGCCTTAGGGTATAAATTCTTGTTCTGTCTTTTGTAACACTCCTCCTCTCCTTGATCCCTGCCATGGAGAGTATCACTGTCTTCCTGTGGGGGAAGAGAATAAAACTTCCTCTTCCTTCCTCAAGATGCCTCGGACTTTCGATTTTTCTTGGGTAGGGAATTTTTGGGGTCCCCATACCCCACACACTCCATTTTCACCTCCACCAAATACCCATTTTCCTTCAACACTCAGCTCACCTCTAACTCACAGGAACCTTCCCAATTGTTAGCTCCCTCTCCTGACTCAGTTTTCTTCCTTGTATTCTTATTTCTGAATTTGTTGTACAATTGTAACCACTTTCTTCCTAACTCCTAGTAGAATGTAAGTTGTTTAAGGGCCAAAATCACTTTACCCTATAAAGCAGTGGTTCTCAGCCTTCCTAATGCCACGACCCTTTAATACAGTTCCTCATGTTGTGATGATCTCCAACCATAAAATTATTTTCATTGCTACTTCATAACTGTAATTTTGCTACTTTTATGAATTGTAATGTAAATATCTGATATGCAGGATGTGTTTAAATTGAACATAACCCACAGGTTGAGAACCACTGCTATAGAGGGATGAACTTTGACTTAGGGGCAGTGAAGTGTAGTAGATAAGGAACTATACCTGGAATCTAGAAGACTTAGGTTCAGATGCTGCTCTTAGATACTTACTAGCTATATCTAATTATTTGATTTTCTGTGCCTCAGTTTCCCCAGTTCTGAAATGAAGGGGTTAGACTAGCTGGCCTCTAAGTTCCCTTCCAGCTCTAAATCATCTTGGACTCTTATCCTGCCTCTCAGTCTTTCCCCTCTGCTTTCATGTCACTGCTACCTATAGCCCAACGGTAGGAGAGGGGGTTGTTATGGGGTGATCATCTCCACAGTCTTAGGAGGTCTTAGGCATAGGCCTATGTAGAACATAGAGTCTGAGCAGCTCATCTCAGCCCAGTCCCAATTGTTTCAAAACTCTGGCTGTGCTATTCACCTCCCCTGTAACTTTATTGACTTTACGCAAGTCTCAACCTTGTTGGACCTATTCAGCTCATCCTTAAATTGAAAGAGTAAGATTATATTAGTAGTTCTCAATCTTTTTTTTTATCTCTGGACCCCTTTACACTCTTAAAAATTATTGAGACCCCCTCAAAGAGCTTTTATTTATGTGGGTTATATCTACTTATGGTTACTATATTAGAAATTAAAATAACAGTATTTTTATGAAAAGGGTTTTAATCTCACTGGCACCCTGAAAGGATGTCCCAGATCCTCAGGGGTCTGTAAATCACACTCTGAGAATTGTTGCACTAGATAAGAAAGGCAGCTACCAGCTCTAAATCCTGACCAGGGCGCTTTTTTTTTTTTAAGCAAATGAAAAAGTTTCAGGTCACGAAAACTTTAATACTGATTATTCAAAACATTTAGTACTTCAGAACATGTCTATATAGGTGTGTATAAATCAGCCCCCCCCAAATTCTCAAAACCCCCAACTCTCCAGATTTCCATTTTTGTCATTGTTCAGTTGTTTTCAGTCATGTCTGACTTTTTGTGACCCCGCTTGAAGTTTTCTTGGCAGAGACATTGGAGCAGCTTGCTATTTCCTTCTCCAGTTCATTTTATAGGTGAGGAAACTGAGGCAATCAGGGGGAAATGACTTGCCCAGGGTCATGTAGCTAGTAAGTATCTGAGACCAGATTTGAACTCACAGAGGTGAGTCTTCCTGACTTGAGGCCCATTATGTCAGCCAGTTGTCCCCCAGATTTCTATTGCTTCTCCCTAAAAAGGACATACTGTGCATTCATTTCATATTTATAGAGCAACTTATTGTATCACAAGACTAGAAATCAACTGTTCCTTAGGCATCACCTAAATTGGGTTAATCCAATATAGTCAAAGCAAAACCTTGGCAACTTTTTTAACCCTTAAAAACCATGAATTCTCCCACTAGAATATTCTCCAATCAAGGAAGCTTGAATTGGAGATGAACAACATTGATGTGACAGAGACAAGTCACTGTCCATCAGTAAAACAGTGTACTAGTTCTCCTTTCTCATGGAATACTTCTTTGGATCTTGACTGAGCCATCCTGCCACTATAAAGCAATATTATTGCTTTCTCTACCAGATAGATCTGAATTTGTTGCTATGCCTGACTCTGGTGAGCAAAGGAATCTTCAAAGACATACAGTTAGTGTCAAAGGCTCTATTTTTCTAACTATTATCAGTCACTGAAAGAGGTAAGAAAAAGGAAAAGAAAAGCAAGACTCTTCATGTGTTCAATGAGAGAGATCAAAGATTCAAGGGTCTGTGCATCATTGATAGGAACATTCCTTGCACCAGCAGCTATAAAATACTGTCTGTTCACTGGATGAAACTAGAGAGTTCTTAGTCAGCTCAGAAAGTCCCTTTCCCTTCCCCTCCCACTTCCATATCAAATCACAAGTTTACAGGATTTTGTACAGATGAGGACAGTCAGGCCAACATCTTCTTGCTCCAGACCCCAGGACATAGTAAAAGGTCCTTAGAGCATACTGGAAAGTATATGTGATTCAGTTGAGTAGACAGTGCTTGTGTCCTTGATTTGTGTACATTCATGTCAATTCCCACTCTCCATCCACACAAAGAAGTTATCTCATGAGCCAAGGCCATCCCATTGCTTCCAAATGTAGCCCATTGCCTTCAGATTCTCAGGAATGTCCATGCTAAGCAATATCAGATAATAAAGTGACTGGTCAATCCATCTACATGGGCTGCTGTGCCCTCAGGGAAATAAAAGGGAAAGGAGGGGCCCTTAGACAAAAAGATAATTGTAAGGTCTGGAAGAAAAAGGGACCTTGGAATGTGGAATGTAGAAGATCCAAGCTAACTTGAAGGTCCTAAGAACATGAAACATCCAGACTGGAAGGGACCATTGAGATTGACTAGTCCAATCAATTCATTTTACAGATGAAGAAATCAAAGCCTAGAAATTCCTTGGCCAAGGTCACCCAGGTTCTAAGTGGTAGATTTGGCACCCAAAGCATATACTTTTACACATCTAGTGTTCTTTGCATCACATCACACTTCCTGCCTCCTGAGAAATGTGACTGAGTTTCTGAAAGTGTCAGGAAGAAGGTAGTTACTGTGCTTGGCAGATTGATACAGTACAACGAATACTGAATTTGTAGTTCATTTAGATCCCAGCCCTACCCCTGAGTATCTGTGGGGACTTAGCCAAATGACTGTGGTTTTTAAGGTCTCCTGTTTCTCATCTGAAAAGTTAGGGGGTTGGATTAGACAATTTCTGAAGTTCCTTCTGAAGAGGTTTGGGGGAGGGTGGGTTTTTAGGAAATGCTTTTCTTAGTCAGAAATGAATTACTGGACTCAAGCAATCTTTTGGCAGAGTTACAAAAGGTTATTGTTATGCTGAGTTCACAGCGAGCAAGAGAAGGTTAAAGATAGCCTGCAAAGTGCAGGGATTAGAGATATAATTTTTATAGTGATAAAACTGTCAGTCAAAGGTTAATTATGCTAACTAGGTGGGTAAGGGTGGAGTTAGGGAGGAGTTTGGGAGGAGTTCAGGAGTGGTCAGTGCTTAAAGGAACATGTATTTTTTGTAGCAACTGTGCAGGTGTATTGCCCATAATTCACTAGGACATCTCCCTGGGGGGAGGAGCTACCAGGAGGTATGTTTTTTGCCTCTCCATGTCACTAGGTTACTTTTGGTCAAGGATGAATGAGATAGGTCCAATATGGCTGTTGGGAGGATAGGTTTGATTGCCCAAGTTTGGAAGCTAGACTGATTGGGGCTTCAGAAATGCCAAATTGGGAGGGAGTTATCTCTCTGATAGCATTGTTCAAGGTTTTTGGGTGCAGCCGGCCACTTAGAACAAAGGAGCTATGTATTTCTCTAAAAAATACTTGGGTGATGTATTCATAGGTACTGCAGCTAGGCAGACTGCTGGCTCAGGGAAAAGACTTTTAGGCTGGGGGCAGGGGAGAGGCAGAGTTAATGCCTTTATGGCTGGGGGAAAGTATGGTTTTTACAACTTGGCTCATTACAAACTGATGTTACAGAGAAACCCGAACACAAGTGAGATTTCACAGACTGAGGTTACAGACAAAAGTATCCCAGACCCCATCGCTTCCAGCTTTAAATCTAGTGATTTTCTTTCCCCCTTGGTACTATCTCCTGTAGACAAGGGCCTCAATCCTGGTCATAATATAAGGTCAGCAAGAACTGGGAAAAATTGTTTTGGGTATAGTCATCCCAAGGGTAGGTCCAGTTGGGGATGATTACTTTGGTCCCCACCCTTTGTGACCACTAGGTTGAGTCCTAATTAGCAATTTTGTCACCTGGAGCAATTCAAAGTAATGGGGGGGTGGGAGGATAGGGAAGGGATGGAGACAGATACCCTCAGAACACCATGAGGATACTTTTGACAAGGTATGACTTTCTGGGAGTGCAGCAATAGTATGTTTCCTTCCCTGGAAGATCTCCCTGGTAGCTTTCTATTTTAATTAATTGTCCGTGTTGACTAGGTGCTAAACTCAGCTGTTTCTAACCTAAAGAATGTGAGTGGTGACAGGTTCCCCTAAATATCAGTCACCCCATCCTAGTTATGGCTCTGAGGACATGGCTTGAAAACTTCTGGTACAATAATCAAGAGCATCAGGAGAATCAGGAGAAAGAAGAGAAACAATAGAGCCGTGGTTCTCAACCTTCCTAATGCTGTGGCCCTTTAATACTATGTGGGCGCATCTAGGCATATCTGCATGTGGGCAGACCGCCTGGAGATGGATAGAGGAGTGGTGGCTTGGTTCCTAAAACCATCGGAAATATATGTTTTCCCATGGTCTTAGGCGACCCCTGGGAAAGGGTTGTTTGACCCCCAAAGGGGTCGCAACCCACAGGTGGAGAACTGCTGCAATAGGTGGAAAGGCTGCTGAAAATTGGGACTCAGAAAGACCTGACTTCCTGATATACAACCAGCTGCTTGGCCACGTTCCTAACACCTTGTTGTTTCCAGAGATTTATGTTTTTGGGTCCATGGATCAAGGTTGCCTTTGATGTTCCTTCTAACCTGATTCCACCTGTCTAAGAGTGTTTGCTGAGGGGTGACACTCAGTTTAATCCCCCCAAATGGTGGTTGCTGCTTCTCATGAGCCCAGACTCCCCCTGTGACTCAAGCATGAACTCCATGCGTTGGCCTGCCTCCCTCTTCTCATACAGTCTCACCCATCCAGAATCCCATCTCCCCAGGGCCCTGCTCTCTGCTAATCTGATAAAGTAATTTGGGCTAATGGGATGATAATGGTTTTGATAACTTACACCTCCCAGAAGACATTTGCATTTCCTATAAATCCCTTCAACTTTCAGCAGTGACTAATGGTAGCAGCTCAGCCTGGGAGGCATTTTTAGACCAAAGGACATTTCTTGGTTGCCTCAGAAATCCAACAAGGGCCTACCTCACATACTCCCGGGCTAGACCTATGCCCAGCTTCTTATCTGAACGTAACTTGAGAACTTAAGTCTGAAAATCCCTCAAAGCGTTTGCTCCACAGGGAAGCAAGGGAAGGATTCAGAGGATGCAGGCAAGAGGGCATTCCAGCTACTGACTATGTATGGCATTATTTTATCTCAGAGTTAGGAGGGACCTCAAAGTTAGTCTGGGGCATTTAAGTGGATAGAGCAACAGGCCTGGAGTCAGGAAGATGCCTCTTCCTGAGTTTAAATCCTGCCTCAGACGCTTCCAAGCTGTGTGACCCTGGACAAGTCCCTTTACCCTATTTGCCTCAGTTTTCTTATCTGTAAAATGATCTGGAGAAGGAAATGGCAAACCCCTCCAGTATCTTTGACAAGAAAACCCCAAATGGGGTCATGGAGAGTGAGCAACAACTGAAACCATTGAACAATAACAAAGGGCCCTCTTTCCTTCTAGCTTTGTTATAGAATCAGACTTAACACTAGAAAGAACCTCATAAGCCGTCTAGTCCAGCCTCCTTACTTCACAGGTGAGAAAACTGAGGCAAATAGCGTTAAGTGACTTGCCCAGGGTCCCACAGCTGGTACATATCAGAGATGGAAATCTGAGCCCTGATCCTCTGACTTAAGGATTACTGCATTTCCCACTGTACCGCCCTACCTTCCACATGTTTTGTGTATTTTTATTTTTTACTTATTTGTTGTGTCATCTTTTCTCTTCTCTCCCTGCCTCCCAAGTTGAATATAAGATCCTTGAGGTCATTTGGTGAGGGCCAGGGACATCTTCATAAGCCTCTCATAACACAGTTCCTAGAATGCAATTGGTGCTTAATCAATGCTTATCGGATTAAATTGAATGGAATACAGTGAAATCTACTTATGATATTTCCTGTGATGAAATGTCCAGTGACTTACCAAATCTGATTGATTGCATTGCTGTTGAAAGTTGAATTTCTAGCATTTAATTAAAATTTTCAAAAACAGAATGTTTGTAACAGTAGTTCACATTTCTGTAGTGCTCTAAGATTTCAGGTGGTGCATACCTGTAGGCTCCATCTACCTGGGATGCTGAGGCTGGTGGAGCTCTTTAGCTGAGCTGCAAGTGGGCAACACCACTTGAGTATCTGCACTGTGTGATATTTATGGGTGAACCTCCCAGAACAGGGGGCCCCCAGGTTGCCCAGGGAGGGGAAAACTGGTGTGGCCAAAAAATTAAGCAGGTCAAAGTCCCCAGGTCAATCAGAGCAGGACCCTTGTACTTTTAGCCTGGGCAAGATAGAAGAGATTGTTGTTGGTGTTCAGTCATTTCAACCACATCTGACTCTTTGTGACCCCACTGGGGTTTTCTTGGCAGAGATTCTGGAGTGGTTTGCCATTTCCTTCTCCAACTCATTTTACAGATGAGGAAACTGAGGCAAATAGGGTTAAGTATCTTGCACAGAGTCTCACGTGTCTGAAGTGGGATTTGAACTCAAGAAGATGAGTTTTCCTGACTTCGGGCCTAGGGTTCTATCCCCTATGCCACCTAGCTGCCCCAACCTAAAGATACATAGTCTTTAAAAAAAAAAAAATGCAAATCACATTTTTTTTTCTTTTCTTTTCTTTTCTTTTTTAGCTTTCTGAAGTGGGGGAAGGTAGGGCAATTGCAGTGAAGTGACTTGCGCAAGGTCACATAGCTAGTCAGTGTTAAATGTCTGAGGTGACATTTGAACTCAGGTCCTTCTGACTCCAGGACTGGTACTCTATTCACTATGCCACCTAGCTGCCCCAGTCACATTCTTTTCAACAGTTAAGATAGGAAGTATAAGGTTTTCATCACCTTTTTACACTTGAGGAAACTGAAACTCAAAGAGATGAAATGTCTTACCTTTGCTGGAATCTAAATACTAGCTTTGCTACTCATTATGAATAAGATTTTAGCATAAGTCACTTCCCCTTTCTAAGACTCAGTTCCTCATCTCTTAAATGAGGAGGGATGGACTAGTTGTGACTTCTGAGGTCTCTCCTAGCTCAACATCACATAAGCACAAAATCTCAAAAGTTGGGATGATCTTAGAAGCCATCTAGTTCAATTCATTCCTGAAACAACATAACCAACAAGTCTTTACTTGAAGACCTCCAGTGAGGAAGAACCCAATGCTTGATCTAGTTCTACTGTGGGGCAGTTTTAATTGTCAGGAAGTCTTTCTCAAAGTCACAACTCAATTTGACTCTTTTGCAAACTCCACCCATCCATTCATTGCCCCTAATTCTTCCCTCTGGAGTCAACCAAACCAAGTCTAATTAATCTCTTCTCCATACTACGACAACCCTTCAAATACTTGAACTCTTCCATCTTGTCTCCTGAGTCTTTGCTTACCCAGATTATAAACACCTCTGCTTCCTTTAACCAAATCTTCAGGACTTCATAATACAAACTTGAAGCCCTTCACCAACCTGGATGCCTAGAATTAGTAGATGTCATTCCTCTGGTGATTTTCACTGGATGACCATATGTTGGGTATACCAGAGAGAGAACTGTCCAGTCCAGGTTAGACAAGGTGGTCTTCAAGATCCTTTCCAAAGTTATGATTCTGTGGATGCTGGAAAGACATGAGCAAAAATCAAATGAACAGAGAGGTACAGATGGATTGTAATCTGCACCAGTGAAGATTACTCCCACACTCACAAGACCATAAAGTCATTAATCATAGTGTACCATATACTGTAATGTTTATTTATGTTTGGTTTATTTGTGCTTTGGATTCTCTTAGCTAGATTGAAAATAAGACTAGATTTAATAATAACCCCACATTTATTTCAATCAACAAGCATTTATTAAGCACCTAAATGTGTCAAGTGTAGAAAATACAGAGACAAAAATTAAGTAATCTATGTCTTTGAGGTGCTTATATTCTAATGGAGAAGACAACCCATATATTATTCAGTCAGTCTACAAATATTTTTAAAGCACTTTCTATGTTCCAGGCACCTGTGCTAAGTGCTAAGTACTCAAAAAAAAGGCAAAAACAGTGTCTGCCCTCAAGGAGCCCATCACCACCACCACCACCACCACCACCACCACTACCACCACTACTACCACCACCACCATTACTACTACCACCGCTGACAACAGTACCACCCCCCTCTAATGGGGGTGACATGTTAATAACTGTGTATATACCAGATTTGTGCAATGTAGATTAAGGTCATCTCAGATGGAGAGAATAAGAATACACAAATCAAATAGAAAACCAATAAATCCAAAGTAGTTTGAGGACAGAAGGTACTAGCAGTCCAGAGAGTTGGGAAATGTATATAGAAGGTGGCTAACCTTTGAGCTTCCTTGAAGAAAAAGAGGTAGGTATCCTTAGAGGCAAAGGTGAGGAAGGTGTGCATTCCAGGAATAGGAGGGGGCAAGTGGAAGGGGGGAGGTGAGGGGTGTGGATTGAGTGCAATACAAAGGCCCAGAGGCAAGTGTGTGCTAGTAAATGTTTAACAGCTGGCTAGGAGGGTTGGTGAATATATAACTTTTTAATTTAATCTTCATTATTAACATTTTCTGGATCACTTTCTTAAGAGTGGATAATCAATAAAACACTAAAGCAAGCCCTGATTTGTCATATTTGCTACTCCCAGTTTCCAAGTTATAAGGAATGATAAAGACGATGATGATGACAGCTGGCATTTACATGATGCCTCGCATGTGCCAGGAACCTCGCTAAGCACTTCACAAATATTACCTTATTTGATCGGGACAACTCTGTGAGGTGGATACTGTTATTAGCCTGATTTTACAAAACTGAGTTAAGTGACTTGCCCAGGGTCACATAGCTAATAAGTATCTGAGGTTGGATTTGAACTCGGACCTTCCCGGCTCCAGATCCAGCACTGTATCTAAATGCTCACACTCAAAATTTTACAATTGGTTCTTGCAAGCCTGTTTGAACTGACTCCAGCACACCTCTGCATTCAGTCAGAGAAGTTCTGCAGCCAGCTTGACTAGATCCAGAATGAGGGAAGAGGGGTAATATATAATGAGCCAGGAGAAGTGGTGAAGTATCACAAGTCAACCGTTTATCCTGAGAGCAGTAGGGAAGCACAGGAAGAGGAGAGAAGTTTGCTTTAAAGTTTACATAACATCTCCCTCCGTCAGCTTTAGGGAGTGGATAGAGTGATGATCCTTACCCATTTAGATAGAAAACAGAGGCTCCCAAAGGATAACTGAATTGTTCTCAGTCACACAGATAAAAAAAAGTCTGAGTTCTAGGGATTCAAGTCCAGAGCTCCTTCCAGAAGACAACCCTGCCCCTCCTAATAGTCCCCACTACCATAACCTGTTAATGTTTACAAAGCACTTTTCCTTGCAAATGCCCTGTGAGTCTCATGATGCCAGAATCATTATCCTCATGTCATAGATGAAGAAACTGATACTCAGGGAAGTTCGTTGACTCGCCAAGGTTACACAACTTATAAGCATTAGAACTGGAATTTAAAGACACTATCCACTCCCTGTCATTGTGATAAAGAATAAATTGGTACCGGGAGAAGTTAAATAACCTCTCTAGGCAGTTGCTGGCTCAGTGGCTGGAGCGCTAGAAGACCTGGTCTCAGATCTAACCTCAGACACATCCCAGCTATGTGATCCTGGACTAGTCACTTAACTGCTGCCTAACTCAGTTTCTCCAATTGTCAAATGACGGCAATAATAGCGCCGACTTCTCAGGGTTGTTTTGAGGATCAGAGGAGATATTTATAAAGTGCTTAGCACTGTGACTGGCACACAATAGGTGCTATATAAATGATTATTCCCTTACCTTCTCAAGTTTAGATATGTATGGGTATGGATATAGTAGATATGTAGAGATAGTTTGGGTAAGTGTAGTAAACAGCCAAGCCAAGAGGTCTCTGATATCAAATACAATGTTATTCCCTCGACAAGGGGCTTCAAGTACAAGAAACTATCTTCTTCTCTGTTTGTCCCCCAGTGGTGGTCACCTATGGAATCCCAATGAGCTGATTGAGTGATTGACTATACCTCCTTCCTGGTTTGATGATCTCTCCAAGGGGAAGCTTCTTCATAGGGTCATAGATCTAAAGGGAGAAGTTATCTGAGAGTTTATCCTGTCCAGAGCTCTCATTTGATAGATGAGGAGAACTGAGACCTAACTAGCAGTGACTTACTCAAGGTCACACAATGGCAGAGCTGGGATTTGAACCCACGTCTTTTCACTCAAGTCTTGGGGCTACCACTAGTTAATCCTCTCTAGTTCTGAGGGAGGGGGAGGATGAATTAGAAGCCTGAAAAAGAAGCAAACTCCCTATAGATCACAACTTCAGCCTCAACTTAGGAAGGCTTGCCAGTTGCCCCCTTGGATCCTGATGCCCAAACACCTTGTTATTTTGGTCACCAGGGTGACAATTGAGTTCAACTAATATATTGTTTCCCTTCAGTAAAATGGATGTTTCCTGAGGGCAGAGACTGTCTAGTTTTCATCTTTATATTGCCAGTGTGTACTCTTGGACCAGGTACTGGTTTACAAAGACAATTTAACCCAAGGGTTAAATTGAAGACAAAGCCTGAGGTTAATCACAAATCACAGGATAAAGAGTTGTCTGGGTCCTTAGAGCTTGTCTTGTCCAACTGCCTCATTTTACAGAGAAGGAAACTGAGGCCTGGGAAACTGAAGGAACTTGCCTTCCCCAAGGTCACACATGAAGTGAGTGGTAGAGCTTGGATTCAAACCCTGGCCCTCTGACTGTACCTCCAGTGCTCTGCCCTCCATTCTGTATTATTTCCTCTGTTGTAGGGAGGCCAGTCACTGGCCAGACCTGGGGCTGGGGGAAGGGGGAAAAGGGGGACTCTGCTTTACATGGAGCACCAGCAAAACAGCAACAACTGACCAAGGGATTTCCCTCACCTCCCCTGGTTTGCATAGAGTTGGACACAGTCAGCAAAAATGTGGTATAGGACAGTTTGCCTAGAGCTCCTTCCCTCCCTGTGCTTTCAGACTAAAACCATTCCCAGCACAAACTTCTATTGTTCAGCCACTGAAACCTCCCATATGTGTGATTTCCTCCATTCCAGTGTAAGCAAGGAAGGACTGTCTTACTTTTCTATTTGTATCTTCTGGGCCTAACTACTTGTCTAACAAGCACTTAAATGCTTTTTTCTTTCATTCTTCCTTCCTTCCTTCTGTCTTCCCTCCTGTCTTCTTTTCTATGTATCATCCTATGTTTCTTCCTTTCTTCCTTCCTTCCTTCCTTCCTTTCTTTCTTTCTTTCTTTCTTTCTTCCCTTCCTTATTTCTTCTTTTCCTTCCTTCCTTCTTCCTTTCTTTCATCTCTCATCTTTCTACCCTCCTTCCTTCCTTTCCTTTGTTCCATTCTCCCACCTGTGTGTCTTTCCTTCTTTCCTTCTTTCCTTCCTTTTTTCTTTTCTTTTTTTCTTCTTTTCTTTCACAGCAGTTTTATTAGCCAACATCTGTACCCTCAACATTGGGTTAGTTTATGCACAAACCCTAGGGCGAGGAGGCATGGCTGTAGAAGTAGTGTGATATAATGGGAAGATCTCTGGATTTGGAATCAAAGGTCTTAGATTCTAATCCCGGATCTTCTATTTACTACTGGTGTGGCTTTGAAGAAAGCATTTTCCTCTCTCAGGACCTCAGCTTCCTCGTCTATAGAAAGAAGAGACTGAGTAGATAATCCCAAAGCTTTTGGAAAAGATTTAGGCACCTTTGACTTAGAGATACCATTATAAGACCTCTGCTCTAAAGAGATCAAAGAGAGGAAAAGTCCCTACAAAAATATTTACAGCAGCTCTTTTAGCAGTGACAAGAAGTGGAAACTAACGGGATTGGTTGAACGAATTATGGTATTTGCCCATAACAAAATATTACTGTGCTGTAAGAATTTATGAAATAGGGCAGCTAGGTGGCACAGTGAATAAAGCACCAGCCCTGGAGTCAGGAAGACGTGAGTTCAAATCCCACCTCAGACACTTAACACACACAAAAAAACTAGTCATGTGACCTTAGGCAAGTCACTTAACCCCAATTGCCCTACCTTGCTCCCTCCAAAAAGAAAAAAAATAGAATTTATGAAATAGGATGTTTCAGAGAAATCTGAGAAGACTTGTATGAACTGATACAGAGGGAAGTAAACAGGACCAGGAAAACAGTGTATACTGTAACAACATTATAAAAAGTAACAATTTAAAGGCAACAAAAAAAGTAACTCCAATCAACCATGATTCCAAAGAACCAATGACATAGTATGCTACCTACCTCCTGATGGAGAACTGATAAACACATTTTTGGATATGGCCAATATGGAAATTTGTTTTGCTTGGCTATTTATATTTTTAAAAGGGTTTTGCTTTTTTATTTTTATTTTTTAGTGGTGGGTGGGTTGAAGTTAGAGGGATAAAAAATGCTTAATAATTGGAAAAAATAATTTTAGAAAAACAATAAATTATGAGGGGTTTGGACAAAAAAAGATTTATCATTTTATCAAATCTCCTGTTTCGACTATGAAAATGATACTAACTGGAGTAATTCCATTTAATCCATACAATTGAGAGCACTTCAATAGGCTTAGAAATGATACAAAGGCTAGTTAAAATACTGTACCTGCTTTTGTGGAGCTTTTAAATCTAGGAGGGAAATATTACCCACACAAGAACAATCATAATAAAATATGATGCATCACAAGTATGTACCAGGGGTGCCCAGACATTGTCCTGGGTACTCACAGCCTCTTTAATGTAGGCTTTGTTTTGGTATTGATGTTTGCCTAATAAAGTATATAAGTTCTCATTCTAGTCCCTCCCCCTCCCCCAATAGCTATTATCTGTATAACATGCTAAGGGTTATAAAGAACTTTATACCTGTGTTAACTCATTTGACCCTCACTATAACCTTAGGAGATAGGCACTACGGTTATCTGTATTTTTACAAATGAGGAAAGTGAAGCAGATAAAGGTTATGACTTGTCCAAGGTCACACAATTAGTATAGGTATGACCCTTGTGAGATATATAGTCTGATCTCATTCTCCCAGGGCACATACATCTTCTCTCAGGGCTCTCAGGGCTCCTGACTCAAGTAAAGGAACTCTTAAGGGAGGGATAATTCTTCTAAACAGTATAAGTAACTCCAATGCTTCATTTCCACTTATGAGTAGGGATTGTTTCATTCTTTGTACATGTATCCTGAGTGCCTAGCACAGTGCTGACATACAACGCCTGCTTCATAAATACTTGGTGATTGATTGATTGATCCCACTAGTATAATGGAAACTCCTTAAGGGTACAGGTAATTTTGTTTTTGTCTTTGCACCATCTGTAACTAGTAAATGCCCTCCAAATAAACATTAGGTGTTCATTAAAGGTTTCTTGAACTTTATTTGTTTTTGTTTTTTGCTTTTTGGAGGGCAAGGCAATTGGGGTTAAGTGACTTGCCCAAGGTCACATGGCTAGTAAGTTTGTTAAACTTTAAAATAAAATCCTTAAATAAAAAAAAAATTCATGGGTTCACATTAAATCCTTTTTTTTTTATTGTTTTTCTTTCTTTATTGAAATATTTGTGTTTGTCGAGCAGCTAGATAGTAGATAGAGAGAATACTGGACTCTCAGCCTCAGTCTCCTCATCTGTAAAATGAAGATAATTATAACATCGGTTTCAGAGGGCTGTTTCAGAGATGTAATAGGATTGCATATGTATAGTTCTTTGCAAACCTTAGTCAATACATAAATGTTATTATTGTTGATTGTCAAGTTCATAACAAAAAGGGACATTTTAAAAAGGTTTGTTGAGTTGAATTGGTCATAGAGAGATGACCTCCTCACCAAAGGGGTGGGGGAGTTACCCTGGGTTTTCAAAGGCTATGCTAAAAGATCTGTACAAATTTCAGGGAGTCTCTTCAAGGTTTTGAGTGTTGAGTAGAGACCTAAAGACAGATTGTGGTCTCTTCTGTGCTGTTTTAGATCGAACCCTGGATTTGGAATCAGGAATCCCTACATTCAAATTCCACCTCAGTCCTTAATTATCTGTGTACCTTGGGCAAGACATTTCCTGCTCTGGCCTCAGTGTCCTCATCTGTAATAAAAATAGCATTGATATATTTCTTTAAGGTTTACAAAAGAGCTTTACATCTGTTATGTCCTCATAACAACCCTGGGAAGGAGTTGCTATTACTATCATCTCCTTTTTACAGCTAAGGAAACTGAGGCAGACCGATTAAATGACTTGCCCAGAGTTACACAGCTCGTAAGTGTCTGAGGCAGGGTTTAAATTCAGCACTCCCTGATCCAAAGCCTAGCACTCTATCAGGGTGCTCTTGATTGTCTCCAAATCAAAGATCTTACGATCCAACGTCTAAATTCATCATGCTTAGAGAAGACCCGTAACTAAAAGGCTGGACAACAGGTAATGAACTATCACCACCACAGTGGCATACTTACCAAGGCATGGAGAGGTTGCAATTTGTCTGGGCAGACCTACCTACCCTGGATCTTCAAAGGTCTGAAATATCCAGGTAGTTATCTCAAATCCCCATTTCCCACAACATGTGTAGACACAGCCTTATCCTCAGCGGTTTCCAGGATTTAAAAGTAAACCAGTTTCCAGCTCTTTCACCATGCCAATTGAATCAAGAGGAACTCTCCTTTTACCTCACTCCCCTAGGGACAGACTGCTAGACAGCCTCCCATCCTTTATCTACCAGAGAAGACCTGCCCAGCTACACAATTATGTCTGAAACTAACCAGAAAAGCAGCTTTGCATGAAACTGTGAATCATTTCTAGTGGTATGGATAACTGAGAGCCCCAGGACCAGCCTCCACAGTCCTCCACCCCATCAACTCTCTGCCACTCCTGAGATGGTTGGCCCATCAGAGAAAGTCTGGGGCACATGGACAATCAAGGAAATCAGGAATATTGAGAGTTCTATAGGAATGACAGACCCAAGCCCGTGGAATCCTTGTTTTTCCACCATACCTTTCAGGAGAACAAAGAGGAAAACACTGGAGTCTTATCTTGTCAGAACAGCTAAATGAGCAGCAGTAAATTCAAAATGGAACACTTTACTCTAGTTTGTTAAAGTAGGGTATAATAGAAAGATCACTGGATTTGGAGCCAAGAGACCTGAGTTCAAATGTTGACTCCCTTCCTAGCCTTACACGGGTCATGGTTTTTGCCTTGCACTATTTTACCCTCATAGGATCATGAGATTAGAGATTTAGAGCTGAAAAGGGCCTTAGAGGGTCCTCTAGCCCAACCCTCTCATTTTGCAGATGAGGAAACTATAGGAATGTGCAGGATCCAGGGGATATTGACTCTAAGAGCCAATGGTTAAATGTTCACTGCGAGTGCTTTCACCTTGGAAACCAGCAAACACTCCAAGCAGAGCTTAATCTTTTGTTTTGTTGCTTGTCTGGAAAGTGATGGAGAAAAATGTTTAAACACAGATTAAATTCAAAGGTGCTGCGCATTTTCAGAGATCTGTTTGTTAAACGTTTACTAGCACAACCTGCCTCTGGCTTGAAACCTACAATCCCGTGGCCATCTAATTTGTCCCATACGTGAACCAAGGGTCCTTCTACAGCCTCCATGATGAGTGATCCTCCCACTTCTGGAGAGCACTAGGCTATGGGAAGAACTCTGACAGGAATAGATTCCTGGGCATTGTAGTGTAGGGAAAAGAACCCTACAAAATCAGGAGGGACTAGAGTGAGAAGCGCACCTCCAAAGTGTGCTCCGTGTGTGACCTTGGCCAAGTCACTCAGCCTCAGGGTCCTCAGGCTTCAAAAACGGAATAGTAACACCAACAGGATTAACTTCTGCTTCCTCAGCTGTAAAACGAAGATGATGATAGCACCTACCTCCCAGGGTTATTCTAAGGACAAAATGAGATCATGTTTGTAAAGCTCTTAACACGGGGATTACCACATAGTGTGTTCTTAATAAATGCTTGTTTATTTCTTCCCTCCCTCTCTTCCTTCTTTCCCTCCTTCCTTTCTTCTTTCCTTTGTTTTTTCCTTCTCTCCTTGCCTCCCTCCTTTCTTCCCTCCTCCCTCTCTTCTTTCCTTTCCTTCCTCCCTCCCTCTCTTCTTCCTTCCTTCCTTCCTTCCTTCCTTTTTTCCTTCCTTCCTTCTTTCCTAAGGGTTTTCTTGTAGGAAGACTAAAGGCCCCAATGCACTTCATAAACCCGAAATGCCATATAAATTTCAGCTATTGCAGGTAATCTCTCAGGTCCTCTACAGCTTTAGGCCTATGATCCTCCAAGTCATGGGACACATAAAGTTGGGGAGCCACCTGAACTCCCTGAGCCCCAATTTCCTTTTCTGTAAAATGGGGGAAGTTGGACTAGACCAAGGATTCCTACACTTTTGTGTGTCCTGGCTATCTTTGGCATTAGGTCTGGTGAAGCCTATGGCCACCTTCCCTGACTAATGCTTTAAATGAATAAAACGAAATATACAGGATGGCAAAGAAAACCTATTAGACCGGAGCACAGGGGTCAAAAGTTTTTGCTTTTGTTTTCAAATTTACAGGCCTAGATTAAGAACCACTGACCTAGAAGGTTGCTAAGATTCCTTCCAGGGGTAAAAACCACAAAGCCAAGCCTTGTCACTCATACCACAACCCTCTTCCCCAACTGAGGTGGCCTTTCTTGGGAGAGGGTAAACTCCCCAGTGATGCAGCAGCAGGAAGTGTGCTTCTGATTAGGCAACATGTGAGAGAGCTAAAAGCTAACACTTCTGTAGCGTTCACAATTGTTACCTCATTTGATCTTCACAACAACCCTAGGAGCTAGGGGCTATTTGTTTGGTTTTTTTTTTAACCTTTATTCATTTTGAACTTCAATACAAAAAAAAAAAAATTCATGTACACAGCACAACGTAAAAAGAGGATAAAACCATGAATTTCTATTTCATGCTGTTTACTTTTTTTGGAAAAAACTATATAATAAATACTACACATTCTTTTCTAAGCTACCCCGATCTTCTGTGCCTCCTTCTGAGTTTTCTTTCATTCTCTTCTGGGTATTTTTTTTCTCCCTCCCTCCCCACTCCACCATAGAAAAGGCTGCCATTAGACACAAATTTGTGAGTAGATATCTATAAAACCATACTATACATCCTCCTATTTATCAGTTCTTTCTTTGGAGGTGGATAGCATCTTTCTTCTCAGGTCCTTTGTAGTTTAATTGAGTATTTATGATACTCAAAATAATGAGTCATTCAAAGTAGTTCTTAGAACAATATTGCTGCTACTGTGAACAGCATTCTCTCCCTTCTGCTCATTTCACTCTTCATTATTTCATGCAAGTCTTCCATGTTTTTCTAAAATCATCCAGCTCATACTTTCTTATGGCACAGTAGTATTCCATCACGATCATATACCACAACTTGTTTAGCCATTCCCCAGTTGATGGGCACCCCATTAGTTTCCAGTTCTTTGTCACCACAAAGATAGCTGCTAGAAATATTTTAGAACATATAAGTTCTTTTCCTTTTCCCCTAATCACCTTGGGAAACAGATGGAATAGTGGGATTGCTAGTCAAAGGGTATACACAGTTTTTATAACTCTTTAGGCAAAATTCCAGGCTGTTTTCCAAAATGGTTGGATCCTTTCACAATTCCACAAACAATGAATTAGGGTCCCAATTTTTTTTTTGTCTTTATTAATTTGTTTGTTTACTTTTAGTTTACAAGATTCACTTCCACAATCCCTTGAGTTTCAAATTTTCTCCCCCTCCCTCTCCTCCTTTCCCCTCCTCCCTCTCCCCCCTCCCCCATGGTGGCATGCAATCAAGTAAGTATAGGATCTGCAAATACTTTTACATTAGACATAAGTCAGGTTGTAAAGAAGGATTGTAACTGATGGAATGAACAATGAGAAAGAGGAAACAAAACCAAACAAGGAAAAGAAAAAGAAAAAGAACTGGTAGTTTGCTTTAATCTGCATTCAAACTCTGTAGTTATTTTTCTGAATGTAGACATCTCTTTCCATCATCAGTCTTTTGGAGTTGTCTTATAACCTTGCATTACTGAGAAGAGTCCAGTCTATCAAAGTTGGTTGTCACACATATCTTGTGTCTGTAATTGTGTACAAATTTCTCCTTGTTCTGCTCTTCTCACTCAGCATCAGTTTGTATAAGACTCTCCAGGTAAATATGAAGTCCATCTGCTCCTCATTTCTCATAGCACAATAGTATTCCACTACATTTATATACCACAACTTGTTTAGCCATTCTCCAATTGATGGGCATCCCCTAAATTTCCAGTTCTTTGCCACCACAAAAAGAGCTGCAATAAATATTTTTGTATATATAGGTCTTCCTCCCACTTCTATGATCCCTTTGGGATACAACCCTAGAAATGGTATTACTGGGTCAAAGGGTATGCAATTATTTATAACCCTTTGGGCATAGTTCCAGATTGCTTTCCAGAATGGTTGAATCAGTTCACAACTCCACCAACAATGCATTAGTATTCCAATTTTTCCACATCCTCTCCAGCATTTGTCATTTTCCTGTTTTGTCATCTTAGCCAATCTGACCAGTGAAA
>CM053592.1:171056354-171140497 GCA_028646515.1 Pseudochirops corinnae
AATTCTTCTCCAATTTCCCACTTCCCTCTTAATCTTGGTTACATTAGTTTTGTTTGTACAGAAACTTTTCAATTTAATGCAATCAAGATTTTCCATTTTGCATTTTATAATACTTTCCAACTCTTGTTTAGTCATAAAATCTTCCTTTCTCCATAAATCTGACAGGTAAACTATTCCTTGCTTTCCCAGATTGCTTACAGTATCAGCCTTTATACCTAGATCATGCACCCATTTAGACTTGATTTTGGTATATGGTGTTAGATAATGGTCTATGCCCAGTTTCTGCCATACTATATTCCAGTTTTCCCAGCAGTTTTTGTCAAATAGTGAGTTCTTATCCTAAAAACTGGGGTCTTTGGGTTTATCAAGGGTCCCAATTTTCTCACATTCCTTCCGACATTTATTGCTCTCTCCTATCATTTTAGCCACTCTGATAAGTTTAAGATGATATCTCAAAGTTGTTTTAATTTGCATTTTTCTAATCAATAGTGATTTAGAGCAATTTTTTTTCCCATATGACTATACATAGTTTTAATTTCTTCATCAAAACCTGCCTGTTCACATCCTTTGACTCATCAATTGGGGAATGATGATATCTTATAAATTTGACAAAGTTCTTTCTATACTTGAGACATGAAATCTTTTTCTGAGAAACTATCTATACAACTTTTCTCTCAATTTTCTGTTTTCCTTCTAATCTTGGCTACATTGGTTTTACTTGTACAAAAACTTTTCAATTTAATGTAATCAAAGTTAATCATTTTATACCTCACAATGCTCTCTTTTGTCTGTTTATTCATCAATTGTTCTATCCATAAGTCTGATAGGTAATATTTTGTGTTCTTCCAAATTTTTTTAATGTCTCCCTTTATATCTAGTTCATGTATTCATCATGATCTCATCTTGGTAAATGGTGTAAGATATTGGTCTACGCCCAATTTCTGTTAGACTTCTTTCCAACTTTCCCAACAGTTTTTTTTTTTTTACTGAAAAATGAATTCTTTTCCCCAAAGCTTAAATCTTTACATTTTTTTCAAACACAAGGTTACTATAATTATTTGCTATTGCATATTGTATGTCTATTCTGTCCCACTGTTCTACCTTTCTATTTCTTAACCAGTACCAGAGAGTTTTGATAATTACTGCCTTATAGTATAATTTAAGATCTGGTACTGAGGTAAATGCTGTTTTTAACTCCATTTTATAAATGAAGAAATGAAAGTAAACAGAGATAAGTGACTTGCCTCTATTTTATAGTTACCAAGGCTGAAGTCCTGGAAGATGCATTGCCTAATGGATTGGCACAGAAGGAGTCAACTCCTGACAGCATGAGGGAGATTTAGACTTAGTTTTATGCAAAATTTGGAATTTTAATTTTCAGAATCCCTTTCTCCCTTCCTTCCCTCTGTCCTTCCTTCTTTCCTCCCTTCCCTCCCTCTGTCCATCCTTCCTTCTTTCCTTCCTTTGTTCCTTCCTTCCTTCCTTCCTTCCTTCCTTCCTTCCTTCTTTCCTTCCTTCCTTTCTTCCCTCCTTCCCTTCATCCTCTTCTTTCTTCCTTCCTTCCTTCCAACCCTTTCTTTCTTCCTTCCACCCATCCTTACTGTGAGTTCATGAGAGCCAGGGCTGACTTAGGCAACTTTACCTTAGAAGACCAAGACCACTGAAAATACCTGACATGTGAGTCACAAGGCTGAATGTCCAGGTTTGTTGATGGGAGGCCATAGCCAACCTTGCATTTGAGCTCTAGGACCTGGAGACATGAAGCATCAATTTGAATCACCCAAACAGGAATTATCTCAATTGAAAAAACCCCAACTTCCTGTTTCTAATAAATTGGGCTTGGGAAAAGGAAGAAATTCCAAGAGGTTTGCTATAACCATGGGAAGTTGGGAGGGAAGAGGAAGGGTAGACTTCCCAGTCTGTAGTTCTGGAAGGCACATGGAAAGGAATTGGGTAGGTAGATACAGATTTGCATTAGGATACACAGCAGAATGGGGGCACTTCCCCAAAACAGGCCAGAACATTTCTATCAAGTAAGGCTTCCAGGCAGAGTGAATAAAGACCTAGGCTATGTTCCCCATAACCTTCCTCCCTTTTCCTCCCCTGCCCTTCCAGAGGTCATTTCTTAACTTAAGCCCTCCAGAAGTGGTTCTCAATCTTCCTAATGCCACGACCCTTTAATACAGTTCCTCATGTTGTGGTGACCCCCAACCATAAAACTATTTTTGTTGCTACTTCATAACTGTAATTTTGCTACTGTTATGAATCATAATGTAAATATCTGATATGCAGGATGTATTTTCATTGTTACAAATTGAACATAACCACGGGTTGAGAACTGCTGCCCTATAGAATACAGAGGACCCTAGCCTTCTGCAAGCCCTGGGCCTCATAGAAAAGCCAGAACATTCAAAATGGCTTGAGATTTCAGATTACACTAAAATCTAAAAGGGGAGAAGGACAGAAGGAAGAAAGGAAAGAAGGATAAAAGGAAGGAAGGAAGGAAGGAAGGAAGGAAGGAAGGAAGGAAGGAAGGAAGGAAGGAAGGAAAGAAGGAAGGAAGGAAGGAAGGAAGGAAGGAAGGAAGGAAGGAAGGAAGGAAAGAAGGAAGAAAGGAAGGAAGGAAGGTGAGAAAACACTTATTGAGTATTTACCATGTATCAGGTACTAAGTACTTTATAAATATTATCTAATTTAATACTTCCAACAACCCTGAGAGGTAGGGGCTATTATTATCTCCACTTTATAGAGCTGAGGAAACTGAGGCAGGCAAAGGTTAAGCGACTTACTTAGGATCACACTAGTAAGTTCCTGAGGCTGCATTTGAGCTCAGGTCTACTTGAATCCAGGCACAACACTGGATCCATTGTTCCACAAGCTACCTTTATGCTTTAGGGCAAATCACTAGTGTATAGTTACATAAATTCAGAGGACTTTAGAGATCAGCTCCCTCTTACCCCCACACCCCTAACACTCATTGGCTCTGGACGCATAGGTAAGTCCTCAATTTCATCTGTAAAATGGGGTAATAAATATTCATAGTACTTCCTTCACCGAGTTGTAACGATTAATTCATTCATTCAGTCATTCAATAAGCATTTTTTAAGTCTTCCATGGGCCAACTCCTAGGATACAAAAACAAATATAGAATATTCCTTGCACTTAAGGAACTTATATTCAATTGGGAGAAAACAATGTTCACAAAGATAATCAAATATTAAGTACATGCAAAAAAGATGCAAAACGATTGGGGGGAGGGGTGCTGCAGCTGGAGAATCAGAGACTCTAGGTTATGGCCAGAAGATAAAAGTGAAATGCTCAATCAGTCAATAAGTATTCACCTTGCTTAGTACGCAAATGCCAGAACCTGGTTCTAGAGCAGGAGAGTGGCACGGTCAGGCTTTGGGGGAAATCCATCCATTTGGAAGCAGTATGGAAGATAAATTAGAAGAGGGAGAAACTGGAGCCAGGGTGACCAATTAGAAGTCTATTGCAGCATTAGGAAGGAAAGAAGGAAGTGTTTATAAATTGCCTACTCTATGCCAGGCACTGTTGGAGAAACACTTAGAAAATTTTATCTCATTTGATCCTTTGAGGTAGGTACTATCATTATCTCCATTTGTTTATCCTCATTTCAGCTTAACTATTGAAGAAACTGAGGCAAACTGAGTTGAGTGACTTACCCAGGGTCACACAGTTTGTGTCTGAGGTTGGATATGAACTCAGGTCTGCCTGACTCCAAGCCTAGTGCTCTATCTACTGAGGCACCTAGTTGTCCATACAGAAGACAAGGCATTTCATAAACTCTAAAATGTGATATAAATGTCAGCAATTATAACGATTTAGTCACTGTGTCGTAGGATTTAAAGTTGGAAGGGACCTCAGAGGTCAGCTGTCTAGTCTATTGTTCTTCAGTCCTGTCTAACTCTTTGTGACACCATCTTGGCAAAGATTCTGGACTGGTTTGCCATTTCCTTCTCTAGCTGTGAAACAGATGAGGAAACTCAGGCAAACAGGAGTATATGACTTGGCCAGGGTCACACAGTCAGCCAGTGTCTAAAGCTAGATTTGAACTAGGTCTTCCTGACTCCAGGCCCTGAGCTCTTTCCACTGTGCCACCTAGATACCTATGCCTAGCTTAGTGGTGTCAAACTCAAAAAGAAACAGATTTCTGAGGCTGCATATTGCCTTAGAAAACCACAAACTAACATTAACTAGAATGTTAATGTTAGTTAGTTAGTTAAAAATACAACGTGGGTTGTATTTTTTTAAAATGAAACATTTCCAAATCTCATGTGTGTTTGACACCTTCAACCATTTTAATCCGTTAGCCATTTCAATCATTTTACAAATGAGGAAACTGAGGACCAGGGAAGTATACTTATCCAAGTCCCGGTTCCTTTATTCTAGAGTGGAGGAAAGGAAGACTGGAAAAGTGAAGGGATTTGTCTAAGTGTGTCCATGGAGGGTGACAGAAGAAGGACTAGAATGGAGCTTCCCTGCCCGACAGCAACAGTGTAGAAAGGATGCCTGCAGGCAGAAGAGACCGGAGTTCTAATCCTGATTCTGAGGTTTACTTGCAAAGTCTTTCTCCTTCCATTTATTCATCTATAAAATGGGAATCACATGCCGTCACTATCCACCTCACCGGCTCTATTGCCCCGGAAAAAAATGTTTTGCAAACTGTAAGTCACTCCAGGCGGGGGCTGGCCTTTCGGAAGGAAAATGTGAAGTTCGCCAAGGATATACAGCTGGTAGTACGAACGAAGAGCATGAAGGTATTTTACCCGATGAACTTAAAGATGAACTACGCAAAGGACGCCTACTCTCGCTGCATTGTACTGTTATAAATGTCAACACGATGATGGAAGTCTCATCCCCTCTGCGCTATTTTCTTAGTCCTGTCGGATGTAAGCCTGAACAACAGGTGATGTATGCTGGGAGTAAGAATGAGCTAGTTCGAACAGCTGTAACAACCAAAATATAGTAAGAAATACTGACGATCTAACTGAAGAATGTTTATGGGAGAAACTTGGATTTTTCCACTAAAGTGAACGTGCTATTACTCTTACGTATTTATGTACTAACCTGACTATACTGGAACCAGACCTAAATACTTATTTAAGCCTAAAAATGCACTGCTATTAACAATTTTGTTTCCTGCAGCAAAGAAAAAAAATCTTCAGTTGTGCAAACGTACAAAGGAGGAGGTTCTTCTTAGTGTAATGAAATTTTAAGTGTTTCCTCGTTTTTGTGCTTGTTTAGTAGAAGACTTCTGCAGGGAATTTTCACACGTGTGACTGATTTCTATAACTTCTGATTCAGAAATTGGTTATTATTTTTAGATATCGTTGGAAAGTGGGTGTTGCCTCTTTTTGACAAATACTGGATATTAGTTAGCATAGTGTTACTTGTCAGATGTGTAAGACATATTTAAAGGCTTGAATGACTCAAATTTGAGCCCATAAATAGAACTTTTCAGCAGGAGTGAGGTGGAAGGTTCCCCACCCCTGTTTTAGAGTACCATGTACTGGAACTCAAAATCTTGTAGAAGTGAATATTGAAAACTAAAATAAATAAACTGAAATGTAGAGTAGTATGTATTCTAATTCCTTTTACATTAATTTTGGAACTTATTTACTTTACTACACTTTTCTTCCATAACCTCCAATATCCATAATTATCAAACAATATTGTCCTTCAGAGTTATAAGCTTGAATGTTTCTTAATATCATATGAGTATTAGTCATTTTAAATCCATTAATACTTTGCCTTTCATTTGTTAGCTTCAGAATTAATCTTGAGAGTTTTATACTACCAGTAATCCAGATTCGGTGAAATTAATACTTTTGTAAAGGGTCCAAGTAAAATGTTTCGTAGTGTCTAATTCTATAGCTGAAATTTGTAATAAAACCAAATTAATTTCTGTTTAAAAAAAGACATTCTAGAAATATAAATTATTATTCCACTGAGGCAGTGTGAATTTCTTTTTGTCGAATAAGAAATTATTCCTATTTCTTTCTCCCACATAAATACGACTTCTGGGGATGTTCCAAGTTGACTCTGAGACTTCTCTCCTGAGTCAGTTAAGGGGTGAGGTTGAGTCAAAGTAGACCTGAAATTTTCATCAAGTTCCTGACTTTTGGATGGGATCAACACACTCTACCTAGTATGAATACATTGTTGATTTTTCTTTCTTTCTTTTTTTAATATTTACAGTCAGAAAGACTTTGCTTACTGAGTGACTTAACCAAATAGTAAAGGAGAGAAGAGTTTTGTGTTATTTAACCTCCCTGTAAATGTCACCCGTCTTTTCCATCACTGCAGATTCCAAAGGCGACACCCCTGCTGGTAGCTCTCACCCCATCCCCCACCCACCCCCAAGCCTCTTCTTGGCTCTCTGTCCTTCCATAGGCTGCGAATGCATGGGTTTTTATTTTTTTTTTATTTTTTTATGATAGAGCAAAGGAAAGGAAAGAAGGGAGGCAAGGGAAAGGGGGAAAAGGCAGGAGAGAAAGAGAGGAAAAGAAAGCAAGAGACAGAAATGGAGACAGAGAAAGAGAAGCAAGTACTTGCTCCCTTTGAGACACAGCTGTTTTCAGTCATGTCTGACTCTTCATGACACATTTGGGGTTTTCTTGGCAAAGATACTGGAGTAGTTTGCCATTTCGTTCTCCAGCTCATTTTATAGATGAGGAAATTGAGGCAAACAGGGTTAAGTGACCTACCCAGGGTCACACAGCTAGTAAATGTCTGAGGCCAGATTTCTAGGTGCCCAGGTACATTTTACTGAGTCAGAGGTAGAGTAAAATACACAAATAAATAAGTATGGAAATGAGAGTTTGAGAAAGAAGAGAGTCCTAGTAACTAAGTGGACCAAGAAAAGGTTTTCCAGAAGTGACTTATGAGCTGAGCCTTGATGGAAGGAAGAATGGATTCAAAGAGATAGAGGTGACAAGAGAGAATATGGAGGAAGGGTAGGAAATGCTAAGTTTGAGGAGCAACAATTAGATGAGTAGCCCAGAGTCAGATTGTGAAGAGCTTTAAACATCCAACTGAGGCATTTGCTGATCATTTACCATTTCCTTCTCCAGCTCATTTTACAGATGAGGAAACTGAGGCAAACAGGATTAAGTGACTTGCCCAAGGTCACCCAGCTAGTAAGTGCCTAATATCAGATTAGAACTCAGGTCTTCCTGATTCTAGACCTGGCACTCTATCCACTGCTCCACTGAGAGGGTAATTAAGTAGAGAGAATGGGAACACCTGGGTTCAAATCGTGCCTCAGATGCTTACTAGAAGTGTGACCCAGGGGTAGTCACTTAACCTCTATTTCTTCATCTGTAAAATGAGGGTGTTGGGCTGAAGGCCTCTAGGGTCTCTTGTGGCAGTAAATCTATGACCTTGTGATCTCTACAATCCTTTTTCAGCTCCAAATCTATGATTCTATGCTCTAATGGGGAGCTACAAGGGAAGGCTCTGAAAGAGGAGTGTTGTGTGCATTAGGAAGATGATTTTGACAGCCGTGTGGAGAACAGATTAGAGAAGAATTAGACTGGAGGATGTTGTCATTGTCCAGGTGAGAAATAAAGAGGACCTGAAGTAGGGTAGAGGCTGCAGCAGTTCTCAACCTGTGGGTCGTGACCCCTCTGGGTGAATGAGGGTGAATGACCCTTTCACAAGGGTCGCCTAAGACCGTTGGAAAACACATATTTCCGATGGTCTTAGGAACCAAGACACCGCTCCTCTATTCATCTCCAGGAGGGTCCACACGCATGCAGACATGCCCGCATATGAGTATTAAAGGGTTGCGGCATTAGGAAGGTTGAGAACCACTGCGCTAGAGGTTGTGATGAGACAATGTGGGAGCCTACAGAGGAGAGAGAGAGAGAAGAGACAAGGATGATGCTAAGGCTGTTAACTTGGGCAACCAGAAGGATAGTGGTGTTCTCCACAATAAATCAGGAAGTTTAGAGGAAAAGACCTGAGGATCTATGGGCAGGGAAAGTCAATGAACAATGGATTTGTGGGTTTTATTTTAGGTACTGATCCATCGTCTACACCTCACACGGAGGCAGGAAAGGGAAGCATTGCCTGCTGCCATCCTTTGGCATATGGATGGGTCTATCAGTCCACCTGATCCTCTTGATTTCCCAAGCCGCAATCTTGAGTACCCATCTGACTTTGCTCTAACTTCTCAGAGGTGCTGGTGTCTATAGTAGTATTTCTTCCCAGATATCACTGGGACTAGAGTGGAGTAATCTATTTTACCTTTGAATAGCTTATTCATAGAAAATTTTTTCTTTTACCATGTCTAAATTTGTTGTTTTTGCAGCTTCTATCTATAGTTCTGCCCTGTATGGTCAAATGGAGCAATTCCCATCCCTGTTCCACTTGACAGTCCATGGCATGTACTTAAGGACAACTACCATGTCCCCTCCCCTCCCTGAAGCCTTCTTTCTCCAGGTTAAATATCCCCAGTTCTTTCAACTGATCTTCACTTGGCAATGATCCAAGGCTCGTCACCATCCGGGTTGTCCAGTGGATATTCTGTGGACTATTAACGTCCCTCCTAGTCTCTCTTTTTGACAAATGATCCTTTGATCCCAAGTACCAGAGATGGGAATCTCAGGATTTATAGCTGAGAGGGACCTTAGATATAACTGTCTCAATGGCACAAGTTGGTAAGAATGAAAAGGGAGGATTAAATATCCAAGATGTTTTGAAAGAAGATTCAACAGAACTATGTTACTGACTGGACATCAGGGAAGAAGGGAGAAAGAATTAGAGATATTGCTATGGTTTCAAGCTTGAGTGTCTAGGAGAATAATGGTGCTATTAACACCTTGGGAGAGGTGGGGAAGAAAAACCAGTACTGGGGAGAAGACAATGAGTTGGTTTTAAATGCCACTCAGTGAACATTTATTAAATGATGCCTGGGTTCAAGTCACTGCGTTAGTTGTTAGACCTGCTGAATTTGAGACCATGGCAAGTCGGTCAAGTGAAAATGTCCAATATAGAGTTGGAGATAAGGACCTCTGGTGCTTAGCACAGAGCTTGGCATGCACTTAATAAGTTGCTGTTGACTAACTGACCTGACGACCTGGAATTTAGCTGAGCACAAAAGTGGTCATGTAGTTGGCCTTCTGGAGAAAGCTGGTAAATTCTGAAGGAAAGGATCAGATTAGGGCCCAAAGACTGAGCCTGGGGGAGGCCTCCCAGTTCAGGAGGAGGAAGAGGGAAAGTTGTCAATGAAAGAAACAGAAAGAATGCCCAGAGGAGGGAAATGAAAGTGTCACAAAAGCCAAAGGGGAAAGAACATCGATATGGAAGAGGCTGTTGGCAGTGGTGTCCAGCACAGAGAGATGAAGGAGAGGGAAGATGGTGGAAAAGCTATTGGACATTTCCAGTAAATTGATGAGAATGGTTGTCAGACAGTACAAGGTTTAATATTGTTATCAAGTACTTCATGTCTTTTGAATGGTTTGGACTAAAGACACAGATGATATTCAGATTTACAAATTCCACAAAACTTAGAGGAATCATTAACATACTGAACAAAAGTTACATGTCACAAAGACTGTGACAGTCTCTAGAACAAGGAGTGAAGACTGATGAGGTGGGCTAAAACAGTAGTTTTATTGCTATGGGGAACTCCTGGGTGAGGAAATTCCCTCCACCAATTTGAGTCAGCATTATCTTTTCTGCCATGTAGTTTTTTAAAAATCTTTTTTTGTTTGTTTGTTTGTTTGTTTTTGAGGCAATGGAGGTGAAGTAACTTGCCCAGGGTCACACAACTAGTTAGTGTTGTGTCTGAGGTCAGATTGGAACTCAGGTCCTCCTGACTCCAGGGCCAGTGCTCTATTTACTGCACTACATAGAAGCCCCCTTCAATGTAGTCTTAGAGAGTGGTCTAGAACATGATAGGTTCAGTGACTTATGTGATGGCACATAACCAGTCTGGGTCAACCGAAGGATTGGAACCCAAGTATTCTTGGATCCAAGACCAACTCTATCCCCCTATCCTCCTATCATCTAAGACAATACACAATAAAGACGGACAGAAAGGCTTACATTTGGGTTTTTAAAAAATCAACTTTGAATGCACAGGGTAGAAGAAAATATGACTGGACAGAGTTTAGCTTTAAGAACTATCCAAGAGTTTTTATTAATATGGACCATCCATGTGATCTGGCAGCCAAAAAAGCTAATGAGAACTTGGGCTAATCAGATCTGAGAACCAACATGGTATCCAGCAATAAGAAGGTGAAAGTCCCAGGGTACTCTACTCTGATCAAACCTCATCTGGGATATTGTATTAAATTCTAGGTGCCATATTTTAGGTGGAACATTGATAAGTTATAGAGAATTTTGAAGAGGGCAGCCATGATGATGAAGCGGGTCAATTTCGGGATATGAAAGAATCAGAAAAGGAATTAGAGATATTTAGCCTGGAGACAAGAGGGCTCAGGGTAGCTAAAATAATAATAAAATAAAAATAGCTGTTTTCAAGAATTTGAGGGACCATTACTCTGAAGACATATTTGGCCCCAGAGAGGTCTTAAGAGCAACTGAGTGGGTAGATGTGGAAAACAGGCAAATTTATTGATGTAAAAAAAAAAAAATAAAACCAACTTTTTTAAAATGCCTGAAGGTAAAATGGACTGCTTTGGTTACTGAGTAGTTTATGAAAGTTTTTAAGCAAAGGATAGATGGCTACTTGTTGGGTATTTAGCAAAGAGAATTTTTGGTTTGACTTGGGTTGGATGAGGTGGTTACTGAAACCCTTCCCTGTGATTCTGTGGGTAAAGGAGTACATGGTCGATGTTCAGAAAATTTGACTGGGAACATAAAGAAAGAATTAAAACAATAGCCAGAGGGTGGGGATCAGGGTCAGATGATCAGTGGACAGACAAGTGGGCTGACTGCACTCATTCAAGGAAGTTTCCTGGATAGACATTTGCAGCCGTGCCCAAATCCCATTTCTGTATCAGTCAAATGAGGGGGTTAGAACAGATGGCCTCAGAAGTCCCTTCCAACTCTCCATCCATGATCCCAGAGTCCTAAGCTCAAGGCATCCTGCTTTGTGGTCAACCATGAAGCAAAATAAAGGACTTAAAATTGGATTCATTCTCATTTGGAGAAAAATGTTCACCTCTCTGGCCCCATTGATTTCTGTCTTTGAGATACAGAGTAAGGCATTTGTACACACTTCGGAAGGTCACGAAATGGTGCCATGCTGTGTGCTGTGCTTGTTAAGGCAAGGTAGGTCGGGTGAGGCCAGAGTTCAGGGCACTCTAGCTATAACACAAATGACTTGACCTCCCCAAAGGAATACCCACATACCAAAGAATGGAATTCTCAGTTATTTCAGATGCTTTTAATGTCTTTATCTCTGCCCCCCATTCCTACTGTGCCCAAGAGTAGCTACCTGCCTACCCTCCCTCTCTCTGGCTCTGCCATCTTCCCACCAGTACTAGACCTCTGACCCAACCAGATAGCCACAGATATTTGAGATGGAACTAAAAGTAACCCAATTCTCCCATTCAAGAACTTCCCATCACAGACTCAGACTTGTTTGTATTCGCAGATTCTGTCACCATTCCAAGAAACACAGATATATTTCCTCTGAATCCTGGAGGCCAAGGGCTGTGGATCTTTTGCTCTTCATCTTCCAAGGTCACCTTTGATACCAATGTATTGCTGGTTTTTCTTACACTATTAAGTGTTGAGTTTGGGTTTTTTTTTTTTAATTCCTCCTTTACTGTCAACTCCTGTCTCTACTCCACCTCTCTCTCTCTCTTCCTCTCTCCTTCTCTCTCTCCCTCTATCCTCCTCCTTCACTCCCTTCCTCTCTCCCTCTCTCCCTTACTCCCTCCCTTCCTCTTTCCCTCTCTTCCTCTCTCCCCCTCCCTTCCCCTCCTCTCTCTCTCTGTCTCTCTCTCTCACACACACACACACACACACACACACACACACAAGGTTAAAGAACATTAAGGGAGGCAAGGCAGGATAGTAAGTAAGGTGCTGCCTTTGGAGTCAGAGGACATGGGCTTGAATCCTGTATATGTAACCTTTGGCTATAAAAGGGAGATACAGGGGATGACAGCGTGAGGAAATGGTAGAGATGATGAAGTATTAAGGATGAGAGAGCCATGAGTGTTTCTAGGGAGCAGGGAAGCAGCCAGTAGATAGAGATCTTGAAGATGAGAGAGGGAAGAGGGAAGAATTGTGGCAGTAGTCTGCTAGAGAAGATGGGAGAAGATAGAAGAATGGTGCATGCAGAATGTTGTTGATGGTGGGGACCTGAGGACATGAAACATCCAGGCTGAAAAAGACCTGAAGACATACACAGTTAGAACCAGAAGTGGTTGCAGAGTTCACCTAAGTAAGTCAAATCTCAGTGTCACACAGCTAATGAAGCTGCCCCCAAAACTCAAGCCCCTACAATGCTTGGCTTCTCAGGTTAACAATAACTAGAACCATATATTAAGTCTCCAAGCCTGTAAGGACTTTGGAGACCATCTAATCCAACTTCCTAATTTTATAATTGGTGAAACTGAGGCCCAGAGAATTGATTTAACTTGCCAAGGTCAAGTCATAAGTTGTCAAAATCAGGACTAAAACTTTATGCATTGAATTTCCCTCCTCCAGTAAAATGTGAGTTCCTTGGAGTGGGAGTCCCCCACCTTGATTTTTATCTTTGTATATGACTGAGCAGAATACGGTGCCTAATGAAACACAGAATTGTTCAGTTGAAACGCTTCATTTCTAGACCAGTGGTTTTCCATTATATTACAAATTATATTCCAATAGAATATAAACTACCCAAGGGCCAAGTGCTATGTAAATTCTGTCTTTGTACCCCCAGCATCTAGGACTCTATCAGGTGCATAGTAGGTGCTTTATAAAAGGCTTGCTTGGTTAACTGATTACTACTAATGATGCTACCCACCCTTTGGCAGCAGGATTTTAAGGTTTTCTAGGACTTCTAGGAGGTTATTTGACCCTATGATTTTTAGCAAGTTTAGCTAACCAGGCTTGGGAGCAGGGATGTGAAGGAAGGACACTGAAAGCTGGAATCCAAAAGCTGCCCTGAAACAAAGTTTTTTTTCAACTAAATATCGACTTACTGAGATGCAGCATGGTATAGTAGGGGGCCTTTAAGTCAGAAAGAACCTAGGTTCAAGACCTAACTCGGACATATACCAGCTGCAACACTTTCGGCAAGTCAATCAATCTCTGTGTCCCAACGAAATTTTCTTGGACTGTACATTGCAAAGAAGATACTGATCTTCAGTGGTAAATGAAATTCCTCACCAGGAGCTCCCTACCCTATGAAATCACAGGTCTCATAAAAATGATTTACTCTTCACCAGAGGGATTGGTCTCTCCCACCCTCCTTTGCTTGGCCCTCCCAGATAATGGATACCCAGCAATGACAACAACAGGCACCTGGCTCCATTTCAATTCACTGAGTAAACTTCCTTCCTCCCTGCCCCTGCAAAGGTTCAAGCAAATTTCAAATCTCCAATTCAAGAATTACACACACATACACACATTTGTCAACTATTTCCCAGGTTAGTTTGTTTGTTTTTTAATTAAGGCATTTATGGCAACTGTAAAAATAGAGACATCATGCTGAGAAATACAGCTTTTTGGCAATACAGATTTTTTTTTTAAAACAATTTTAAGATTCCATTTAAAGAGCAAGATCCCTGATGAAACAGTAGCTACGGGGCTGTTCCCCCAACCCCCAATTGCCAACACAGAAACCAGAGGGGAAGAACAGTGGGGTTGTCCAGTTTACTAGAGAAAGACAAATCCCTGTTTCACTAAGGGTGGAAAGGCTTGTACATTCCAGCAACCAATGGAGAGACCATCTTAGAGGGCTGATTTTGATTAAACTGCTCTAGTCCCTGTCAAAGAAAATCGTTCCCCACATTGAATGCGAAAGATAGCTCTGTCCCAACGTCGTCCATTCAACAAGTATTTATTTAATGCCTACTATATGCATAGGACAAAATGCAGTAAATAGATTCTATGTGTGCTATGTACACAGTAAATGCTCTAAAAAAGCTTGATTTTGTTTCTTAAGGATAATAGGAAAACAGTATTTAGCACTTAGCATTTTACATGTATTATACATTTTAAAGACCACACTCTTGCAAAACCAATTTACACATCCATGCTAAAAGAACTATTACTAACCCTAAAAAATTATTCAACATTAAAAAAAAATACTAGAGCTTAGAAATGCTTTACATTTAAATAGCAATTTACATCATATAAACACATTCATCTCTTCATTGGTTAAAGTGGTCAAAGGTTCATTGCAGCTTTGCACACCAGGTTAAGAATCACAGTTTTAAATAAGGTAGTAGAATTTGTGTGTCCAACATGCATCTTCCTTGTTGACAAGATGAGTGTTTAATTTCCTGTAACACCAGGTAATAAGTCAAACGTTGAAATCCCACAATACCACACTCATAGGTCGATGGATTTTCTTTGAAAAAACAAAATCATTCTGCTTGCCACTGTCCCAAAGATGAAGCAATTTGCACAGATGGTTCTTAAATTACATGTGGGCCCTTCCAACTTAGCCCCTGAAAGCAAGGCCTTTCAAGAGATGAGAAGTCTATGCTTGAGACATTTGTCATGATGCTACCTGCTTAGACTACAAGATTTCTTACAAGAAATCAAGAGGCTACCTCTCTTTTTACACTTTCTTGGGCTCACATACTTCCAGATTCAACCAAAACTGTTTCAGAAAATCTGAGTTGGCTAAGAGCATTCATTGCCTCAGGAAAAAAAAAAAAAGAGAAAAGTTAATATTTGAAAGGGCAATTCTCACTTAACTTGTGTGAGGATGCCCGGGGCATTGGCAGGAAGTTTCAAGAAGAAAGAAGGTAACAGGTACAAAGGAATGAACCATCCTCAGCCCCATTCAGTCCTGAGACCTCAAGAGTGCTGGTTCTGGAGTCAGGAGTTGGGTTCAAATCTCACCTGTGTGACTACTCATCCTTCTCTGACTTCAATGTTCTCATCTGCCAAGCAAGGAGATTGGTCCTCCAAGGTCCCTCCTACCTCTAAATCTAGGAGGCTAGGAAGCTGTAAATCAGAAGTCAATTCTCCAAGGAAGACAGAGATTTGATGCAACCCTTGGACATCTCCCCCTCCCTACTCTTTTGGCGCTGTATTGAGAAGTATGAAGTTCTCTCTCAGCAGTCAAATTGGCATGCCTTGGGTTTTCCAAGTCATGAACAGCCAACCCAGATAAAATGTACAAAATCCAAATGGAAAAGTTGAAAACTTAATACCCCAATCTATTCAGATAGGGACCCAGTGCCAAGAAAGAGAGTGCTACCAACCAATGAGTAGTGATCTTTTGACTCAGGCATGGACTTCGGCTCAGGGCAATTAAGCTGAGAGTGAGGCCCACCTCAGAAAAAGCCAGAAAGTCTTGGGAATGAGGAAATTAGGCCTTGCCTAAAATGCTGTTTTAAGACCAGGGAGCTAGGTACTCTAGCGACAGAGGATGATAATAACTGGGAAGAAGTCCAGAGAAAGGTCAAAGAGGAAATTGGGCAAGTTGACTCTTCCATGGAAGATATTTAATTCAATAAGCATTTATTAAGCACCTAATATATACCAAGCCCTGTGCTGGGTCTTGGGAATACAAAGACAAAAAATAAAACAGTCCTTGCCCTCAAGGAGTTTATATTCTACACATTTTAACACCCCCCCCCCCAATACACACAGGTTATGCCCATTTTTTGACATGGGGAAGTAAAAATATTGTGATATGTACTTTTTGTTAAGACTTAGTGAAGGGAGGACAGGCTTCCTCAGAGCTCTTTTCCTTGCTTAGAAAGCAAGATATGGGGGCAGTTAGGTGGCACAGTGGATAAGTACGGACCCTGGAGTCAGGAAGACCTGAGTTCAAATCCAGCCTCAGATACTTTATAGCTATGTGATCCTGGTAAGTTACTTAATCCAAATTGCCCCCAAAAAAAGGGGGGGGAAGGAAGATATGCCTTTATGCCTCAAGGAGAAGGAAATATGTTGTAGTTCAGGGGATAAAGCGCTGGTTCTAGAGTCAGGGGAATTGAATTCTAATCCTGACTCAGCTAAATCTTCCATTGGACCCACAGGCAAGTCCCTACATCTCTCCCAAGCACCCGCCATCAAATGAAGTTAATAATAATAATTGCATAACTCCCAACTGACCAGGTAGTTGTGAGGATCAAATAATGAACGCTAGAGAAAGACCTTTGTTAAGTCTTAAAGAGCTATTTAATGTCGCTATTATTTTTATGGTGGCCTGGGTAGAGCCCTCTCAGACTTGTCATTTTTTTGCCTCTTTTTTCCAGTCATCTAGTAATTGTCAACAGAAAAACTACAGACCACAAAGCTACAGGCCTGGGGCCAGACTGTGGGTACCATCAGGCAGAAAAATAAAATTCAGCCTGTTTGGCCCCAGCTCCAAGATTACCCAATGGGCTTCTGTTAAGTCAAGGCAGACTCTTCTCGCCTCTACCTTATTTGCAAATATCCATCAACCATGCTCACTGCGTGCCTACTGTGTGTTGGGGAATGAAAGAAAATTAAGGACCCTATAATCTTGGTGGCAATACATCCTGGTCTTCATTTTACAGATCAGGAAAAAGGGGTAGAAAAATTAGGGAAAGGTCTAGGGCATGAGGCAAGTCAAAAACCCCTGCAGGAAGACTTGGGATAATCTGGCTCCGTTTTCATTTTCCCCTACCTGTGAGCCAATGCCTAGCTTTCCAGACACCTTGGAACCAGTTCCATGGTTGGAGGTACATCTGGTAACATGTCATAGGATCATAAAATGAGACCTTGAACAAATGTTAGAGGCTCTCTAGTCTAAATCCCTCATTTTGTAGATGAGGCAAGTAAATCCCAGACCCAGAAAGTGACTAACCCAAGGTTTCTCTGACTCCGGTTCCAGCATCTTTTTCCACTATAATGCCATAATGCCCCTTCTGATCAAAATGTGGAATGCCAGCCAACCAGGCTAGAGCAAGAATAGATGAATCCAGAAGAACTGAGACACGAGGGAAAGAATTGGGAGAAATTTTCATTTTCAAGAATTATCATCTCATACTCCCAACACACACGCATAGCTTCCCCCAAATAATTGTGACTCTCCCTTGAAATTTCACCAGTAATTCTCTGACTGTTATTGCTATGTGACAGTTTCTTTTACACAACTTTTTCTCTTATCTGGGGTTCTGAAAGTTGACCCTTTTTCATTCTTGAAAAGACAATCTTTGGAGCCTTCCCAATGTTTTAGTTGAGCTAAAGGGCAGGAGACATATGACCTATTAGCTATGATTTCCAAGTTGGGGTGCAAATGAACTTTTCAATTACTCCCACAACACAGGGTTCACTTCCACCCTGCCTACTCCATATGAAAACTAGGATAAACACAACCAAGGATGGACCATATGAAAAAGGTAAGAGACAGAGGAGTCTTAGCAGTATGCCGATCTAATTCAGCATCCCTGATTCAATGATTCTCTTCACTTTTCTCTCCCCATCAAACTCTATCAGATATCATTGTATTGGGACCATAGTAGTGCCAGTACCATGTCCAGCTTCAAATTACTGATTGCCTGTAGACTAAGTCCAATCTCCCAGCATCCTTCAAGTTCATCACCGTTGATCCAGTAGGTTCCCAGAATATAAGAGCTATGTCATTGGAGTACAGTGAAACTGTTGTATCCATCTCTCCCAAGAAGGACACTTGGCATCCTCACACACAGAGAACATATCACCTTATACTAAGTTATCTTGCATTTAAAAAAACCAGCCAAAATTTAATGCCCTCTGATTTCTTTTTTGTTTTTTCTCGCCCTCTAAGCAGGTAGCAAAAAGTGGAGAACCACATTATTCTTGCAATACAAATGAACTTCACAAGAGGCAAAAATTGATCATAACCACATTCAGCATCATATTTCACAGAAAACTGTGTACGTTTTTTCCCCATACAGGACATACTTCAAAGTAACAAAAATAATTTTAACAACTGTAGTGTTCCTTCTTCCCGTTAGACGTAGATTGTTTTTTTCCCTTATGGTACATAAATAGGAGAAAAGTAGTCTTTGAAATATTTACGTCCAGAGGTTCTTGGTTTGGTGTGTGTGTGTGTGTGTGTGTGTGTGTGTGTGTGTGTGTGTGTGTGTGTATTTATGTTCCGACAGCCCTAATTTTCATTTTCTCTCCATCCCCGGGCATTCTTCCCAAATTTATATACCAGTCTCCGTCCATCCACACGTTCCAGGATTTCTCGTTTGTAATAGTATCTGTAAAGAGGAAAATATACAAGGAGACTGGTTAGGTTTGAGTTAATGGAGCACTGGAGCACGGAAGACAGAGCTTTAAGTAGGATGGAACAATTGGTACTTTGTCCGAAAACACGAAAATTAGAGAGAGCAGAAACCACCTTCAGGCCCTCACAACAAGGAAATAATAGAATTTAGCACCTCCCTTAAAGGAGAGTGATCCTCCCTCCCCTGCCCCCCCCACTCCATAGAAGCCAGTGGATGGTTTCCCAAGGTCTCTCAACCTGTTCCCTCACCAACACATACATTAAAAAAAGGCAGTTCTTGGCTCCTCCCTCAGCTGAGGGTGTCCTTAAAGCCCCTTGCCTCAGGGGTCAACACTATAGCATCACCACTTTAGGGCTAGAAGGACATTAGAAGTCATCTAGGCCAACTCTCTCATTTAACAGATGGAGAAACTGAGCCACAGAGAAGGACAGGGATTTTCTGGAGATCCAGCCAGTCTGAATGCCCACCAGGCTGGGTAGGGTTTCAAATCTAGGCCATCTAATTCCAGATTTGGCCCTCTTTCATCTTTGCTGGGTAGTTAAGGCTCCCCACAGGCAGTCATTCAGCTTTTTGTGGTATTGGGGACCTCTGGAATCATTTACCTCATAGCTCGACTGAGTTTTTCGTAGGTCATGCTGCTATTGTTCTTTTTCTTCCCCCAGAGCTGAGCCACTGCCTCCGATTTCAAGAACCTGAAGATGCCCTCAGACCGGTCTTCCCACTTGATTAACCCTGGGTTCTTATCCGGGTTCAGGAGAATATCTCGGATAAACTCCCACAAGTGAGTCCCTCGAGGGTCTAAGCAAGAAAGCAGAGACAATTCATCACCAGGGAACGAGGGAAGGGGAACACAGGTCCTGGTCACTTCAATCACTGTTCCTGGAGAACAGAAGCACCTCAAGGGCGGTCGTGTTTCTACAGCGTCTGGCATGCAGTAGGGGCTTAATCATTGTTGAATTAAATTAAATCGGTAACTGATTAATGCCAGCCTTTCACCTTCCTTTGGGTCTTCTCCTCTTTCTTTTCTCTTTTTATTAGAGAATCTAATTATTAGATTCTCTAATTAGAATCTTATTTCTTTCTTTCTTTTTTCTTGACTTCCTTCCTTCCTCCCTCCCTCCTTTGCTTCCTTCCTTCCTTCCTTTTCTTTCTTTCTTTCTTTCTTATTAGAATCTAAGCTCCCTGAAGGCAAGGACCGTCTTTCTTTCTGCTTGTATTTGCATCCTCAGTTCTTAGCATCCAGTAAGTGCTTAATAAATGTTTGTCTATTGCAGTGGTTTTCAACCTTCCCAATGCCACTACCCTTTAATACAGTTCCTCATGTTGTGGTGACCCCCAACCATAAAATTATTTTCATTGCTGCTTCATAACTATAATTTTGATACTGTTATGAATCTATCTGATATATACAGGATGTATTTTCATTGTTACAAATTGAACATAATCCACAGGTTGAGAACCACTGGTCTGTTGATTTTTATTCAGATAAGGATTAAACTTGATGACCTCTGAGATGCCTTTCAGTTCTGAAATTAGGTGCTTCTATCCCCTTCAGCACCTGGGATATGTGCTTCAATTCAATTCAACAAGCAATTATTAAGCACCTACTGTGTACATGACACAATGTCAGAAACCTTTTTAATGTGTATGTTAGTTGAGGATGGAAGGGTAGAATTGGAACCTTTCCCTGCTAAATCCATAAAGTCATCTCTACATTCCAGTTTCTGTTTCTATTGACACTCCTCTAAACTTCCGCTTCCTTGACCTCATACATCTGTCAATGAAGAGGACAATCTGTAGAAGGCCTGCTCTGTTTCAGATCTTGAAAACAAGTATCTCTTTCTTAGAAATAGAAATATCTTCGGGAGAGAGGGAGGGGAAAAGGGGAGAGAGAGAGAGACAGAATGACAAAGTCAGAGAGAGAGAAAGAGAAAGAGAGAGGGAGGGAGAGAGAGAGAAGGAAAGAAGGAAGGAAAGGAGGAAGGGAGGAAAAAAGAAGAGAAGAAAGAAGGAAAGAAGGAAAGAGAAGGGAAGGAAGGAAGAAGGAAAGAAGGAAAGAAGGGAAGAAAAGAAGGAAGTCAAGAAAGAAAAGAAAGAAAAAAGTCAAGAAAGGAAAGAAAGAGAGAGAGAGAGAAATGGAAAGAAAGAACATTTATCCTCAAATTCCTCTTCATACCCTCCTCTTAGAGTTTTTGGGAGAAAACCCCAAGAAGGGACTGTTTTGGCATTTCCTTGCATTTCTCTCTTTCTTTACTTAAGTTTTCTGATTGAAAAGTAAATCCTTAATAAATAAGTGTTGACTGGCTAACTCTAGGTGCCCAGAAAGTCTCACTTGCTGGACGACTTCCTTTAAATGCTATATGGCTAAGTGTTTGGGAAAGAGTTAATACTGATTAGCTAAGGGAAATGACCAAGGAAAAGAAGAGCCAGTTGGCCCCAAGGTATCATCCCACAAGAGGTGGAAACCTTTCCCAATATGTGTTGCTTTTTTTTTTTTTTGAGAGTAACCAGGGCAGGTAGGTGGCATAGTGGATGGAGCACAGGCTCTGGAATTAGAAGGACCTGAATTCAAATCTAACCTCAGACACTTACTAGCTGTCTGACCCTGAAAAATTCACTCAAGCCCAATTGCTTCAACAACAAGAAAAATATGAAGGTAGCCAAGGAGGGGCAACATTAGTCTACAAATAAGTTCTATTCTCGATCACCGGGTAGGTGACCAAAAGGGCCTTTCATCCCAGCTCCTCAGCAACATCTCAAGAGCAATATGCTACATTTCTATAGCCCTGTAGGGCAATAGAGTACTGAGCATGCTTTATATAAAGTCAAAGAATCTGGGTTCAAACTCTAGCTCCCCTTTTTACTATTTGTCCTAAACCTGTGATCCTAAGTCACATCACCTCTCTGGGTTTCAGTTCCCTCATTTGTAACATAAAGCATTGGATTATATGTCCTTTAAGGACCCCCAAGTCAGCTCTAAACCTATGATCTGTGACCCATTATCTCATTTACTACTCAAAACAAACTTGGGTCAACGGTAATGGAAATATAATTAGCCTCATTTCACAGAAAAGGAAACTGAGCCTCACGATGGTAAAACAACTCACCCAAGGTCATATAGTCAGTAAGTGCCAGAGTCACTACTAGCTTCAGTATTAAAGATTGAGTTTGTAAATAAGACTGAACCAGTCATGTCCAACTCTTCATGACCCCATTTGGGGTTTTCTTGGCAAAGATACTAGGATGGCTCACCATTTCCTTCCCTAGTTCATCTTACAGAGGAGGAAACTGAGGCACACAGGGTTAAGAGACCTGCCCAGAGTCACACAGCTCATGAGTGTCTGAGTTCACATTTGAACTCAGGTCTTCCTAACTCGAGGCCCAACACTTTATCCACTTTATGTGGTCACCTAACTGTCCTCCTTCTCTGTTTTAGTATATGAATAAAGGCTGAAGGTGGGAGGGCCTAGAGAAGGAGAACTGGAGAAGGGATGGCAGAAACCGGTCTGATATGATGTGAGAACAAGCTTTGGATTGGAGACCAAAAGACACAAGTTCAAGTCTTGTCTCTGTTATTTACTATTTGTGTGATTTGGGGAAAATTATACAATAGCTGTGTTTGGGAATATTCAACTTCTTCTGCAATTAGAACACTCCAGAAGGTTGCCTTGGGAAGTTGAGGGCTCCTCCTTACTAGAGGCTTTCAAGCAGCCTTTGGACACCCACTGGCCAAGAATGTTGAAGAGGGGATTCTTTTGACCGTGACATGGCCCCTGAGATCTCAGCCTCTAAAACTCTGTGATTCCACTTAGGGGAACCTCAGGCTCCTTCTTTGTAAAAATGAGATAATTAGTACCCCAGTCACTTCTATAGGTCACCTCACAAACCTATGCCCAACTTCTCTTGAGCAATGGCGCCTTTCTTTCTTCTCCTGTAATAATGTCTACCTACCTATCCATTCATCCCATCATCGTTCCACCTGTTTCATTCATTCAATGAACATTTATTAGTGCCTACCATGTATAATTTTAGGGAGAGATTAAAAAAAATTCAGCTAATCAATCATCAGCCCTTTATATACTGTTTACTATATGCTGGGCATCATGTATACCGATATAAAAGTGAAATAGTCTTTACCATCAAAATGTTTATATTCTACTGATCGAAACTAATACTCAGTCCAGAATGGGGCTAAGCCCAGCACAGGTAAGTGTGACATACAATATTCTGTGATTATGTGCTTTAGAGCAGTGAGGAACAGAGGATTTTGTGAGGCCAGAAAAGGATGTTTACCAACCTCAGACATCAGAATAGGCTTTATTTATGTCAAGAGTGTCTGAGTTGAGCATTAGAAGATAAAGGGAAGACAGAAATAGGAGTAAGCAAAGGCTTCAAAGAAAGGTCTGTTAGGGGAAGAGAGAGTGGTCCAGTTGGGGAAGGGCATGTTGTACATAGATCCACAGAAAGTCAGAAGAGGCTGGGCTTGGTTCCATGGTCACAAGGGAACCACTTACTGTGTTTTTTGGTGTGAGATTTGGCCGGATGTTCCTGCTCCTTTTTCAGATCAGGTGAATCTGCTCAGGATGAACAGAGAAGACACTTAGGTTACACGCTCTGCACCATTCTTTTTCATTTTAATAATACAAAAATGCAAATGCCTGTTATAAAGAGAGACACCTTTCAAACAAGGACAGATCCTTTCTTCTTTTTTGGCATGCAAAGTTATATTTTAATCAGCCTGACAAAGGAACCATTGATGGGATTTGAGTGACTACAGAAACATATAGATTAGTTTAACAAAGGAATGACTCATTGTGGGCCCGGTGCCTGTCACCAGTGGGGGAAAAAAAAACGACCGAGGCACAACTGAAATCAAGTCAAAACTATAAAATTGAGAGGCAGAATTGGGGGTATCATATGTGTTTGTCTGTGGGACTTTATATTGTGGGGATATTTAGGAAGACCGTACAAAGAACAAGTATAATAACACTGAACTCCACCCCCTCCCAAACCATTTTCCGAGAGCACTGCCTCAAATAAAAAATAATCCCCAAGCTGGTTCTATCAAGAAAAGTGCTACAGAGGAATGACTGTTAAGACTTGGAGCCAGAGCAGCTGCCACTCAAGGGCCGTGTGACCTTGAGCAGGTCTCTTCAAGTCTCTGGGTCACAGCTGTCTCTTTCTAAAATGGCGGCCTTGGACTAGATGCCTCTGAGGTCCCTTCTCCTCTAAATCTTAGGATGCTACAGACTTTCCTTCTACAGTCCCTCAGAAGGACAGGCCAATGATGGTCATTGGCTTCTTGCCAGATTTCATTCCCCTGAAACCAAAAGTTTATCCCTCTTCCTATTAAGGGATTTAAGCATTCTGGGCCACTTCTCATAGACCAGTCTACCTGATTGGACTTCTCTCTACACAAGGCTTTAAGTGGTTCCCACAAAGGCCCTGAGCAAACTACATGAGTCAGATGGGAAGGGGTGAAAATTTGTCAAGACATTATACCAATTTCTCATACTTGTACACCTCTTTATATCATTTTATCTGGTCCTCACAACAACCATGAGAGGTCAATGCTATGACTAATACTAATTTTTTTTTCCAGTCTATTTATATAGTACTGATCCCAATTTGCAGGTACAAAAATCAAGGTTCAGTAAGGTTATTACTCACCCAGGGTCATACATCTACTAAGAATCTAAGGAAGAGTCTAAACTGTAGTGTTTCTAGTCTCTATTCTAACTGCCTATTTGCTGAATCCAGTCCTTCACTAATGTCTTGTCTAGATGTCTCTTCAAAGCACTGAGGTGATCTTGACTTCTTGAAGGCTGTGCCAACCCGAAGGAGCACAAATTTAAGTGGGTCCTGGTGCAGGAGTCCTCCATTGGAGGACCAGTCAAATTAAGATGAAAGGGTCAACCACCTGCCAAGTCTCTTTTTGGAACGCAGCAACTTAAGGCCTGGGACTTAAGACAGAGACATGGGCCTCCTTGCTGCTCCCCACACAAGATAGCACATGTCCAGATGCTGGGCATTTTCACTGGCTGTTCACCTGCTCTCTCTCCTTTCTCAGCCTCAGACGAGCCCCAGCTAAATCCCGTCTTCTACCAGAAATCTTTCCCCTCCCTCCTTAATGCAAATGTCTTCCCTTTCTGTTGCTTACTTCTGATTTTTCCTGTATGTATTTTGTTTGAACATGGCTGTTTGCACATAGTTGTCTCCCCCATTAGACTGTAAGTTCCTTGAAGGGAGGGATTGTCTTTCATTTTATTTGAGTTTTACCCTTTTTAAAAATTTATCTCCATTACTCAACACAATGCCTGGCACATGATAGAGACTTAATAAATGCTTGTAGGTTTGACTTTAGGTGTCCAGCATATGGTTTGGATGACTGAAGGAATTCTAACAAGATAGAAATCTGGCTCTTTGGAAATATAAGCAAAAGTCACAAGATAAACAGATTTAGAGCTGGAAGGTACCTCAGAAATTATCTAGTCTAATCCTCTCATTTTCCAGGTAGGTGAAATAAATGCTTGGCAATTGAAAAAAAATAATTAAAAAAACCATATTTTGTAGATGGGCAATATGAGAATGTCTTCCCTGATGATCTATATTGCTTATAGGGATTTTCTTTTTCTTTTCCAAGGGGATGGGGGTAGATGGGGAGAGAAAATAAATACTTGATGAAAAAAAAAAGCAGATAGGTGGTTATTGAGCACTGGGACTGGAGTCAGGAAGATCTCAGTTCAAGTCTGAACTGAGGTACTTATTGGTTGTGTGACCCTGGGGCAAGTTACTTAACCCCTATTTGCCTCAGTTCCTCATCTGTAACATAGGGACACACTGGAGAAGGACATGGCAAACCTCTCCAGCAATTTTACCAAGAAAATCAGTGGGAAAAAAGTCCATTCAGACACAAGTAAAGAACAAATCATAGCACCTACCTCCCAGGGTTGTTGTAAGGATGAAATGAGATAACATATGTAAAGTAGGGTTTGAACCTGTGTCCTCTGACGGCAAACTCTCTCTCCCTTACCATGCCATTTAATGAGGTCCACACAACTAACTCCCTTCCCTTCTTTCCCCCCACCAAGATCGGTTGGTTTCTCTTGAAGATGCAAAGGTTAATAAATTCCCAGGAAAATCAAAGGGCCCTCCATCGCCCTCTCTGCTGGGCAGGAGGTAGCAGGGCGAGGGAGATTGCAACATCCACCACAGCAGGATGTGACAGTGTCGCAACTGCCTTGGCACTGCCTCATTGACACAGAGTGATACATCATGGTGACAGGTCAATGCTGCTCCCTAGACAAAGAGACGTGGTTACCCAGAGAGCAGTGTGTGGCAACAGGAGCTTTCTAAGGGCACCCAGGAGGGATGCACTGAAAGCCTTTCAGAGACAGGGTTGGGCTCAGGGAAAATACTTCTCCCCTCAATGGCCCACACATTCCATGGTTTCTGTGTAAAGGCTGAAAGGTTTGGGGGTTAGCCAGAGTCAGGAAGATATGGGCTCAAATATAGCCTCCACTGCTTACTTGCTAAATGATCCCAGGTGAGTCCTATTAAGCTCTTTAAAACATAGTTCTCCTTACTAGGTGTGTGACCCTGAGCAAATGACTTAACCCCAATTGCCTCACTAAAAAAAATTATAATTAATTAAAAAATAAAACTCAGCTGTCTCAGTAAAGTGGGGGAAACGGTATCCATAGCATCTGCCTGTAGTTACCGGAGCATTTACATAAATTGCTTTCTTAACCATAAGCACTATGTAAATTTCAGTTATTATTAAAGTAATGGTATATAGAGCACAAGGACAAAGTTTTTTCTGGCTGTGTCAGTCCTTTTTTCATGAGGTTTAACTTTCACAGGCTCCAGGTTCAAATCCCAATTCTAATGCTTGCTACCCTTGAGACCATGGACAAATGACTTATGCCTCAGTTTCCTCATTGGTAAAAAGAGAGGATTGACATAGAGATTAAAGAAAGAGGAAAAGGACACCATGTACAAAAATATAATAGCTCTTTTTGTAGTATCAAAGAACTAGAAATAAGGGGGAGAGGAGCTGCCTATTAGTTGGGGAATATCTGAACAAGTTATGGTATATAAATGGGATAGAATACCATTATATTGTAAGAAATGATGGAAGAGACCATTTCAGAGAAAACTGAGAAGACGTGTATGTATTGATACAGAGTTGAGTTCATAGAACCGGGAGAACAATTTATATAATAACATTATAAAAAAGACAAACAACTTTTGAAAGATAAGAACTCTGATCAGCACAATGACCAAGCAGAATTCCAATATGTCCACAATGAAACATGCTACCCATTTCCCATTTCCTAGACTCGGGATACAAAAGAAGACATTTTTTAAAACATGGTCCCTGCATGAACATTCTGCTTGACCATGCCCATTTGTCTCAAGGGTTTTATTTTTCTTCCCCCTTCCAATAATTCTGTCTTGGTGGGGAGGGAGAAAAAAAAAATGAATCTTTGTTAGTTAAAAATTAAATTAAAAAAAGAAATACCAAGGGAATTGAACTAAATGGCCTCCCAGGTTCTTTCCAGCTCTCCATGTATGATCCCATACCCACTGCACCTCTGTCCTTGGTCTTCCTAACACAGGGCCCCTCCATCCAGAGGCCCAGTAATTCTGCTGAGGGTTTTACAATGCAAGTGTTAGAACATGACTTCAACTCCACTGCCTTGCTCACAGCAGAGATTAGGGGTATTTGCATATGATTCAGCTGTGAGCAATTTCTTTACGGGATATACAAATTTCAGTGTTATAAGAGGCTGCAACGCCCTAGCTTTAGGCCCAACAAGCCAGTGGATAAACACATCAAGCCAGAGTTGGCATGACAGGGCCCCAGAACTATCAGGCTCATCAAAAATACTGGCAAAGCTTATATGAAAATGGGCAGATGTCAGAGAAATCAAAACAAACTCAACTTCCCCCACCTCCACTTATCAGAGAGGGCATCAGTTTAAGCCAGGCTCCGCCTTAGCTCTGCTGGTTAGTTGTCCTCAACTATAGAAAGGTCCCCAATCACAGGACTTTTTACGAAGTCTTGAGACTTAATGATGGAACCCACTGGTATTGGCAGATTGGTAGGACAGCCCTGGTTCAGTCTAGCTGCTGCTAAGAAGTGTCTGAATTCAGACCCTCCCCACTCTAGGTTGAGAGCTCTATATACTCTACCACCCAGCTGCATGGAATAAGATGCCTTCCCCTCACCAGAATCTGAGCCCCCATCAGTCAACTGGGGAAGTGTAATGGGATAAATGAGGCAACTTAAAACAATGGATGGAACATTGCCCATGGAGTCAAGCAGACCCAAGTTAAAATCCTACCTCACTTACTAGCTTTGTTCCCCTCAGAAAGTCATTTAACCTCTCTATGACTTTTTTTTTCATCTATAAAATGAAGGTGTTGTCTTGGACAACTTCTGAGGTCCCTTCTGGCTCTTAAATGTTTGTTCCTTTCCCCTTCCCTAAATCTATGACCCCAGGAAGTCCTAGAAATCATAGTCTCAGAATTATAGATTCAGGGCTGGAAGGGATCTGTCTCAGAGATCATCCAGGCTCATCCCCCCTCTTGTTTACTTCTAATGTATCCTGCATATGGATTGTTATGTCTTCCTAGACTTGAGCTCCTTGAGGGCAGGAACTGTCTTTTAGCTTTCTTTGGGTTCCCAGACCTCAGTACGGTGCTTGGCACATAATAGAGACAGAATAAGTGTCTGTTGACTGACTGATGTTTAGTTGTACTAGACAGATCTCATCTGGAACTGCTAACAAGCTTCTTCCCCTAGACATCTCCACTAAGACCACTAGATAACAGTTAGTATTTATATAGAGCTTTAAGATTTGCAAAGAATATTTAAAAATAAATATCATCCGGTTTGATCCTCACAATACCCTTGAGAGGAAGGTACTATTATCCCCATTTTATAGATGAAGATACTGAGGCAAGCAGAGGTTAAGTGACTTGCCTGGGGTCACATGCATAGCTAAGAAGTGTCTGAATTCAGACCTTCCTGACTCTAGGTTGAGAGCTCTATAAACTGTACCACCCAGCTGTATGGAATTAGATGCCTTCCCCTCACCAGAAAAGCTTTTTTCCCCTCCATTCTCTGAAGTATACAGGGAGCCAAGATTTCTTACCCCATTTTCTAGGTTGGAATAAAACTCAGGTTTTAGCAAAGCCAAATTCCCCAGGCTCACGTTTCAGAACTGTGCCCTTAGCTCTGACGAGACCCAATCATCTCTTAACGCCGAGCTGTTGATTGGTTCAAACTCATTCCTCCTCAGTTCCTGACTCCTTCCAAAGAAACCATTAGAGGAAGTGACATTAACTAAGAGTTCAGGGACTTTTGGGAAGAAATATAAACTGGGCTTTCTCAGACCGGGTTCTAAGCTGTGAAAGCTACAGCCCAGTCTGGGTGTGGCTTCATTTTCAGAGTGTCAGAGCTGGGGAGAGCCTCAGAGATCATCTCAAAGGAAACTTCAAGGCAAAATGACTAAATTCAAATGACCCAGCCTATGGGTAACAGAACCAGGACCAGAACCCCTTAGTCCCAGAGCTCTTTCCATTGGCTGAACTACCCTCAGTCTAGGCCAATAAATTCTAGTCTCTTTTAAGTCTCTATTCATTCACTCAGGAAGCATTTACTGATTGACCACCCTGTGCTTGCAAGGCGGCAATGAGCTAAACAGAGAAGAGTAATTAATAATGCCTGGAAATATTCACACTGGTTTCCATTCCTGATTCATGCTTATCCTATGTTATGCCCCTTCCCACGTTCTACAGGGCAGCCAAACTGGTTTTCTTGCTGTTCTTCACATACAACACTCCATTTCTCATCTCCACACTTTTGCACTGGCTCTTCCCCCATGCCTGGCATTCTTTCCCTCGTCTTTCAGAATCCCAATTTCCTTAAAAATTCTACTCAAGTGCTGTCTTCTGTATGAAGCCTGTCTTGGTTCTTAAGCTAGTATGCTCCACACCCCCCATCTCCTACCCCTAAATTACCCTGTATTTATTTTGTAAATATTTTATGTACATGTTATCTCCCCTGATAGAAAGTCAGTTCCTTGGGGGCAAGGATTGCTTCATTTTTGTCTTTGTAGCCCCAGTGCCTAGCATAGTGTCTTAACAATCATATGTGGACTGGTTGAAGCAAGGGATAACCATTTGAGTTTAGTAGGGGTAGTGAGGGGGTACACTTTCCATGAAATGCAGGTACCCCTAACATCCCTGCTACACAGAATGAGAACTGGGGCAGAGCCAAATCCTCTGGTTTCCCACCCACTGGTTTTTCCACCCCAGTACCACGGCTGTGACTTTGGAAAGCTTTTATCTAAAGAGATTACCTTGGAAAAGTCCTGGCACAGATTTCATGAGAATCAAACCCTGTATGTTGACCTGGGACCAACGCATTTCTTTGCTCTAGTACTACCTTTGGGTCTCTCTGAGAGTAGGAGGGGAATAGGAACAGTCACTTCTTGGTCTTATATTAAAAAACTCACTCCTCAACTGGCATTCAAGGCCTTCCCCAATCTTATCCTAACCACTCTCTCAAGCCTGATTTTATTATGTCTTCTCCCTTTAACTTAATATTGGGTCAAACTGGATTTTTAGTTGTTTGCCAAATATTCCATCTCTAGTCTCCCAGCCTTTGAAGTGGCTGACCCCATGCCTAACATGCCCTCCCTCCTAGCCTCTAAATCTTAGAATCTCTGGCCTCCTTTAATACCAATAGCAATAATTATAACAACATCATCGCTTTATAAAAGCTTACAAAGTACTTGACTTATAATATCTCAACTGATCCTCACACAAACTTGTGAGGTAGGTGCTGTTATGGTGAGCAAAGCAGGGCTGAATGTTGTTGACTAATTTGTTCAAGGTCACATGGTTGGTACATATCCCAAGCACAATTCAAACACAGCTCTTCCAATGCCAAATCATCCCCAAGGCTTAGTTTCCGCAGGAAAGGAGGCCTTTGCTGGTCCCTCATGTTGCCGGCCCTTTCCCCTCTCAAGACGACCTTCTATCTATTCTGGATGCACCATTTTTCAGTCCCCGCAATTAGGAGGTAAACCCTTTGAAGGCAAGGAATATTTCATTTTTGTCCTTTGTATCCTCTGGTATATAGTAAGTACTTAATAAATGCTTGTTGAAAAAAAACTGAATTAAAAATACTAATTGGTTTATCAACTGATTTTCTGCCTCAACTCCCTTAACTAAAATGTCCTTCCTTTTCTTTGCTTTTCAGAATCCTGAAGAGTTCAGGGACTATGGCCGAGGGGCTTCAAACAGATGGATTATATCAGAAAGGCTCAAAAGGTCATAGATTGAGCTGAAAGCACCTAGTCCAACTGATTTACTTTACAGATGAAGAGACCAAGGCACCAAGAGGTTTGGGTTTTTTGTTGTTCGTCGTAATTTGCCCAGGAACATACAGCTAGTAAGTGTCTAAAATGGGATTTCTACTCAGGTGTGAGTTAGGCTGAAAGACAATCTCTTTGAATTCTGAGATTCTATGATTCTGTGGCAGGTTCTGAAAGCTAATGCACATCCCCGTGGAGGTGGGTTAAGACTGCTCTCTCTCCCCACTACCAAGCATTTTTCGTTTGGTACCCACCCACAAGGCTGATAGGGACTGATGGACAGAAGCATATGGGACAGCTAAGTGATGCAGTATCCGAGAGTAAAGCAGACCTGAGTTCATATCTAACTTTAGACACTTACTAGCTGTGTGACCCTGGACAAGTCACTTATACTGCTATTTGCTCAGTTTCCTTATTTGTCAAAGGAAGATAAGAATAGCCCCTGCCTTTGAGGATTCTTGTAGGAATACATGAGATTATAATTGGAAAGCCATTAGCACAGTGCTTGGCACATTGAAAGGGTAATAGAAAATGTAAGCCATTAATATCAACAACATACTGTGCTCAGCACTAATACATCTTTGGTAATGACTAATAAGGCATCAGGGCTGGCTCTAAAAGTAGGCAGAGTTGGCAGCCACCCCTGTTGGGGTGATTCCAAGAGTTTATACCAAACTATTATGCCCCTCACTTATAATACAAATACTTTGCTTATAACTGAAATTCCACAGCCTGAGATTCAATCCTTTGGCTTAAGGCATTCACACACTCAAAGAATGTTAAGGCTGAAAGAGCCTTTTTGAAGCCACCTAGTCCAATCCTCTCGTTTTATGGGGAGGTGGAGGGTGGTGGAGAAGAATTAAGGTCCCACAGTTGAAAATGGAACTCAAAGTCTGTGACTCCAGGCCCCAGGATTCATTCCACTGTGGCATCAGGCTTCACTACACTTTATCTCCTCCTGAAATGCAGCCGTCGAGACATCACATTCAATGTTGCCCTAATTTATATTTTAACGGGAATGCTTTTATGAAATTCTTTGCTGAAAGCAGATTTTGCTCAGGATAGATAGGGAGAGGCAGAAGCAAACGTAGTGACAATGGGGACCATCTTGTGTAGGGAGGACAAAAAAAGAAAGACAAGAATTCACTTGCTCTGAATATTGGAGATCTCCTTGGAAATGACTGCCCTTCCCCAAGTCACTCGGGAGCCAATTACACAGGGAAAAGTACATCGAAAGTGAGTCCTGGCACACCAGTCATTCTTGAGAAGCAAAGGGAATGGGAGCATTCAACCCAGAATTATAATTGATTATCTTACCAATCGGGAGGTGGCCAGTGGTTGTCATGGAGATCTGAGCTCGGCAGAAAGTTTTGCTATCCATCATTTCTAAATCAAAGAAAGACAAGGGAAGTTTAGAAGCTAGTCCCCTACAAAATGGCATTGTGGATAACTGGAAAAGGGCTTGAATGGGAGGATGGTAGTTACCTACTGTGCTACCATAGTTTGCATCATATAAATAATTATCTTCTTTCCAAGTGGTCATGATGGAAGGATCTGAAAGGAAAAAGAAAAAAGGGGGGATTGAGGGGCAAGGAAAAAAAACCATTTGTGAAGTCACCAGCTTTGTGACTTTTGAGATCATAATGCCTTTCCCTGGCTACCAATCCTCTCTATGTTTTGTCTCCACCATTAGAACATAAGCTCCTTGAGGGCAGGACTCTCTGTTGGTATTCCTATGCTTGGCACCTAAGGCAGTGCTTAATACATAAAGATAAGGACTAGTCATTTCATTGATTACAGAGAGCTCCCAGATGTGAGAACTGGCCAATTGGCACCATCTCTGAAACATACCGTCTTAAACTGTCTAGAACTCAGAGGGTAAGTGACTTGGCCACAGTCACACAGCCTATTTGTGTCAAAAGCAGGACTCTGAACTCAGGCCACCTTCCTGGCTCCAGAACCGTATTTCTATGCCCTATACCATGGTGCCTTTCACATCATAATTACTTAATAAGTGATTTGTGTTCATCTTATTCACTCATTTGAGTATCTCCTGACCATCTTCCCAGCACACCACACTCTATCCTCCTCTAGCATAAATAGTTATCATTATATTTTCATGCGGGGGTGGGGAGAGGGCAGAAGAGTAAGTTTTTCAGGAAATGTGTGTAATTAATGAGTAGCGGTCTTTATAAAATGATACATTTCTTATAATTATTTGAAGCTCATCCTACATTTAGTCCATTCATCAGCCCAAGTCTGTTGATCCTCGGAGTGTCTCCAGTTAGCCTTAGGGATAGCAGGATTTTTTTTCTCAAATGAAACTAATCTCAATCCCTTTTAATTAAAAAAAAAAAGTGAATCTACCTATGGCATGCAGCATTTTAAGGAGAAGAGTTGACAAAAGCAAGTAAAAATGGTGGGGGCCAAGTGTAACAGTCCTAGAAAGAGCTAGGATGTCCCTCTTTGCACAGCAGATTTGGGGCCTGGGAATACGTCTTCTCAGTCCTGAATGTCCCTTTAAATTTCTCAATCAAAAATAAACTCCCTTCCACCCACCCAAAATGAAACCTAACCCCATAGCATCCCCCAACTGCTGGCTGGTCTCCAAAAAGAAATTTCCCCTCCCAGTGGTTTGAGCTCCGTTAAAAGCCAGCAACTAATTAGGATATCCTAATGTGTTTATCTTCCTGGCTTTGGAAATACAAAAAGAACTCTCCCTCTGTGCCTCAACTACCCCAACTTAAAGAATATTTATATTGTTCCCAAGAAGAAAGTATACACCTGGCAGAAGAGTTAGCCTGGGGAAGCAAGAAGAGACCTGGTTTGAACCCCACCTATACCACCAACTGTCCATATGACCTTCGTCTGTCATGTCTCCCTTCTCTGGGCCTCGGTTTCCCCGTCTGTCAAATGAGGGGGTTGGTCTAGAAGGGCTCTGAGGTCCTTCCCGTACTAAGTCTCTGATCCTCTGAGATCTTCATTCTGTTTTTACTGCCTAAATCATATGAAATCTGACTCACTGCCTAAGTCCTGTTTACGACATAGGGATTTAGCTGGTATCCTAACTAAGAGCTACATGTTGGGGCACCCCAAGCTCTAGCTCTTTGGGTTACACCCTCTTCTTGTTTGGTCACCTCATACGTCTGTTGTTTTGGAAAGGAAAGCTGGCCCAAGAGATTTGGGGGGTGTTGCCCCCTCTTGGGACCTTCTTTTCTCTCCCTCTTCCAAAGATGGATCATTCTTTACACCCTTTAGCTCCACTCTCCTGAGCTGGTACCACCAGAAAGTTGGGGTGCTCAGGAAGGAAGAGTGGAACTATTTGGGACTTTCCCTGAAACACTATCCCCTAGGTCCTTGAGGAGGTGCCTGTGGGGTCACTGAAGGGAGGGGTTTAAACTCCTGGGGATCCCATACATGGGGATGCCCAGCAAAGCCTAATTAACATGCTTAGCCACTCTTAGATTTGCCTTTAGGAATGGAGGAGTAGGCATCCGGTAAAGGAGTAAATACACGCATTATGCTGGTTTCTGTTCTACCTGATTCCCAAAGCAGCTGAGGGCCAAATTCTGATCTTGGGTGCCCACTCCAGCTATGACAGGTTCTTCTTCCCTCTCCTCTGGTCCACAACTAACCTGGGACTCTAAGATGTAGAGTCAGAGAACCTGGGATGGAACTCAGCTCTGCTGATTGCTAACTGTATGACCTTGGGTAGGTCATTGAACCTCTCCGTACCTCAGTTTCCTCATCTGTGAAATGAGGTTGCTAATCTAGTATCTTTGCCAAGAAAAGTCCAAGTAGGGTCACACTTAGTCAGACAACATCTACAGTAACACCTATAATACCTGTCTCTCACAAGGCTCAAGTCAGATAATTTATGGAAAGCGCTTTGCCAACCTTGAACCACAATAGCAACATCAGCTCTTTTTTTAAAGTCCTTTCTCTCTAACTCATCCCTCTCTGCAGGGATCTCTCTCTCCATCAGGAAAGTGAGTGACTGCTCACCTGCTTGTTCTGTCTTCACAATGACATTGTGGGTGGACTGGAACGGGTCACTGCTACATTGGCCTGTGGAAGATGGTTTGGGAAAGTTAAAATGATGGAAGACCATGCTCAAGATTCTGACCACCATGCACTAACTCATCACAACAGCTGGCCAGAGGCAGGGCTAAGGTTTGAGAGTCTGGACCTCAGCTGACTGTCCACCTGCCTGAGCCCTTCTTGTGTTCATTCAGGGGGTCTCCATGGCTCCCACTAACACAGGCAATCAGCCCTCTCTGGAGGGCTCTCTTATCTCGAGAAAGCACTTCCGTTGGCTTGTCTGTGCATATCCTGAACTCTCCGGGGAGAACGGAAACTTCTTGAGGGCAGCATCGTCTAGTAGAAAGAATGCTGAACTTAATGAGAGGAGCAGAGTTGGAACCCCAGCTCTGCTAACTGCCACCTGAGTGACCTCAGGTCCCTCCTAAAAATGAGGGAGTCAGACTCACTTAGTCATTCTCAATCTCAGTTTCCTTATCCGTAAATTAAAGAAATTAGACTAGATGGATCCTGAGGGCCCTTCCAGATTTAAATATGTGGTTTTGATGGTCCTATATTGGATAGCCCTAGACTCCAAAGAGAGGAAGGGATGGCAAAATAGAGCAGTGGGCGGGAGGAAATACTTTATGGCCAATTGGTCACTCTCACATTCAGATGGTGGTTTTTGTCTTGTCTCCTCAAACCTGGCAGTCTCCCACACGGTGGGGGATCTGTGATCTCATTCATGGGAATGGATTTCTCCAATGAAAGGGATCACCATCACCCACCCTTGCCTGTCCCTCCCTCCTGGGCAACTCTCGTCCATATCCTCATGGAATCTATCCAATATACCAACATGCTTGTTCTTCTGATACCCAGAGAATACCAATGCACAGAATGTTTAAAAATTGTTTGCCAGATGAAAAAGCATATAATAAATACTTAATAAAGAATTCCTTTTTTTTCCTTTTTCCTTGTTTCTTCCCTTTTTTCTTTTCTCTCCCTCTCTTTTTTCCTTCCCTTCCTCCTTCTTCCTTTCCTTCCTACTTCCCTCCCTCTCTCTCCTTCTTTTGTTCTCCTTCCCTTCCTTCCCTTCTATTCCTTCCTTTCTTCCTTCCTTCCTTCCTAATTACACTGGCCTGTGGATTCATTTAGAACAGTGGGATTGGGGCAGCCTGGCTTTCCCAAACTTCCACAACCCTAAGAAGAGACTCGCTTTCTGTTATGACAACCCTTTGACCACGTTCTTAGAATATAAGCTGATATAGAATGAAACCTATCTGAGGGCAGGGTCTAAGGTTTCACTTTTGGTTTTGTACCCCTAACGTCGTGTTAGGGTAAGAGTTGGAACACTAAGAAATCCTTGTTGCTTGAATCAATGACTGAACTGAAGATGGTGATTCTCCATTTATATGAGGATTAAAGGAGTATTAAAAATAATTATGGTGAGACTGATAGCTTATATCCATGCAGCACTTTGAAGTTTGTAAAGTACTTTACACACCCTACTTCATTTAGTCTTAAAACCACATGGTGAGGGAGATGTTATAGGTAATATTAAGGCCCATTTTATGTCTGGGGAAACTGAGGTCCCAAGGTGACTTGCTTAGGAGTAGGTCTTCCAGAGCCCAAGTCCAACACATGATCCACTGTACTAAGTTGCTAATATTGCAAAGGGAAAAACTGGGATGAGTGAGAGAGAACAGACAGAGAGTGGGAGGAGGTTGGTGTTCCTCTTTTTCTGAATTCAATCAAATCTGTTTTGTGTGTAGACACAGTCTCTCTGAGTTATATCTGGAAGAACTGAGTGATCATTGCCTTGCTCTGAATGCCATGTGAGCTTCTAAGCAAGGTCTGATCTGCCGTCTTAGAGCAAGTGCAGTTGAAGGAGCAGAATCAGGAAGTGGATTCAGATCCAGATTTTGCTGTATGATCTTGGGTAAATCACTTAACCTCTTCAGGACTCAGTTACCTTTTCTATAAATGAAGAAGTTGGACCAAGTAGCCCCCAAACTCTCTCCCAGCTTAAGGACAATGAAACTTGGAAACCTGTTTTCTAATCCTGTGTGGGTTCATCCTGTTTCCCCAAATACACAGCTAGCGAGTGCCTCAGGGGCAGGCACAATAGAACCTTGTACCTGCTGCCTCTTCTGTCTCCTCCCACTGGGTGCCAACCTAGGGCTAGGCACACGGTGGTGACTTAACAAGTGATTGTCTAATAAATTTAGATTTGTCCTAAGGGATTAAAAGCAAAACCCAATGAGAAACACATCCATTATAAGCAACCTCTGTCAGCTCAAAGGCCGCAACCACCCTGATATCATAGCTTGGTCAAGGATAGGCAGGCAGCGAGGTATAGGGGAAAGATCACTATATTTGGAGTCTGACGACCTGAGATCAATTCCCAGCTCTGCCACTATCTATGTGACCTTGGGCATATTCTTGAATATACCTGGGCCTCATCTTCCTCATCTCCAAAATGACAGGGTTGAACTTGCTGACTTTTAAGGTCCCTTCCAGCTTTTAAATCTATGACATAATGACATCCCCTGGGTTCAGTCAGGCCAAGGCTTGAAAAAAGTGGATTTTAATGGGGGGCGGGGAAGGGAACGAAGGCTTTTTATTTCATCTGCCCTCGTTTGAGTCCTTAGGTTTATTTTTAGTGTTTTGTTTGGTTTGGTTCTAGTAAAATAATAAATGAAATGAGCAACCGCTGGGAGCTGGGAGCAAAAGAACGAGGGAATGAGTGACAGACAGATGAGCTCATCCAAAATGGTGGTGGGGCTGCTCGGGGGTGGAATGTTCCTGAACTGACACCAACATTCTCTCCCTTGGCTCTCAAGTTCCTTCTCAGTGCTGATGACAGCTATCAAGGGTCTGAATATTGTTCCTATCTCAGGAGCCATTGCTTCCAAATGCCCAGTTTAGCAGTCCAAAGGTCCCATTGACAATGAATCAGTTCCCTTCCCTTTGGAGCCAGGCCTTTCCCCATAAGCTTAGGGAAAAGAGCTCATTTAGAACATGTTACTTGGGAGTCCTTGGTTTTTTAATGTTGGATGACTTTACACTAGTGTATACTAGTATAATCCCTTCTCGATTTGAATGACACATAAGTAAATATACCATGTAGCCTATATCAGATTACATGCCATCTTGGGCAGGGGGGAGGGGAGGAAGGAAAAAAATCTGGAACTCAAAATCTTATAAAAGTGAATGCTGAAAACTACCTTTATATGTAATTTGAAAAAATAAAATACTATTACGTGGGAAAAAATAAACAAACCATGAGTTTTGAGTCCAGTAAAATGTAAACACTTTGAAGGGGGGACTGGTTTTTGGTTTTGGTTCTTTGTTTTCATCCCCGTAGCCCCTAACAAAAGCATCTTGCAGGCAGGTGATCAATACTTGTTGAATGGAAATACTCAGACCCTGCTTGTTTGCAGAGGTGGAAGAGGGGCAGGGTACGGATGGATACAGAAGGGGACAAACAATGTCACTTTTTTCCAATATTCTAGTTGAATTTGTTGAATTTTTTTTCTCTCATTTTTTTTTTGTTTTATGGGATGACCTTCTGAGAGGAGAAGGATCCACTGGCAAATATAAGGGGATGTAAAATCGAAGGTAGCTATAAACAATTTTAAAGGGGAAGGGGGAAAGAACTCCTAGGATTATACATTCAGACGGGCAGGGACCTTGGAGGCCGTCTGGTCTGACTCCTTCATGTCACAGATAAGAAAAAAGAGGTTCAGGCCAAGAGACTTGTCTATGGTCAGCCATGTAGCAGATGAAAGAATGCCTGGGGGTGGAACCCAGGTCCTGTGATTTCAGACTCAGCATCCTTCCCCCTGACTCCCTTTAAAACCAGTCAAGATAATTTTCTATCAGTGTTTGGAAATAAAAAATATTAGGCTCCCTCTATTCTATATAGAACCTGTCATTTAGGTATGAATATTTTATAGTATCTTACATAGCTGAGAGATCATAAGTTGGTAAAACACAAAGTGCTTGGGGCAGAGACTCCTGCCTTTCTCTTTGTTTTTGTATGCCTGGCAGTGTCCTGCCCTTAAGCAGGCACTTAGTAAATGCTTATTGGAGTGAATTGAGAGGTAGAGTCTTACACTTAGTAAGGCTTGGTCAATGCTTGTTGCACTGGATCGAGAGACAGTTTGATTTAGTAGGACAACTGGGTTGGGAGTCAGCTACCCCGGGTTACAATTTGACTTACTACCTGTGGAATCTCAGGCAAGTCACTTCACTTTTCTGTGACTTGATTGTCTCATCTGTAAAATGAGGCGAGATGACCTCCAAGTTTCCTGCCAACTCTCTATGACCCAACTGATTGGAATTATACTGATGTTTACCCATATCCAAGGCTCCAAAGATAAAAAAGGATAAATATACACAGCTCCTGGGGAGGGCTTTCATAATGAAAATTGAGGCTGGCTTTCAAGTTATCAATAGAATAAATCTCAGTCATGCTAAATTTTAACCTGACTGAAAGAGCTAGTGATGGGTTCACTGGGCCTGAGTTCACTTTAAGGGCTTCCTAAAGGAAACCATGACTGGGTGGATGGCCAGCCCACTCCTATTTTCATGAAAACTTAGCTGGATGAGAAGGGAGTTGAATTAAGAACTCATAAGGGATCTGCATTGCCTCCCATTTTGCTTGCTCCTTGCCATTTCTTTTCCTAGGAAAGCTGAATTAAAAGCAGTCCTGACCCTCTTTGCCAAAGAATCATTTCTCTCTGAGCCATATGCCCCTCCCAATGTGTCTAGCAGAACCCACAGAAGACTGGGATGGGGAAGAGGAGGTGGGGAGGAGTGTATTCACCATTCCACTTGAGATGTTGCAGGTTGTTATAGAGGATCTGGCCGGCTGCCCCCGCTGCTCGGCTAAATTCTTGTAAGGTCATACTGCACAAATGTTCCCCATTGATGTCAAATTCCTGGAAGGGGATGCAGTTGGCATCAAGCTGGTTGGTATCCAGGAGGTGCTGGAGCCACTCCCACACCTGGTACTTGGTCCAGTACTGGGGATGAATCTCATGCCACTGGCCTCCAAAAAACCCGCTGGAAACTGAAAAAAGAAGAGATCCAATGAGTGACCTGGGAGCGTACTCAGGGAGGGTGACAAGGGGACCATTTTTGTACTGGGTTAATCAATGAACAGAAAACATCCAAAAAGAGTGGGTTGGACGAGATGGGTGGGCAACACGTGGGAGAGAAGGGAGGAGTCGGTCTGCCATTTATGCCTGGACAGACACACAGGCATAGATAATAAGAATCACAACAAGAAGTATTTATATAGCTTCCTAAAGTTTACAAAGTATTCGGTGCAGAGTGGAACTCGTCTCTGGACGTGGCCAATGGTAGTATTACTTTTGATTGAGTACCCATATTTGTGTGCCTTTTGGGGAAAAGGAGGTGGGAGGGAGAGTAAAGTGTGTTAATTGGGGGACAATAATTCAATAATGTGTTTCATGCGATCCTTCCCCCAAGTCTAGGAGGTAGATTCTACCAATATTATTTTTATCCCTATTTTAAAGATGAGGAAATTAAGATTCAGAGAGGTTAATGGATTTGCCAATAGTCACACAGCTATTAAGTGTCAGGGGCAGGATTGGAACCTAGGCCTTCCTGACACCCAGTTCAGCACTCCATCTGCTCCAACACACCCAATGTCTGCAAGCCAAAAACGGCAGAGTTGGAGATGTGGGCTCTCAGCCTAGCCACGCCACCCGCTCTCTGGAGAGCCTCAGTCAAACTCATCTCCTCTCTGCGCCTTCGCTTCCTTCCCAGGAAAATGGGTCTAGTAACATTTTCCCACCTCTGTCGCTCCCCCGGAATTTTATGAGGAAGGACAAGAGACATGATACCTTGTAAGTGCTCAGAGCTCCTGAGAAGAAAATTAAGGAGAGCGTGATTATATTTTCAGCAGCTAATTAACCACAGACCAGTCATTCATTCATTCACACACACACACACACACACACACACACACACACACACACACACAGAGTTCTTGCCTGACTGGCCTCCTGTGTTCTTCCTCATACATGACAGACCATGGACCCCATTACAAGCCCTTCTTGCCTCTGCCTCTTACAAACCCAAGCTCTCTTCAAAACTTAGGTCAAGTGAGACCTTTTATAGGAAGCATTTACTTAGCCCCCAGATGCTAGGACCACACCCTCTCCTAAAACTCTCCAGTATTTACTTCCTCAGCGTGTTCATGTGCATATATGAAGAAGTATGTACATATATACACAGACACACAGATGTAGGGAGAGGGCTAAAGACAGGGCTAGGGATAGAGACAGGAGTGAGGACAGAGACAGGAACAAAGATGAAGAGAGAGAGGAATTTGTTGTTGTTCAGTCATGTCTGACCCTACCTGATCCCTTAGTGGGGTTTTCTTGGCAAAGGTACTGGAAGGCTTTGCCATTTTCTTATCCAAGAAATAGGAATAGAGATACGGATAAGCCTTGTGATTTGCATGGCAAAGGGAATTCCTGGATGAAGAAATGCCCTCCCCCAATGCAAATTGACACCTTCTGAAACTTTATAGTCTTAAAGAATTTAGAACCACACCGAAACGTTAAGGGACTTCCTCAGGGCCATATAACCAACATGTTGTTCGAATACGTGGACATGAATACGTGTCTAGGCTATTCAGTGTATTTTGTATCCATTTATATACATGTAAGTGACTTCTCCAAGATAATGTAAGCTTCTTGAGGTTTTCATATTTCCAGCCCTGACATGGTACCCAGCACATGGCATGTGATTAATTAATGCTGGTGTAGCTTCTGAGGAGCTGGGGTCCCTTCCAAAACCAGGATGTGTAGAAAAAGAACATTCATTGGGGCTTTAAAGTTATGCCTGAATGTGTCCTCATTATGGATGTTCCTTCTCCCCGGAGCACACGCATGCGCACACACACACACACACACACACACACACATACACACCATTACCTTTACTTGAAGGAATAATTAGGGGCAACTGAACAATCTAAATAGTGTACAAGATGGTCTCCAATGTCCCTTCAGCTTTAAATCTCTAATTATGACCCTACATCATATTTGTTTGCCAAGAGCCTAATTTACAAAAATTTCATCGTGGGAAAGCCAACTTCCTCACTGTAGGAAAACTGGCTGAGACAAACAAATTTACGAAGCATATGTTGGGGAAGCTAGATGACTCAGTGAATAGAGCTCTGGACCTGGAGTCAAGAAGATCCAAGTACAAATCAGGTCTCAAATACTTACTAGCTGTGTGACCCTGAGCAAGTCACTTCACTCTGCTTACCTCAGTTTCCTCATCTGGAATGAGTTAGAAAAGGAAATGGCAAACCATTCCAATCTTTGCCAAGAAAACCCCAAATGGGATCATGAAGAGTCAGAAACAACTGAAAATGACTGAACAAAGTATATGTTGAACCCACTCTGACCTCAACCCATTCCAGGTACATGTCTTACCCTTGATAATTTGAGGCCATCCTACAAACAAACCCACTTTCTTTGTGTGCATTGGGGCTACTTTATTGGGGAAAGGAGTGGAGATATCCCTCTAAAGAGCATTAAGCAGGTTTAGAAAATTCAACCCTTCTCATGACAAGGAACAGCCAATGGATGACTGTCTTTTATATTCAGATTAAGGAGGTCCATTTGCATGCCCCCCAAAAACAGAGAGGAGCGAACCCAAACAACCAGCCACAAACACTGGGAAAGAAAATTACATTGGGAAGTTATTCCCCAAGGATCAGAAGACAAAGTTTATGGTATCATGGGGAAGACACTGAATGGCTGCCTGGGACCTTGGGGGGTCCCCTCTAGCTTTTCTGTCAGTAATTCTAAAGTACAATGGTCCAGGCCATGTTACCTATGACATGTTTCATATTTGTGACAGTTCTGCAGGCCCCAAAGCAATGGCCAGAGAGAACTTCTTTAGGATTCCACGTTAATTTCTCTCCCTCAGAATTTGGCCCAGTTCTTGGCACAGAACAAGAGCTTAGTAAAGGCTTACTGATTGATTGATTTCAAATTCCATTGGTTTGATCTCAGCAACCTTGGAAGGATGGATATCAGACTGATTTAGGGAACAAAAAACACTAGATACCAGAAATGGGCGCCATGATGATGGGAGTTGAATCAATCCCAAGCTTCCTGTTGCTTTCCAAAGTGAAATTGGCTCTGGGGGCAGGTAGGGGGTGCAGTAAATAGAGTACCAGCCCTGGAGTCAGGAGGACTTGAGTTCAAATCCGGCTTCAGACACTTAACAATTACTAGCCATGTGACCTTGGGCAAGTCACTTAACCCCAACTGCCCTGTCCTCCCCCCTCCAAAAAAAAGAAAAAATAAAGACATCGGCCCAGAATATCTTGTTTTTAAAATGGATCCCAGCTTCCAAAATTCAGTTCAATGAATGAGTCGGGCTCATTGTTTGGTATAGGACAGGCAAAGATCAAAATCAAAACAGCCTTTGCCCTCAAGGGGTTTATACTCTGCTAATGGAAAACAACTTGCTTAAGTAAATGCATGCAAAGTGATTTCATGAGAGAGAGAACATTTAAAATGGGGAGGAGAAGGAGGAGAGACCATGGGGCAGAGCCCTGAGCTGTGCTATGCTGGGAGCCAGGGATGCTAAGGGGTAGAGATCAGGAAGAGAAACATTCCAGGCATGGGGGGCAACCTGTGCAAAGGTAGGAAAGGGAATGTGTATGGGGAACCCCCAAAAGGCCTTTTCATGTAGGGAAACAGTCCTGAATGCCAACAACACCACACAACGAAGAAGGGAAAACTCCGCTCCAATACACAGCTATGGAGGAGACTCTGGAAATGTCCCAGTACCCAAATTACCGACTCCATTTCAGAGAGTTTTCACCCAGCTGCCTGGAGCAGTGTAAACATGGCTTCTGGGAATGGGTCCTACATCTTGGTGTACCTCCAAAATTGGTTTCCATTTTGGCTTTTATTTTAAAATTTGAGATGGCATGGTGTAGTAGAGAAAGTAATGCACTTGACAACAGGAAGGCCTGGGTTCAATTCCTACCTCAGACACCTACTAGCTGGGTGAAGCTAGGCAAGAGGTTTAACTTCATCTTTTCTATACCTCAGTTTCCCCATCTGGAAGATGAAGGAGTTAGACTCTAAAGTCCCTTTCAGCTTTAAGTCTGTGATATTCTCAGTTGTATGACCTTACTCAAGTCCAATGTCCCAGGCAACTTCCTATGACTATAGGTTGTAGAGAAGTGAAAGTTTATTCCCTTGGGAATTTCCTGTAGCAGTGAAACCAAAAGTCTAATCCCCAGACTTAGAGGCAGGCAGGTCCCACAATGCTTAGACTACTAGACCTGGACTCAGGAAGTTCAATTCCAGCCTCAGATACTTATTTGCTGTGTGACCCTGGAAAAGTCACTTAACCTCTGTCTGGCTCACTTTCCTCAACCATAACCTGGGAATAATAACAGCACCTACTCTGTAGGGTTATTATGAGGATGAAATGACGTCATACATGTAAGGTGCTCAGAACACAGTAAACGCCATATAAACGTTTGCTGTCGGGATTTAAAATTGACTTGATATAGATTCCCCAAAGAAAGCCCCACGCACCGATTATTGGGGAGAACCAGAGAATTGTGAGTGGTCCCCAATTCCTTTTGTGCGCTGAGTATCAGCACAGACTATGACCCGAGGCCGGGATTGGTCCTGACTCCTTCCTCCCGTGGCCTTCACCATCACCCACAGCCAAGAACTCCTGCTCTCCCGGGGTCCCCAGACGCTGAGGAAGAACAAACAATCTCAGGGAAAGAGAAACTCCTTGGGGGGAGAATGGCACCTGGCGTATGGCATCATAAGCTCTCAACAAATGTTTCCTGAGCCCAAGAAACTAGTGACATCCTGAAAATACCTTCTCATCTACTTTGCATCTGGCTTGCTTGTACCTGGTTATTTACACGGTGTCTTCTCTGTTAGACTCCTCGAGGGCAGAGGTGGTGTTTTTGCCTTTCTTTGTAAACACGGTGTCGGGCACAGAGTTAGAGTAGGCAAGGAAATGCTTGCTGACTAAAATGAACTACACTGGATTGGATTGAAGTGAAATGCATTGCATGGAGATCCTCATTTGGGGCTTCTCCTTGTACGGAGAGGGAGTCACAGACACTTGTTACCGAATGATCCCTCAGCTTATTTCTCTACCCGATTTGTTTCTCTTATTATAATTGTAGAATTCAGATCTAGAAGGGGCCTTATAAATAACTGAGGTCAGCTTTCTCATTTCATAGAAGAAGCTGGGGAAAACCCTACTACTTTTCAGTGTGTGAATACCAGTGGAATTATATGGCTCTGATTTACATTCCGATTTACCCTGCAGCCATCCAAGGGGAATTTGAAAGTGTGCCATGATCTCCCCACCCCCAAAACAGTCACAACTGAGTCTGAAAGAAGACAAAGTCATTTATCCCCGAGAACTTCTCATATCTAAGGTGGCAATTGGAAAAGCACTGGCCCTCATAAAATCATGACATTGCTTCTCCTTTCTCAGCCTGGGATGGGCGTCTTCCTTGCATAATAAAAGAAAAATCTGTGTCTGAAATATTAGGAACTCTTTGGAGAGACCATGATTATAAGTATTAAGTTCGTAACCTGGTGCTGGAGAGCCTGGACTAAGTCTCTTCCCCTATTTGATAAATATTAGGATATACTTGGCCTTAAGAGAATTTGAACCCAAATTCAGTATCAAATTTCTTCAAGCCAGGCCTCATGGAATGGAAAGAAGACTAGTTTGAGAGTCAAAAGAAACAGCTGCTTTGGGGGTAAATTCAGCTGGGAGAGGGCTATCTGGCCCTTGCCCTTCCCCAGCAAGGGAGATTGGGTTGGCAACATGCACCATGGAGAAGGGACCCTGGAAATGCAGGAGGCTGAAATATATACAACCAGAAAGTCATGATTTGAGAGATGGGATATCAGTAAATCCCCACCAGCCAGGCACTGGCTATAGTGGTACTGAAATTCGGAGAGCTGAGTGCAACATCTCCTTCCACTTACCACACACGTGACCTTAGAAAAGTCACTCAGCTTCTCAGTTTACTCAAAGGTAAAATTAAAGGGCTAGATGGCCTTCCAAATTGAGCCCTCTTATTCTATGAATTATAGCTCCACTATTTACTGTTTGTTATGACTTTGGGCCTATCATTTAACTTTTCTGAGACTGTTCTCTAAATCTATAAAAATGGGGTTGTAGTAGATGATCACTATGGTCCTTCTTGTCCTAAACACTATAATTTTTTTTTAAAAAGGAAAGAAAGGGGGCAACTAGGCAGCACAGTAAATAGAGCACCCGGCCCTGGAGTCAGGAGGACCTGAATTCAAATCCAGCCTCAAATACTTGACACACTTACTTGTCTGACCTTGGGTAAGTCACTTACCCTCAATTGCCTTGCCTTCCCCCCTCCAGAAAAAAAAAAGGAAAGGAAGAAAAAAGAAACCAGTAGGGTAGAGAAATAAAGTTGGGGGTCAAACGGACAACAAACAAGTCCTTTGTAGCTTCCTCCCCTCATTCCCTATAAAGTGATATATATGGACGGAATGCTGACTATCCTACTTTACTTTCTCTTAATTTATAGATTCTTTTATATATATGTATGTATATATATATATTCTTAAATAGAATTATTAAGCTGTCTTCAACCCCCAGCACCAACCTTGTACTGCCTTCATTGAGAAAGAAGGACGAAAGCTTGAATCATGAGCCTCTCCTTCAGGGACTACCTGGCCCACCAATCTCTCTCTCTCAAGTGATTCTACTCAGGCACCATCTTCCAGGACAGAAAGACAGGAAATGGAGAAAACTGCCAAATGGAGCCCAGTAGGGGAAGACCAACATTGCACAAGGGAATCCACCCTGAAGAAAGTTATACCTTCCCACCCGGACCTAAAAGTCAATGTTTTTCTGGGACACTGTCACCTAAGGTGAAAAGAATGGACTCACTTGAGTATGGGGGAAGTAGTAGGCACTTAACCCCACCCAGAGCCAAGGTCCTCCTACCATTGCACGTGGGGTAACTGTCTGTCCAGGCCGGCTGTTGGTGGAGAAGATGGTTGCTGGAATTCAGATTCATTACACCACTTCCTTCCAAAATCATGATCTGTAAGGGTATCCAACAGTCCGCTCAGTTAATGCCTTCTTGACAAATGCCATTTGGAAAGCGCCAGCAGTGAAATTTAAAGGAGAAGAGAAAAAAAAAGTCAGTTCCTCAACACCAACCCCAGAAACATGTTGCCGCAGCCCTCCTCGGTAAAGACAGAACTCTCCCGCAATTAAAATTTCCATGTCCAATATTCATATGTATGAGACAAGTTTTTACAGCCACCCATTCATAAATGAATAATCTCCAATCAGGAATGAGGCAGAATGGAGGGCAATGCACCTCTCACCAGGAGATGCTGGCCAGCCTCCAAGTTTACAAAAGTGAAAACACGGAAGGGTGTGTTTTTTTTTTTTCTTAAAGCAGAATTCCAATCAATTAAGTCAGAGATGGGCATTTCCAGTGAGATTCCCACCTAACGTTATCTCCTCAGTAGTCCCAGGGCACCTGTGTACAAGCATCCCCCTCACATCCAGCTCTCCCCCTGAATAATTGCATACAGATCTGTCGTGGGCCTGGTCCATGGAGTGGGGACTTGGCTAGACTCCCCAGCCCCTGGGACCTGCTTCTCTTTGGGGTACTTGGGACCTTACACAACCCTGGCTTTGCTTCTTAGAAGCTCTGGCCACTTCCTCCCACCCTCTAGCTCCCAAACACAAATTGGAAACTACATTAAACTATGCTGTAGAGGGTAGAGCACTGGCCTTGGAATCAGAGGTTTTGTTGCCGAGTCCTTTCAGTCATGTCCCTCTCTCTTTGTGATGCCATTTGGCGTTTTCTTGGCAAAGATGCTGGAATGCTTTGCCATTTCCTTCTCATTTTACAGATGAGGAAACTGAGGCAAACAGGTTCAATGACTTGCCCAGGGTCACACAGCTGAATTTGAACTCAGGAAGATGAGGCTTCCCCTACTCCAAGCCTGGCTCTCTATCCACTAACACCACCTAGTTGCCTCTTGGGAGCAGAGCATTTGAATTCAAATGCTGACTTTGCCACTTTAGTAAGCTCAATGACTGGGTAAATCACCTTATCTCTCAAGAATTTCCATGTCCTCAGCAGAATGAGGGCATGTAACTAACCTCTAGGGTCCCTTTTGACTCTGATTATCTGTGTCCTTTTTCCCCTTGAAAAATAAGGGAGACTGAGCCTCTGAGGTCACTTCCAGTTCGAAAATCTGTGGGCTTATGATTTTAATAGCTATCAGTATCAAGGAAGATGGGAATGGGGGGTATATGGTAATCCCCAGATCTTTGGGGAAATCTAGCTGGAAAGAGCCAGTCAGGAAAACTGGACTCTAATCCCAGGCTTACATTATCACTCATCTGCTAGGACTTAGTTTCCTCATCTGAAAAAAAAAATCAAGGAGGGGGGTTGGACTGAATGGCCTCCTAAGATCCATTGCTGCCCTCAATCCATCATCCTGTGATCCTACCTATGCAGCTTTGGGCAAACCACTTGCTCTCTATGGGGCCCATTTTCCTTACTTGTAAAATTGGGAGGTTAGAATATGATTCCCAAAGCTCTTTTTTGCCTTTAAGATGGTATTATCTGAGAAGAAAATTTGTCTGAGCTGTCCTACCTTCTCAATAGCTGAAGGGTAAGGGGGCAGGAAGAGGTGTGGAGGATAGAATCTCCTTCCCTCCTGCTCTATTTACCCAAGGCCTGGGCTCCCAAATGAGCCCATGTTGGCCCTGTCACCAACGTACTTAAGAAAGTTACTGTTTAACATTTGAAGGTCTGAAGATCATAGCCCAACCGGTTTACACAGAAGAATTGGAGAGGCAGGTTTCCACTTCATGGAAGACCAGGGTTGGAGGGAGAGGAAGGTTAGAGAGTGTGGGGAGACAGAGAAGGCCTAAGCTGAGGGTTTCCTTTAAATTCTTCCATCCCATTAGACCAGCTGGGGTGTTTAAAGTGTCTGCTTCCACAGAGCACAGAAAGAGGCAGGCAGGTAAAGACCAGAGGATAACCTAGTCATCTCTGGGGCAGGAGAGTGGGAAAAGGAGAGATAAGGCCTTCATTTGCATTTCCCAGGTAGCTGAGCTCAGCAGCTTCCTGACCAGACTCCTCCTAGATACCTCCTGGCCCCAAGCACCCAACTATAGGAGGTCACAGGCTCAGATTTAGATTTAGGACAGGAAGATCCCCCCAAGGCACCTAGACAGTCCCCCTTCATTTTGTAGAGATGGAAAACGAGGCCCAGATGTTCTCATCAAGGTCATAGAGACACCCCCCTGAGACCTCGGTCAAGGTGACATCAACCAATTTCAGTTCATTGCATCTGCCTGGCCGTCCAACCAGTCTGACCGACTCCATCTGATTTAGTACTCTTGCCTAGCACAGTAACTCGACCCCAAAGGGTGTGTGATCATGGGAAGGAAGGGTGGCAATATGTATTAAATCCCACCCTCCCAGCCATAGCTAATCATGGGGTTTGTTTCCTACACAACCACACCTACCACTACAACCCAATACTTCCCTGACTCTTTCTATAGCTTGGCAAGCTCCTAATCTCCCCCCTTTTGAGCTGGGCATCAGCCCACCTGGGACTTTATAACTTAATCCCAATTTCAGAAACTACACAGGTGCCATTGGGAAAAATCTCCCCCACCCAGACCCTAACATAACTAACCAGGAAAAAAAATTCTGATAAGAATACTGAATCCAAAAAGTCTGAGACCAATGCGCCCAGTCTTCCACCCCTATCTGTTCCACAAAAACAACATGTTACTTTAGCAATCACCTTGCTGAAATCAGTCAGTCAAGAAGCAAGCACCTACTATGTTCCAGAAAGAAAAAACAATGGAAGCATCCCCCTCTCCCCCATTATAGAGTCAGGATCCTGATAGCTATAGGGTGGCTTCAAGCATAAAACACTGGGGCTGTAGTCAAAAAGCCCTGAGTTCAGATCCAGCCTCAGATACTTACCAGCCAGATAAGTCACTAAACCTTGGCCTGCTTCAATTTCCTCAAACCTACCTACCAGGATTGCCATGAGGATAACATTAGCACGGTGCCAGGCACATTGTAATGAATGCTTGTTCCCTTCCTCCAGAGCTGAGACTTTCTCTTTTGGACTTTATTTGTGTTATCAGGGCTTGACACAGGCGTGCATAGTAGGCAATTTACTAGTTAATTGATTGACTGACCTCCTGGAGCTCTCAGCTTATCAAGGGACACAACACTTGCAGGGTTAATAAAGTACAGACAAGAGAGAATCTGAGGTCAGAGTCAATTCTATTGGATTTTAACCTCATCTACCAGGAGAATAAGGACTGAAAAAAGGTGGCCGTGGGGTTTAACGAAAGAGTCTGTTTCATTCAAGTAGTTAAGGCTGGGAGGCAGACTGTAATGTTAAAAAGGGCAGAGTGCAGTGGGGAAAGTCATCTCTGAGACACACATTGCCACTCCCCAACTCTCTCCTCCAGCCTCCAGCCCCCAAATCTCCAACAGCTGTGTATTTCACTAGTTTTAGTAGAAGCAGCAATATCACTGAAGCACTTGGTCCTGGAGCCCGGGCAGGTCTGGGGATATAATGATCAGGTCCCATAAACTGTGGAAAAGCAGCAGAAGGAGCATTCTCTGGATGTGGGTTTAAATCCCAACTCTGCCATTTATCAGCTTATGTGACCTCAAGCCTCAGTTTCCTCATCTTTAAATGGGAAGGTTGGATGCACTGGCCTCTGGGGTACCTCCCAGCTCTAAATCTAGATTCCTCAGACCCATTCCAGATTTAAGTGCCAAGAAGGGACTGATGTGAAATGCCTCGTCAATGTTAGTTCCTCTCGGGTCCAGAAGCCCCACTCTCACAGCAACAGGCATCATTATGGCTCAACCACGGTGTCCCCCCTTTTACGAGAAAGCTGTTAGAGCAGTGAGCTGCCCATTTTTAAAGGGTATATAAAATGGCTCCTACTCGTAAAAGAGTTTATATGACAACCCTCACTTAGTCAGAGTTCATCTGAGCCCACATGAATACAGCATTGGAGGACTGCTGGGCTCGTTGAGTAACCAGCTCTCACCCACACCTAGGAGAGCTGACACAGGGCCTCCGGGAGGGAGAATGCCATCTTAAAAAGGGACGATTATGAGATCTTTTTCATTTTTCAGGCTAAAGAGATGCCCTCACAGGCAGAACGATCCAGGTTCAAGTTCTACCCTACCTCTGGTGGCGCAGTGGATAGAGCCCTGGACCTGGGATTAGGAGAACCTGAGTTCAAATCCAGCCTCAGACACTTGCTATGTGAGCCTGGGCCAGTCATTTAACCTCTGTGGCCCTCAGTTTCCTCAACTGTAAAATTTGGACAATAATTGCAGCAACCTTCTAGGAGATAATATTTGTAAAAAGCACCTAGCGCAGCGCCTGGCACATAGTAGGTACTATATGAGTGTGTGTTTACCCTGCCCGACCCTAGGGAAATCACTGAAACTTTCAATGCGTGTAGGCAGGGAAGACGACAATTTGTGAAGAAAGTGGCAGCCTAATTTGGTAGTCGGAGCTTTCTTACCTGGAAATTCCTTATACCAATGAAATCACAGGTCCCGGTCCCTGTCGTAAAGCCCCTGCTTGCCTTTCTGTGGACCATTTCGTCTTTGAAGTGGGTTTGTAGCAGTTTGGCGTGTAACGGCTTCCTGCTCTGGGGAGAGCAGTCCAGCAAACGTGCTGCCTCCCTAACAGTCACAGACACAGGACTCTGAGCTACCTCGGAGGCCATCCAGCCCAACTCCACTCCACAGAGGAGAAAACTGCGTCTCAGTGAAGTAAAGTCACTTACCTGGGTGCCCCAGGTGAGAAGCATTAAGAATCAGAGCTGGAACCAAGGTGTTCTACCTCCACACTCAGTCCTCTTCCCACTACACCGTTCTGCCTCCCGCTGTTAGCAACTTTATTACTAAGATTAAGATTCATCTCATTTTTTGGCATTGATGTTCCCAAAGTCTAACACAGTACCTTGCCCATCATAGACATTTAATGCCCATCAATTATTATTAGGATTTTGGTCACTAGTTTCTTTCTCACAAAGGTAATATGTACAGTGGAGATTTGGCCCCATTGACATTGACTGGCTAGTGTTCTTTTCACTTGTACCACACTGCCCAGAGGGGCCATTGCTTGTGCAGGGTAGAGGTGAAGATGGTCCCTATCCTAAGTCATGCCAACTCTCATTTATTCAAAAGTGGCTTATGGCAGTTTCTTAATTCTCCAACAGCTTCCCTTCCTTTCCAATACTGACCACCCTTCCCTTCTGTTCAGTTGGTGTCTGATCCAGGAATGCAAAATTAAATCATTCATGTTGAGCCATGAAAAAAAAAATCCTAATTAGGCTAATAGGAAAGCTTCTGCTGTTAAAACAATTCATTGGACCCACTTCAAAGGTGAGAGGGAAAGCAGTGGGGGTGGGAGTTCAGTTAGTTATGCCATGGCTACCCTCCTGGAGCAGGAAAGACAGGCGGTGACTGGGTCTGACTCGATGCCCTTCTGGATTGCTTGGGTTGCACAATCCCGAGAGATTTGCTAACGCAAAGGGAAGACGGTTTGTTAGATTGACAGTTCTGGAGACAGAAGTCTGCCCGGTAAGTTGACAAGCAGGAACTCCATGGCGTTCATCACCCAGTAGACAGTTACCAACTCAGTTCTCCCTTCTGCCTGTCAACTGGTTCTCAACCCATTCTTTTTCGTTCACTTGGGATGCTTACTTGGGGAATTCAGGTCATCTCTTTGTAGCAGCTGCCTTGTCTAGAAAGTAGGGACCAGGCCTTGGAAAATGAGTCTAGCTGTGAACAAGAGAAAGTACCCTCAGGGAGCCACATCATCATACAATGGAATCACAGTGGTGATGGGTGAGCCCCCGTGGGACGCGTTGGGTCACTGGGTTCAGTACAGTTTCCAGATTCAGACACTCACTCACTCTCATCTACACCTGGAACTTTTCTCCATCTACCACAACCCAGTCAACTAGCAGATGCCTCATTACCCTCCAAGGGGATTTAACCCTGACCATCACCACCTGCACATTTCTGTTTTCAGCTTTGGAGCGGGGAGAGAATTCAGGTTGCAGGGTACATTTGTGAGTACCATCTTGGGGAGTGAACTGCAGGATAGAAAATGAATAAAGTATTCAAAGGAAACTGTTCTCCAGGTAACTAACAAACCAATAATGATTCCAAAGAACACATAATAACAAAGTATTACCTTCTCCTCTCAGCGGACAGGTGGGGGACTACCAGGGCAAAATGCTATATACATTGTTAGACAAAGACACTATATTTCTGCTGAACCCTTTCTCTGTTACAAGGAAGGGTTTGATTTGGCAGGGCTAGTGTGCATTTCCAGAAATAAGTGTGATATAAAAACAAGACTTGTCAATGAAACCAATAATGATAATAAAATGAATTGAGGCACATAGCTCATTTCAGTCAAATTCTCAAATGGAATTGTGTGGCACAGTGGAAAAAGTTTTGGTTCTTGAATTAGAGTATCAGGCTTCAAATTCTTTCTAGGGCATTTACCATGTGACCTTAGTCAAGTATTTGGCTTTTTGTTTCTATATCCATAAAATGAGAGACAGCTAGGTGGCATAGTGGATAGAGCATCAGGCTTGGAGTCAGGAAGATCTGAGTTCAAATCCAGCCTCAGACATTTTCCAGCTGTATGACCCTGGGCAAGTCATTTGCCTCAGTTTCTGCATCTGTAAAATTATCTGGGAAAGGAAATGGTAAAACACAAACCTCCCCAGCATCTTTGCCAACAAAAACCCAAATGGGGTCATGAAGAGTCAGACACGACTGAAATGTGTTAACAACTACAAACCCATCTCTAAAATGGGGACACACTAGATGAGGAAATAGCAAATCATTTCAGTATCTTTGCCAGGAAAAACCCATGACTCCAAAACCAATGCTGAGAAAGCTCTCAGTAGCAAAGCAGATGGAGTCCTGTACTCAGAGTAAGGGAGACTTGAGTTCAAATCAGACACTTACTACCTGTATGTCTCTGGGCAAGTCACTTACACTGCCTCAGTTTCCCCATCTGTAAAACAGGATAATAGCAACACCTGCTTCCCAGGACTGTTGTTGTGAGGATAAAATGAGAGAATATTTGTAAAAGCTCTTTACAAACCTTAAAGTACCATATAAGTGCTAGCTACTATTATTGTCACCATACAATACCACCCATTAAGCATGGTCAGTGTGACTGGACCTTAGAGTCCATGGAGGGAACTGAAGACCATGAGCAGAGGAAGCTTGAAAAGTCAAAGTTTATATCTGATTCCAGAAGAATCAGGAACACCAGGATTTATTGAGTAGGGGGTGAGGTGACAAGGTCAAACCTACACTCCCTTAATCAGTAGATATGGCTACTTCAATTCCTGGTGCATTCCCATCCCAGAAGGAGTGGCTGACTCTGAAGATTATCCCATTAGGACTGAGTATACAACCACGTGTCCAGGACCGAGTGTACAACGTACAACCACATGTCCAGGACCGAGTGTACAATGTACAATCACGTGTCCAGGACACAACCACTTGTTCCATCTTACATCTTAGTCACAAAATTAATAGTCTTCATATTCTTCCGGCTAGAGCGCTTGCTTGTCCAGTAGGTTGAAGCTCACTCCTGTGAGATCAGCCACTCCCTCCCTGATGGCCACCCTCTCATTAATCCACAGCCTCCAGTCACTTTAAGTCTGCCTCAGTTTCCTCCTCTGTAAAATGAGAATGACAACAATGCAGGGTTCTTGTGAGAATCAAACAAGATAATATTGATAAAGAGCTTAGCACGGAGCTGGAGCAGGTACACAGTAGGCACTTCATAAATGTTTGTTCTTTTCCCCCTTTCCCTTCCTCTGCTCTTGCACTAATGTCAGTGAGAGACTAGGCTGGTATATATTCTCTCTGGCCCAGGGCTTGGCTCTCCCTGAACAATGGACTGGGTTGAGAATGGGAAGAAAACAGGGAAAGGTAGGGATTGGGGATCATTGGGCCATAAATCCAAAGCTAAAAGGAACCTGAGAAGTCCTTTATTTTACAGATGAAGACACTGAGGCACAAGAGGGGACATGGCTTGCTCATGATCATATGGTCATAGGAGGGAGGGGCAGAGCCAGGATTTAAACCCAGGTCTCATTCCAAATCCAACATTATTTCCCTTGGCTTCCTCACAGATGAAGAACTGAAATCCCTATAGGAGGACAGGACTCATGAGGGGCTCTTTGACCTTAAGACTCTTGATCCCATGGACAGCTCATAGCTCATAGCTCACAGCCCAAGCACTACAAAGGCTCAATCCATTGTTTTTTAATTGAAAGGTAGGTTGGACACAGATGGTGGCCTCCCCAAACCCTAGGGTGGAGCTCAAAGGCACAGGAGGCCCTGGCATGACTGAGGGGGCGAAGTTGGGACCAACCTCTGCCCAGAGAGCCGGGAGGGTGTGTTGATCTCAAGGCGGGGGCCACCTGGAGCCGTCTGCTTGTCTTTTGGCCTTGCTCGGTGGAGAAGAGAGAGGCAGGCTCAAGTCACAAAGGCAAAACTGCTGAACTGTGACTTTCTAATTAACAATTCTGGGAGAACCAACCTTCCAGCTGAGACAAGCCTAGCACAGCTGGGATGAGCTGCCCAGTGGGAGGGTCTGTCCTTGGCCCAGCTCAGATCAACAGAGTGGGATGTGGAGCTTTGGGGCCCTTGACCAAGAGGTCCCCCACACCTAAGAAGTTGGAACACTTCTAATTCCTTTAATAAATTAAGTTACTACAAAAATGCAGAGTTCAAGGTCCAGTACTAGAGAAAATAAAAAGATAAGACCCTGCCCTCAGGGAGTTTTATAAAGACCTACAAGTCCAACCTCCTCCCCACTTTACAGATAAGGAAACTGAGAACCTAGAGGGTTTTCTTTTTCTTTTTTATTTAATAGGGGTGGGAGTGGGGATAATATTTGTTAATTGAAAAATAAATTTAAGAGATTACTTTAGGTTCTTTTATTGACTTCTTCAGTACAAATACCCAAGGCATTGTGGGGAAAGGAGGAAGGTGGAACAACTCATTTCTTGAGTTTGCCAATGGCGGCCATCATGATTGGCAGAGATTCCACCCCTGGGGTTTGCTCACACCATAGACTGATCATCTTTACCCCATTTACACCATTAGAATTCATGTAATTATAATGAAAGAAGGCAGAGTTGCAAGGGATTAGAAGGCATCTAATCCAACCAGTCCTCCAACAGGACTATGCTTTAAGTCTACCACAGCCCCAACAAGTGAGCAATCATCCATCCATCCACCTGAAGAGAGAGCTCTAGCAAGTGGGAGCCCACCATCTACCAAGGAAGCCCTTTCTCCTTTCATGTGGACAGCCAGCCAAAATCCCCCTCTATAGGTGCAATGACTCCTTACAATCTCAAATAATACTTTATAATCTTCTAAACCAGTGATTCTCAACCTGTGGTTTGCGACCCCTTTGGGAGTCGAATGGAGTCACCTAAGACCATCGGAAAACATATATTTCCGTTGCTCTTAGAACCAAGGTACCGTTCCTCTATCCTGTGGGGTCTGCCCACATGCAGATATGCCCATATACGAGTATTAAAGGGTTGCGGCATTAGGAAGGTTGAGAACCACTGTTCTAAACCATTTCTGTATGCATCTTATTTGGTCAGATCTCTACAGAGAAGGAGTCCTTAATTCTTTTTCTGCGTCAGGAACACGATCCCTTTGGTGAAGCCTAAGGGTTCCTTCTCAGAAAATATCTTTCACTACATCAATAAAATACAGATGATTACAAAGGAAACCAAATATATTGAAAAACAAGGATCAAAACATTTTTAAAACAAGCTCACAGATGGATCCCAGGCTAAATGCCTTCTAAAGAGATTCTCCACTACTATAAAATTTCCCTGTCTTTTCAAAACTGCTTAGAGACATTTTATTTCATATTATTCTCATTTTAATGGGAGAAGGGGGAAGAGAGGCTGAGGCTGAATGAAGTTATATGAGTTACAAAGGGTCACAGAATAAACTCAGACAGAGCTGGTGTCAGACCCTCAGGTCTTGGATCTTCTAGCCTCCAGTCTACAGGTCGAGTACCTGAGGCCAGAAATCACTGATTTTTTTAGCCGCCCAGCCCAGGTGGCCTGCTAGTAAGTCTGCCAGCACAGAACAAACTGCTGGAACGAATAAGGATCTGGTGGGAGATTCCCCATTAGGTTCATTAATCATAGCATCAGGAATCTAGATATGAAAGGAACTCTCAGACCTTTGCATTATCCAGTGAAGGAACGAGACCCAGAAAGAACCCTTATGGCTGATCTCAGGGCGGGGGCCACCTGGAGCCGTCTGCTTGTCTTTTGGCCTTGCTTGGTGGAGAAGAGAGAGGCAGGCTCAAGTCACAAAGGCAAAACTGCTGAACTGTGACTTTCTAATTAACAATTCTGGGAGAACCAACCTTCCAGCTGAGACAAGCCTAGCACAGCTGGGATGAGTACTGTTCTAGAACTGAGCTTGGAATATAGCCTTTCCATTTTATCAAAGGCTTTGACCAGGAGAACTTGTTGCATTAGGACAGTATGGTGTGCTGGAGGCTCCTTCTACTGGACTTGGAGGAAGAAAGACCCAGGTTCTGACCTCAGACTTAGTAGCTCTGTGCCCCCATGTGCTTCAGTTTCCATCATCATCATCAATCATCATCATCAAATAGCTAACATTTATATGGCACTTATATTTACATAACACTTAATATGTGACAGGCATTGAGCTAAGTATTTTACCAATATTATCTCATTTGGGCCTCACATCAACACTGACAGGCTAGTGAATCAATTATACAGTTGAAGAAAAAGTGACTTGCCCAGGGTCATACAGCTAGTAAGTTTCTGAACCTGGATTTGAATTCGGGTCTTCCTGATTTAGTGCTCTAGCCACTGTCTCACCTAGCTGGAAATCTATAAGATTAAGGAGCTGGGTTTGATGTCTCTCAAGGTCTGTTCCAGTTCTAAATCTGTGATCCTAAAAAGGTTTTTTAATCATGATGGCAAAGGCCTGTGTTCAAATCCCACCTCAAATAATTATCGACTGTGTGTTCCTGAACAATATATGTTCCTTCTGTGAAACTCATTTGTAAAATGAGGAACACCTACCTCACAAAGTCGTTTCAAACATCAGATGAGATAATGTATGTTAGTCAATAAACGTTTACTAGGCACCTACTGTGCTCAAGGATACAGAGACAAAAATCAGTCCCTGCCCTCAAGGAGCTCACAATCTGATGGGGAGACAACATGGAAAACAAGCCATATATGGGATAAACAGGAAATGTTTAACTGAGGGAAGGCACTGGAATTAGAAGAGGTTGGGAAAATTTTCTAGTATAAATGGGATTTTATTTGGGATTTAAAGGAAACCAGGTAACTTGCTAGGCACATTGGAGGACAGAGATCATTTGTGACCTTGGGCAACTTACTCAACTCCAATTGCCCTGTATTCCCCCCTCCAAAAAGAAAAAAAAAAGAGGGAGACCATTCCAGGTATGAGAGATAGTCAAAGAAAATTCCCATAGCTCAGGTGGAGTAACTTGTTCATGGAGGAGCAAGTAGGCCAGTGTCACCCAGGGCCAGTGGGGTCATGGTGGGGAAAAGGAGGAGGAAGCTTTACAAACCTTTCAGAGCTCGATGAAGGTGACATCCAGGGTCTATCCTTAGCTTATAAGCAAAAAAACCCCAATAAGCTAATAGGCAAAAGCCAGTAGGTGAATTTTAATCCTCTGAAATAAAGATGCTAAGTATATATATAAAGATACTAAATAAAATAGTCTTCCTGTTTCAATGCAACTCTAAATTGAGGAGAGTTAATCTTTAAGCATCATTCACCCCCAAGTAAAAATGTAAAACACATACACGTTGGCCTATCCAAAACAATACTGACAATATTCCCCATTTTCACCAATGAACCAAAGCCTGAGTATGATGTCACCTATAATTCCATGCTCACAGAGCTAGGTTAAAAATAAAAACTGTTCTCTGCTCTCAGGGCTATTGATTATTCTAGACATTTCACGAGTTCGCAAGGCTGTTTTTGTTCTCTGGAGGCCAGATCCAGAACATTTTTGTGGATTTCCTTTACTGTTTGTGAACAATTTGTAAATACACACATTTCTGTGATCCTTATCGTCCCTGGTGCCTGATACAGACAAGGAGGCAGATACTGCAAGGGGTGAGGCGTGGAACCGAAGCTGATCAAAAGACAAGCTCACCCTGTGTGACCCTCGGAGACAGTGCCAACAACCTAGCCAGGAATCTTTGAGATAAAGCTAATGAGATTTTTAGGAGGACAGACTGAACTCTTTCTCTCTTCCCCCATGGTGGAATGGAATTTAAGACATGAGACTGCATTCTTGCTTTGGGAAGGAGGTGAGGGGAGTAGAAAGGGGTCTAGAACAGGGGATTAAATAGAGTTATATCTACCCTTACTGGCTGGAAAAAAACCAAAGAGGATACCAGAATCCCAATTTCCAGTAAGACAACCTTGAGACTCTTCACAGGGGGAAAAAGAGACGATCAACAGCTGGATAACAGCTATACCATAGCAGGTGGCCAGGAAGGAAATCAACAGCTGGGGTAACAGCTGTCTGATAGCAAGTTCAACCAGGAATCATGTTGTCTATGCCCACATAGGATCCCATCTTTGTCTCCTACACTCCCCTAGGCTAACACTCCTCCACATTCTCAGAGCAGTCAGTGGTCCACTTGGCTTTGGTCCACCTGAGTCAGGCTCTAAAACCCTCCCAGGTTCCTTTCTTCTCTGCCCTGCTGGCATAGGGAAACAATCTGCCCTGTTTCCGATTTCCCCAGCAAGGATTGTTTTCAATGATTCTGCCCTCATACAACTTCCTATAGAACACATAAAAGGACCATGGTCCCTGCCCTCCTAGAGAAGGTTCCATTCTTCAACCCTTCCCTGACTTTGTTCACACACTCTCAATCAAATCTCTCCTTTAAAAAAAAAAGTGCCCGTAGAGAGGCAACCCTGTCAGGAAGGATGCCCGTGGGTCCAACAAAAACAATAATCATCAGAATAGGTGACATTTATATATCGTTTTAAAGTTTGAAAAAACATCAAATTTGAACCTCAATCTCCTAAATTTGGCAGGCTTAGGAATAGAGAAGCCACATATTACTGAGAGGGTGCAGGTGGCCGCCTAGAAAAGAGTGAGTTTCAAGACACTAGACCAGAAACAGGAAAACACCTTTGTCCATTCAATACTTTGTGGTTTAGCAGAAAGAGCACAGGATTTGGAATCAGAAGAACCAAGTTCAAATCTCAGCTTAGTCACTTATGCTGTGTGTTCAGTTCAGTCATTTTCAGCTTTGTCTGACTCTTCGTGACCCCATTTGCGGTTTATTGGCTGAGATACTGGAGTGGTTTGCCATTTCCTTCTTCAGCTCATTTGACAGATGAGGAAACTAAGGTGGACGGGGTTAGGTGACTTACCCAGGGTCACACAGCTGGGGTTAAGTGACTTAGGTGGGGTCACACAGCTAGGAAGTGACTGAGGCCAGATTTGAACTCAGGAAGATGAGTCTTCCTGATTCCAGGCCTGACACTTCATCCACTTTGACCCATGTTACCATGGACAAATCACTTATCCTCTTTGGTTATAGGTTTCCTCACCAAGAAATTAGGATGTTGGATTAGATATGGGGTTCTTAATCTTTTCTACCATAGACAAACTCCTTTGGTAGTCTGGGGAAGTGCCCCCTAGACTTGAGATACTATTGGGTTAAATGCTTAACATCGTGCCTGGTGAATAGTAGGCATTTAATAAATGCTTGTTTCCTTCCTTATCAGAATAATGTTTTGTATACATAAAATAAAATACATAGAATTGCCAAGGAAACCAATTATGTTGAAATATATTTTTCAAAATATATTTTCAAAATATCAAAATATTTTTATAAACAAGTTCAGAGAAACTAGGTTAAAAAAAAAAACCTAAAACTTGTAATGTAATATTATTGTGCTATAAGAAATGACAAACAGGATGATTAAGAAAAACTGGGGAAGTTTACATGAACTGATGCATAGTGAAGTGAACAGAACCAGGAGAACATTGTACATGGTAACAACAATATCGTTAAGACGAAAATCTGGGAATGACTTAGCTCTTCTCAGCATCCATGACAATCCCAAAGGAGTAACAATGAAACATACTTTCTGTCTCCAGAAAGAATACAGACTGAAGCATGCATGCTATTTTTCACTTTCTTCCTTTCATTTGAGTTTTCTTGTACAAAATTAATAATATGGAAACATTTTATATAATTGTACATGCATAACCTGTATCTGATTGTTTACAATCTCAGCAAGAGTAGGAAGGAGAGGGAGGGATAGAATTTGGAACTCAAAACTTTAAATAAAAATGTTTAAAAAATTGAAAAAAAAGCAGAATCCCACTATATTTACATGTAGCACATTTAAAAATGAGAGATACAGAGTTAAGAATAACTTTGAATGAATGTTATTTTGTCTATTATAAACACCTCAATTAACTATAAAGGACATATAAAGAAAGATGTTATCTATATCCAGAGAAAGAATTAATAGAGTATGTACAGAATAATTTTATGTATGTATATATATATATATATATATATATAGAGAGAGAGAGAGAGAGAGAGAGAGAGAGAGAGAGAGAGAGAGAGAGAGAGAGATACACACACATATATATGTGCATATATATTTGTGGCTAATGGTAGCCATCTCTGAGGGCAGATGGAGGGAAAGGGAAGAAAAGAAAGAAAAAGAAATATACAGGATAATTTTGTTGTATATTTGAAAGGAATAGCAAGTTGTGCATGTAGATCTGCAGTTTCATGTACAATCAGCTTTTTGACTGTACTATGTTATGGAAATGCTTATTTTATCCCATAAAAAAAAATAAAGAACCAAAAAAGCCCAACCCTAGAAGAGATGGCCTCTAAGATCTATCTCTTCTGGATCTACAGATAAATGTGATAAATGATCATTTAACCCCTGTGTTTAAGGACCACACTATTTTATTATCCCTTGAGTAAAAGGAACTCCCCGAAGGTAGGGAAAGTTTTCATTTTGTCTCTTTTCCCCAACTCCTAACATACAATGTCTTGTGCTGATTAGGCATTTAATAGATGCCTGTTGAAAGGAAGGGGGTGGGGAGGGGTTTGAACTGAAGGGAAGTGGGGAATGGGGGGAAGTACAGTCATCCATCCCATGTCGCCACTTTAGACTTTAAGACCTGAGTGCAGCCAGGAACATTGTACATACCCTTCACACCTCCAACATTGGTACGTTACAGAAGTAATGGAATTTGAAGGAAAATGTATTCTATATCAGTGAGGAAGAGAGTCAAAGAACTTTGAGAAGATGAGAGCTATGTCATGGGCATTTAGGCACCCCAAGTGCAAATCTATCAGCAATGACTGTACTTACTACAATGTACCCTAACACGGGATGCAAAGGCTCATCAGACACATTTAATAGACTTGGTCTGTTATCATAAAGGTGTTTTCTGAAGGTAAATAGACTAATCAGCAGTCGAGAACAGGGAAAGGCAGGCAGAATACCCATCAGGGTTTCTTTGGCCCAGCGTTCCTGGAGGAGTGTGGATCCTTGGTCTGACAGGGTCACCTTCTCCCTGGGTCTTTTAAAGCATCAACAGAACTTCCTGGATCTCAGGCTTTAACATCAAGGGAAAGGTCCCCTTAGCTTTCCAAAACATTGAACTCTCAACCAAGAGAAATACTTGTCTAATATCCCAAACCCTTCCAATGGGCTTCTAAACAATTAATTGTTACTCCTTTCTAAATGCATTCTAGCCCATTCAATGAATCCAACCAAGCGTAGAAGAGGGGGGGAAGCCACTAACTGAAAGGATCAGCGGCAAAGGGAGCCAAGGCAATCTTCCCTGGGATCCGGAAACAACCAACCAGTCAAACAAACAAAATGGGGAGGATTCTATTAAAAAAAAAAGTCTTAAGAGCAAGACCTCATCTCTCCTTCTGGACAACTCTACCTCCTCTCCTCTTCCCACCGCCACGCCCTGTCTTTGTGCCCCTGTCACTGCCCTCGCTGGAGAAGACTCAGGAAAAAATCAACAAAAGACCTGGCTAAGCTCTTAGGTTGGCAGATAGGATTAGGGTCCAGATTTCTCCAAAGCAGCCTGGGCCAGGAAAGCGCTCCACTCAGGGCGGAATAAAGCAGTTGGCTGTCTGGGCCGGTGGCTGTCTCTGCCCAAGACAATGCAGTGTTTATATGTCAGAGGGTTAGGAGCAGGTTGTTAAGGTAGAAAACCCACCGTAAATAGAGCTGTTAATTCAGTTGCTGGCATGAGATCCTGTTATCTCCTGAATACCTCCCAGAGGGTAGAGGCCCTACCTTTTCGTTTGAGTTGGCAGCCCAGGTATTTTTTTGCACCTGCTGCTCTGCTCCGATAACAACGCAGTTAAGCATTGATTTGTCGGAAAATAAACAGAAAAAGCAAAGAAAGGCATCTGCCTGAACAGCCCGAGCTGGTTTGACTGAACGGCTCGGCTGATTTGTTTTTCTCATAAAACCAGAAGGGAAAAAACCCCTCAATCCGCACACACAGCGGACACACACCCCCGTGTGCTGCATGCTCTTCGGAGGCAGGGAAAGGGGGCGATGATACCCGAGGACACTTTCCCAAAGGGCAACCTATCCTGTTCACAGAGGGCACAGTGAGAGGCGCCTGAGTGACAACTAATCGACACCACGTTGCAGGGTGAGAACGAGTGTGTTTTACTTGCCACCAAAAACACACGTGAACCAGGGCAACCAAGAAGCCTATCTTTTGCCCCAGCCCATGTGTTGCTCCCAAGCTAGAGCTCAGAAAATCAGTGTGGTGTAGGGACATAGGTATAATCCTCTAGATCCAGGATTTGGGTGAGAGAGGACCATGGTTCACATCCAGACTCTGCCACTTCATACCAGAGTAACTTTGGGCAGATTGCTTTCAGCTCCCCCCGGGTCTCAGTTTCCACGTCTGTCAAACGATAAAATGGCCTCTGGGGCTCCTCTGAGTACTGAATCTGTTTGATCCTTATACAGACGCCTGAGAGTCATTGTTCTTTCTCCCAATTCAGATGACTTCCTAGTCAACTTCGGAGTCATTGCCAGATTGAAGCCCCTTCCCCCTGCCCTGGGCCATGGCTTCCCCAGCACGAAGCGAGGGAGACCTACCTCGATGGCTGCTCATGCAGGTTCATTCATATCCTGCCGAGTGATCTGAGTTCTTAGGTACAAAATGACTGGGGAAGGGCAAGATGTGATTTCTGCCTTGATCCAAAGCCCAACCTCGTCATCCACATGCCCTCATTTCTCATTAGCTTGTCAATATCATGTGACGGCATGAGACCTGGCCCCAAGGGTCAGTCACAAAGGGCTGGAGAAACCACTCAAACTTAAGTCATGACAGCACTAATTAAAGGAAGCATCATCATTCAGCCCTCAACACCTCCCTGGCCATCACCAGAAATTTCTTAATGGTGTTCTTTCAAATTAGGGAAGGAGAAGACTCAGGAGGTATGTTGGGGTCCCCTCAAAGAGCTCCTTCTTCACCCTGCTTCTTCCTCACCCGTTGGCCCTCACAGCCCCTGGGCCATGGGACTAGACCAGAAGCCTTTGCAGTAGGCCAAGAAAACTGAAGCCTCTGCAGAGGGCCAAGAAAACCGCAGCCTTGCCCATCAAGGAGCATTAAGGACAGGATGTTCTGACAAGGGAGGGACATGGCTGGCTGAGCATTCCCAAGCATTCTTGTTTTGAGAAGGACAGGGAGGGTAGCTCATCAGAACCAAACCGGGCAGCCAGAGAAGTCAAGAGATTTAACAACACCCTCATTTGACTGAAAAATAAATAAGAGCTGCCATGTTGGAATGTGTAGCAAGGGTGGAGGGAAGAGACGGGTGGGGAGGACAGGGAGGGAAGGGTTGGGATCCAAGGCACTGTCTCCATTACAAGCAAAGTGGGTCTTAATGGAAGAAGATCTTTGCTTACTAGAGGGCACTGGATGCCTCCAGGGCCAATTGGGCACAGACCCAGTGGTCTGGAAGATAGCCCTCACTTCTCCACCTTACAAGTTGGACAAGGACGGAGCAGCGACCAACAGCCCTCCCTAGAAACTAAGGATTACCTTACTTCATGGGAATATACTCAGCCCATTTTGCATGGCCCTAACAGAAGACCCCAACCTCACAGGAAGGTCTTAAGGGGAAGGGGGGGTGGATTTCTTCCTTCTTATCTTTAACATTTCAGATTTACTTTATGGTCCCTTCCTGGGGGGCAAAAGATCCAAGAGTTTCACTTCTAAGACAAAATAACAGCTGTCAGTTCTCTTATCCAGGCATTGGGTACCTAACAGGCTCTTAATTAACTAATGGTTAAGAATGCTAGACTTGAGTTCAAATCCCAGCTCTGGAGTCTATTATCTGTGTTACCACAGACAAGATCTTTATGCCTTCTGAGCATAAAGTTTTCAGATCTACAAAATGAGGAGGGGAGGTCAATCAAGGGACAAGAGGAAGGGATGGAAGGCATCAAGCATTTATTAAGCTTCTGTCATGTTCCAGGTACTGCACTAAGCACTTTCAAACATTATCAAAGGGCCAGCCTCTCTGAGCCTTGGTTTTCAGATATGTAATGGGGAAAATGAGGCAAGGAACAAGAACCTTAACCCTAAACCCCAATTTCCAGATTCATGGAATGGAGATAACCAATCCTAAAGCATGGTAAGTACCTACTATGTGCCAGCCATTGTTAAGTGCCTACTATGTGCCAATCATTGCCCTAGGTGCTGGAGATACACAGAGAAAAAAAAATCTGCCATCGATAGTTTTACATTGAATTGAGGGACACAATGTATAATGAGAGACAGAATGTTTTAGTGGACAGACAGCTACCCCTCAGAGGTAATGAGAGAATATATATAAAATATTCAGAGCAGCATAAGAAATACCCATCAGCAGCATTAACATCAGCATCAGCATCATCCCTTCTCTAGGCAATGAATGTGGTAGCCCCCAACTCTGTGTAGCCCTGCATGTAGATCCCAGCATTTCTAGAGTCCAACCTAAAAATTGGGCTACCACTCCACCCCAAGCATGCGTACATTCAGTGAGTACAGGAGGCACCCCCTAATAACCCCCAATGACCTAAGATAAAAGTCTCCCTTTCCCAGAAGCATTCCTTCATGGGCCAGGCAAAGCCTTCCATCAAAACCCCAGTCAGACTTCCTGTTTAAAGCCCAGGATTGACTCAGTGAGCTGGCCAGGCTGGTCTACGTGATGCCTCAGCCTTATTAACAGTAATAACAAGAACAACAAAGTGAACAACAAAACTGTTTTTAAAAAATCTTAAAGAGAAAATAGAAGGGAAATTATGAAGAAAGAGAGCCTCAGGTCTGAGCCCTAATATACTGCCTTTATGACAGGCCTGTTTACTCAAACATCACCCAAATTAGGGAAAAATGATAGTAGTCATCCTCTTAACGACAGAGAATTCCATTAATAAGACCATTAAAGTCTAGAAAGATTTTTTTCCTCCTTATTCATATCACAACCATCTTAGGACTATTCTTTTAAATGGATAAATATAATAACTACAATTATTCTAAAACTCAATTCTCGGGGCTGAGGAGGCTACAGAGGAAAGCCATGGATTATCCCAGGGATCTTTCATAAACCATAACTCACTCCTCAGCAAACAAAAACAAACCATCTCATTATGTGGAAAGGTGGCCTAGCATAGTGAACAGAGCTTTGGACTTGGAGTCAGGAAGCCCTAAGCTCAACTACCATCTCAGAAAATTAGTAGCTTTATCTAGTGACCTTGGGGTCAGGTAGGTGGCACAATGGATACAGCTCTGGTCCTGAACTCAGGAAGACAAATCTGGCCTCAGACACTTACTAGCTGTGTGACCTTGGTCAAGTCACTTAGCCCTGTTTGCCTCAGTTTCCTCATCTGTAAAATGAGTTAGAGAAGGGAATGGCCAACCACTCCTGTATCTTTGCCAAGAAAACCCCAAATGGGGCCATGAAGTGTCAGACATGACTGAAATGACTGAGCAACTAATGACTCTGGGTAAGTCATTGGCCCTGTCTGCTTTATTAGATCAAGGGATCATAGCTAAAATTAGGTGAAACTTTGCAGGTCATCTAGTCCAGCCCCCAGAAACATTGAATGATTTGCCCAAAGTCACAGAGACAGAGAGGGACAGAGAAGTTCAGTTAACCTCTTATCCTCAGTGTCCTCATCTATGGGGAGGGAGTGTAATATATTTTTTTTTGCTTTTTGGAGGGGGGAAGGTTAGGACAACTGGGGTTAAGTGACTTGCCTAAGGTCACACGGCTAGTTTTTGTGTGTATGTGTTGTGTCTGAGGGCAAAGTATAATAATTCTTAAAACACTCAGACAAAAGATGACTCTCTAAACTTGAAAGTGAAGGAATTGCGATAACCCGCATGGGATAGGTCCTCGTCAAGCGCCCCAGCACCAAGAGGGATAGAATGCTACAACATCTCCGTGCATTTCATCTTTTATCCCTTTCAAAGCCACCACACTTCAGGTTCTTCCCCTGGGAAGAAGGAAAGGGCCTGGAAATCAGCCAGGTGGGGAAAAGCTACTTCTTGAGAGCTATTACTAGATATGTTGGAATCCCAGAATCTTAGAATTGGATAACCTTAAAAAAAATTGTGGCTCCAACATATTCAGTCACAGCAAAGTCATTTAACTTAGTTAATAATGTCCTAGAACTAGAGAGTGGAAGGGGCCCTACAGGCCATATGGCCCAGCTAACCTTTCATAGATCAGGAAACTGAGGCTCAAATTGTGTTAAGGCATTTAGGATTATAGATCTAGAACTGGAAAAGCCTACAGAGATGATTTAGCCTAGTTCTCTCATTTTTTTTTTGGTAGGGGCAATTGGGGTTAAGTGACTTGCCCAAGGTCACAAGGCTAGTAAGTGTTAAGTGTCTGAGGCTGGATTTGAACTCAGGTCCTCCTGACTCCAGGGCCGGTGCTCTATTCACTGCACCACCTAGCTGCCCTCAATTCTTCCATTTTATAGGAGAGGAATCTGAGGTCCAGGGAGTGGCTCATCTAAGGTCATAAGCTCCAGAGGTGGGATTTGTACCTAGGCCTGCTAACTTCAGAGCCTTTCCATTGGGTCTTGAAACCTTCTTCTTTTGAGCCTCCAATATAACAGGTATTGAATGATCTTTGCACTGATCACCTTACAAGCTGATTCTGAGGAATGCACTTTATAAACCTTAAAACCTATGGGAACGCATATTTTATTACATAGGGGAACACCAAGTTCTCCTTGAATAGCATCGTCTCCCCAACCACTCCCAACTTCCATTCCCCCAAGGCAGTAGAGTGAAGGCTGGGTTTCTCAGTTCCCAGGGCCATAACATTTCAGTAGGCATTTGGGCATTTTCCCAAGGGTCTAAAGGAGGGGCCAGGCTTTTCCTTCAGGCTACACTTTCACCATCCCCCTCCCCAGACACAACTGCCCAGAAAGCTATAGTTAGTTTCCAGAAGTAGGAAGCCAACCTAACCTCCACCACCCCTCCCTCCACTCAGAAGTCCCACCCCCAGGCATTCTCAGTCCTAGGCCTTGACATCATCCAGATTTCCCAGCTTGATGGGACCTATGTTGATACTTGTTCCAAGATGCCAATAACTTTTTATTTAAAGGACCTATGATTTCATTGTCCCCACTTTGGAAAGCACTACCACCTTACAGCAAAAATACTAGATCTTGCATCCTAAATTTTATCCTATTGGAAGGAAAATGGACTTTTAATGTATGTGGCAGAGGGGAGGGGAGTAAGTATTTATATAGCACTGACCTATGTTCCACGCACTGGGCTAAGCACTTTTACAAAAATTATTTCATCACTGGATAGAGGACTTTCAAGTATTTCTGATGAAAAGACCAAAGCTGAGCAGGCACTTTTGAGAGCAAACACAAGAATCAAGAGAAACCTAGAAAGGTAAATTTATTTAAGGAATTTGAAGAGGCTTATACGATGATATAGTGCTAACATTCTACTTTGAGGAAACCCAATGTGTGTCCTTTCAGAATTTTAATGTGTTAAAAGGATAGAGAAGAAATCACATGAGAAAAACAGAGGAACTGAGATTGTGCTGATTTCGTTCTAAAGCTAAGAGAATAAAGGAAGGAAGGAAAGAAAGTAAAAGAATGGATGAGAGCACACAGGAGGAAAAAGGAGGTGAAATCTCCTAATTTGAGTCTCTGAAGAATATATAAATATGGAGAAATGGATTGAGGGGGAGGGAGGTAGCCAGGCATCTCTTAACTGAAATGTATAAGGGGCTTACACACAAACACAAACACGCACACACACACACACATTTGGCATAGAAATATATCAAATTCAACAGGGAAACAAGTTGGAAACGGAAGGATAAAGAGGCTAATATGGGGAAGGAATAGTCATGAGCAAAAGAAAGTTCTTGATTATGGGGAAGGGTTTCTAAAAGGGAAAACAGAAAAGGAAAAAGACCAGAATCTAAGTGGGGCATCTATCCATCGGGAAATGGCTTAACAAAAAGTGGCATAAAACATGACAGAATATTATCACACAGGAGGGAATGATGAAAGAGACAGTTCCAGAGAATCCTGGGTTAGTGTCAATGAATGCAGAATAAATTAAACAGAAAGAGAAGAGCAATCACCACAGGAACAACAAACAGCACCGTAAAGAAAACCACCTCTACAAAGCAATGACCAACCGCTCAACAGAAGACCTATGAAAAGCATGAGACCCACCTCCCGACAGAGAAGGGATGAACTCAATGTACAGGAAGAGTCATATATAAAAGAGAGACAGAGAGAGAGAGAAGCAATCATGGTTAAATGACTTCCCCAGGGTCACACAGCTAGAAAGTGTCTGAGCCTGGATTTGAACTCAGGTCCTCCCCACTCCAGAGCTGGTACTCTATCCACTGCACTACCTAGCTTCCCTGCCCTGTTATATGTGTGTGTATACATATATTTACACACATATATATGTTGGTGTGTGTATATTTGTGCTTGTGTTTGTGTGTGTCTGTGTGTGTAGTTGGACTTGGCCCACTGGGTGGATTCATTTTGTTTGACCATGTTTATCTGTTACAAGGTCCCGGTGTTCTTCCGTTCTCTTGAATTTTAATTCTGGATGGGGGAGATAAAGTAGGTAGGATTGCGGAAAAAAAGAAAGACCAGTGTAATTTTTTTATACCTAAAAGAAAGTTCAGATACAAGCAAGCAGGATAGTTATGAAAGCAACATGTGGAATTTACTATTTATCTATCTATCTATCTGTCTATCTATCTATCTATCTATCTATCCATCCATCTATCTATCCATCCATCCATCTATCCATCCATCCAGCTATCATATCTATCTATCATCTATCTATCTATCTATCTATCTATCTATCTATCTATCTATCTATCATCTATCTATCCATCCATCCATCTATCTGTCTGTCTGTCTGGCTGTCTGTCTATCTATCCACATATATATTATTATATCCTTTTTAGAAAGGCATAAGAAGTGGAGATTCACAGCAGTGCAATTCTCTTTTTTGGATTCCACTGTATACTTGGAAATGTTCAGAAGTGTGTTGTTAAGTTCAGAATTTTAAAAACCAAGATCACTTCTAATTAGTCAATAAGCATTTATTTAGTGACAACTGTATAGTGGCCACTATGCTGGGTGAGAGGGAAAAAAAGACAAGGAGGCATCAGAGATAATAGCTAACATTTATAAAGTGTTTACTATGTGCCAGGGACTGTGCTAAGCACTTCACAATTATTATTTCATTTGATCCTCATAACAATCACGGGAGGTAGGAGCTGTTATTAACCCCATTTTACAGATGAGGAAATTAAGGCAAACAGAGGTTGTGACTTGCCCAGTTTCTGAAGCTGGATTTGAACTCAGGTCTTCCTAATTCCAGGCTTGGCACTCTAAGCACCAAGCCAACTGGCTAAGGTTCAGTAGTATACAGAAACCTCCTTCAGCAGTTGGTGGAGATTGAAACTCTCTCCCAATGCAGCATCATGAAGAAAAATCACACATTTCTAAGGTGCTATTTTAAGGTTTCATAAGCCAATTTCTTCATAATCACTGGGTAAAATACATAGTTATTATTCTCACCATTTTACAGACTAGGAAAATTAGGCTTAGAGAATCGAAGGGGGTTGCTCAAAAGCCATACACCTAGTGACAGAAGCCAGGATTGGAACCCAGGTCTTTTGATTCCCAATACAAGTGTGCCTGGTAATCAGATTGAGTCAAATCATGTTGAAAATCGCTTAGTAAGTGCCTACTATGTCCCAGACAACCTCGCTAAGAGCTGGGAATATAAAGGTGAAAAACAGACTGCCCTCCAAAAGATCTCTCTGATAGAGGAGATAACACACAAACAACTGTTCCAACAAGATACATACAGGATAAACTGAAGATAATAAAGGGAAAGAAAGCATGAGCGTTCAGGGTAATTGAAACTTGAAGAAGCTAGAGAGGCAGAGGTGAGGCTGGAGAGAGTTCCAGGTATGGGGAGCCAGGGGAAAGCCAATGAAAATGACTTGAGTCGGAGATGGTGTCGTGCATGTAGGAAGAACAGTGAGAAGACCAGTATCCTAGGAAGGCAGAGCACATGGGTGGAGTAAGGCATACAAAGACTGGAAGGATAAGAAGCAACCGGGTTAAAAGCCAAGCAGAAAATGGTAGATTTGATTCTGAAAGCAATGCTGAAGTTGATTGAGGTGGTAGGGTGGGGGCGATCAGAAAGGGTAATGTGGTCAGACCTGTGTTTAGGAAGATTCCTTTAATAAATAGTTCAGTGGGAGATGGCCTGGACTGGGGAAAGACAGGACTCAGGGAGACCAACTAACAGTCCACTGCAATAATAGCACTTAATAAGAGCAGGTACATAATAAACACTTACATGAATACTGAAAGATGACAAGGAACAGTGGATAGAGGACCTGCCAGGAAGACTTGTGTTCAAAGTCTCACTTCCGATACAGTATTGACAGTGATCACCATTGGTAAAGGAAGTCTCCTAGACAAATAATAATAACAATAGCACCCCCATTTTATGGATGAGGAAACTAAGGCTGGGGGAAAAAAGGTTAAGTAACTTGCCCAAGACCACACAGTTCCTAAGTGTCTGAGGCAGAATTCTAACTCTGGTCTTTCTGACTCCAACTCCAGCACTCCAACCACTTTGTTACTTAATCACACAGGTCTACTCCCTATGATTTTGGTTGTTATTATCATCATCTCTTGTTCGGTTTTCTTCTATAGTCCAATGAACTGAGACTACTTGTAAGTAAGCTTGTATGCTTGATAGCAAGCCCAAGCTACCCCACAACAGAATAAATTCTTTCTTCTCTTATAGTCAGCAACAATGTCCCAGAAAGGAGAAGAGAAAAACAGATAGATGGCTTATTCTCAGTCTCCAATGTATTGGTTCCTCCCAGTATCATGACTGGCTCTTCAAATCCCAAGGCAGCTCCCGAGCTGACCACAGAGGCAATGGGATCAGCAAATCTCAGAATCTTCTAGGATCTTCTCAGATCCTGGGACTCCTCTCCTCCCAGAGTCAAGAGGCCCTTTTTCCCAAGGGCTGAGAGAAAGATAGGCTGGTCTATTAGGTTGAGCACCAACAAAGCTTCACACCATTAAGGTATTAGTATAGGGGTGTGACTCACTCACATAGGGCGTGGACAAACCTATTCTAGCTACATAAAGAAAAAAGAGCTCAAGGCAAAGGGAAGACCCCTTATAATGCAATTCAATCAATTCAATTCCACAAAAGCTTATTAAGCACTTACTGTTTACAAAAGATGGTGATTTGACCACAGAAGAAACCAGAATCTTTTACACTTTTGGTTTGTCAGTTTGGTCATCAATAAGCATTTATTAAATTTTTCCTATAAGAATCTGGGGATTCAAAGAAAGGTTCACATGGATTCCCATCTTCGGGGCCCATTTTAATGGTGGGAACCACGTGCAAACAACTATATACATCCAAGATATACATACCACCTTACAATTGATGGTGACAGCTTCTCTGTGGAATTATTCAGAGAGCAATTTACTCAGTGAACCCATACATTCACACCCTGGGCCTCTAAGTCACCTTCTTAAGTAGCCTTCAAAGCTCAACTCATGGGCAGGTTCCCACAAAACATCTTTCCTGATTCCCCAAATTGTCAATGCATCCTCTTCTGAAATTATAGGACATTTATTTAATTAGATTCAGCCAATCAGCAGGCACAAAGTAAGCTGTGTCAATAAATGCCTACTGGATTACACTCTAAGTAGTGCTGGGCTGGGAACCAAGAAACTGGGTTCAAATTCCATCTCTTTTACCTAATGACCCAGTGACCACTGAATTTCAGGGAGCCTTGGGGAGCTCTCTGAGACTTTAAATTATTGACTAGCTACCTTAGTGGCTTCCAAACCTCCTGATTAAATCACAGGTCCCCGACTATAGAGCTAAACTTGACCAAACAGTAACTTTTGTCTTTGCTTTCTTTCCCAGCCCTAACACTGACTTGCTCAGAGTAAATGCTAAATAAACTCTTACTGGTTATTGAAGCCATCTCAATAGCTGAGGCCCAAAAGGAGTAGGGAGAGGTTCTTGGTGGGTCAAAGTAACCTGTAGTCAGCCCATAATCATTTATTCAGGATTAATAAATGGTGTGAAGGGAAAAGTATGAGCATTAATTAGGCACCTACTATGTGTCCAGCACAATGTTAAGGCTACACTAGGGATACAAGGAAAGCCAAAAACACAAAACACTTGTTCTCTTGCCTCGAGGAGCTCACATTCCTTTGAGGAAGATAACATGTAAGTAATTATGTACATACAAGATATATACAGTGTCTGCCATGGCTTCCTTCAAATATCTTCTGCAAGAAACCTCTCCCAGGCCTCTTTCATATTTCCTCTCTGACACTATCTCTCCAATATACTCTGTATGTATCTTGCTGTTTACTCACTTTTCACATGCGTCTGACTCTTCATGACTCCACATGGAGTTTTCTTGGCAAAGATCCTGGAGAGGTTTGTCATTTCTTTCTCCAGCTCATCTAACAGATGAGGAAACTGAGTCAAACAAGGTGAAGTGACCTGTTCAGGGTCACACAGTTAATAAGTGTCTGAGATCACATTTGAACTCAGGTCTTCTTGATTCCAGGCCTAGCACTGCACCACCTAGCTGCCCTACGTTTAACTTATTTGTCCATATTTTCTTGTATGTCACCTCTATCATTAGACTGTGAACTCAAGAGCAGGTACAATATTTTTATTTTTTTTGTAGCCCCAGCACTTAGCCTAGTGCCTGGCTTAATAAATGCTGGCTGACTACAAATTGAACACATTACCAAACCAAGAATTTTTCAAGAAACCCCTAGAAGTGCCACAAAAGAATTCTTGCCAACTCACAGGGTAAGACTGAGAGGCTGGAACAGCCCACATTTTCTCCTGGTATCCATGTAATACCAAGAGAACTAGAGGCAGGCTCCCCAGATTGTGAGGTAGTTCCTGGTTGGAGGACTCTACGGAACAGGGCCAAGTATACAAGGTGAGAAGGAACAAATGAATTCCTATCCGCATATAGTCTGTCTACAACCATCAAAGCACTGGAATTGTGGAATGGAGTATTTGTCTTCATTGGGAGTACTGTGGTCTGGGAGACCTTTTAGCTGGAGAGTCAACAGGACAAGGTAGGACTTTGAGGCATTAACATATGAGGCCCTGGTTGAAGCAGTTGGGGAAAGTTGGTGGGAAGAAGAACACACTTATGGGAGACAGAATAGCCATCTTCAAGTATATAAAAAGCTGTTAAAGGGAAGAGGGAGCAGACCAGATGGCAGAAATAGAAACAGGAGGAAGTTGCAGAAAGGCAAATTGAATGTCGTCTTGATGTCAGGGAAAAGTTCCTACCTATCAGAAGGCTCCCAAAGCACAATGGGATCCCTCAGAAGGTCTTGTATGTGTTCTCCTTCTCTTCTTTCTCTCTCTCTCTCTCTGTCTTTCTCTCTCTCTCTCTCTCTCTCTCCCTCTCATTCTCTTTTTCTCTCTCTCTCTCTCTCCCTCTCTCTCTCATTCTCTCTTTCTCTCTCTCTCCCTCTCATTCTCTCTTTCTCTTCTTCAATATCTCTTTCCCTCCCTCCCTCCCTTTCTCTGTCTCTCTCATGCTCTCTCTCTCTCTCTTTCCATCTCTCTCATACACACACACACACACACACACACACACACACACACACACGTTTGCAGAGCTTATCCAGAGAAGGAAGTCTTTACTGAAGTCCCCATGGCTAAGAGCCCAATCAACTAGAATCCACAAGTTGTTGGTTTTTTTATTATTATTATTATGTAGATACGGCACCACAATTCCCAAGGTTCTGAGAGAATCTCAAACTCATTTCCATCCCCAGAATCTTTGGAGACCTGGATTTGCATGAAGGCTAAAAGAAAACCTTTAAGCAGGGAGTTTCTTATTCTGTCGTTAAGGAATTCTCAGTGGTCACTCCTTCAGAGACTCAGGGGAGCCCTTCCAAAGGCACTGTTCAGTTTATCAATAAACATTTATTTAGCACTTAATACAGCTTAGTATGGATGGGCAGCTAGGTGGCCCAGGGGATTTCCTGCCTGGCCTGGAGTCAGGAAGACATCTTGCTGAGTTCAATTCAGTCTTAGGCACTTACTAGCTGTGTAACCCTGGACAAGTCACTTTGCCCTGTCTACCTTGGTTTCCTTATCTGTAAAATAAGCTGGAGAAAGAAGTGGCAAACCACTCCAGTGATTTTGCCAAGAAAATCCCAAATGGGGTCACAAAGAGTGGGACAGGACTAAAATGACTAAAAACAATTGCTTGATTAGGCCTCTAAGTGGTAGATTAGACACATCATTGGACCTGGAGTCAGGAAGACCTGAGTTTGAATTTGGCCTCAGGTGCCGAGTGACCCTGAGCAAGTCACTTTACCTCTACCTGATTCAGTTCCTTTACCTGTAAAATATACCTGTTGATGGCACCTTCCTCCCAAGGTTACTATAAGGATCAAATGAAATATTATTTGCAAAGCACTATGTCAACCTTAAAATGCTATATAAATGCTAGGAATTAATGTTATTAGTTTGTTGTTGTTCAGTCATGTTGGACTCTTCATGACCCCATATGGGTCAAAGATACTGGAGTGGTTTGTTATTTCCTTCTCCATTTACAGATGAGGAAACTGAGGCAGACAAGGTTAAGTGACTTGCCCAGGGTCACACAGTCACACAGCTAGTAAGTGTCCGAGGCTGGATTTGAATTCAGGTCCTCCTGACTCCAGGCCTGGTGCTGTATCTGCTCTGCCACGTAGCTGCTGGGCTCAAATCCCACCTGAGACGATTGTCAACTGTGTGAGCCTGGACAAGTCATTCAACCACTCTCAGCCCCCTCAGCTTTGCTCATATATGAAAAGCACGCACTTCACAGTGTTGTTGGGAGGATTGAATGAAATAATGCATGTAATGCTTGAAATAATATTCACAAAGAGCTTTGAAAACTTTAAAGCATTGTGTAAATTCTGTGTATTGTTGTTATATGCCAGGCAAGGGGCCAGGTGCTGGTGAGTCAGAGGCTCCAGGGAAATGGCTCCTGCCCTCAGGGGGTCTATGGGCTGAGACAGCAAGCCCAGGTCCATACAGGACAGAGGCAAAGCAATGAATATGGTGACTGAGGCCAGGCAGCTGAAAAAGGTGGGGAGGAGCTCAGAGGGGGCTCTCTAGGTATGTGTACCTGGCCTGGGAAGGGACTGACTAAAGCAGGTGGAGGGGAGAGCATGCAAAAGCTATGAGGTGGGAAATAAAGAGTCACTGTTCTTAGTCAGTAGGCATTGGATTAGTGGGATTTGACACATCTGTTCTCTCTTAGAACCCATCAACCCTCCCCAGAAATAAGCGCATTTTTCTTGGGCACCCCCTTCACACTTAGCTAAGGCCTCAGCCAGGGCATCAAGGGACAGCAAAGTCGAGAATTGCTTCTTACACCACTCCAAAACTTGCAAGCTATAAGCCGCTGACTTTGATTTGCTGCCAGTGAGATGAAATGCGTAGTTGGGGCGAAAGGGAGGAGAGAGGGCGTCATCTCCTACTGTGCCTTATACCTTGAATTAAAATCCTAATGAAAGTCCTTGGGGAAAAAAGGGAGTCTGGGTTCGAGAGGGTAAAAACCAAACAAACAAACAGAAAAGCCGTGTGAGTCCAGTCAGCCAACACAAGAGCCTGCACCCCTATAAAACCACCAACAAAAATAGAATTGTGGTTAGGAGCTAGTGAAATCCATTTTCAAAGGAGCTATTTTACAGGCTGTTGCATTTAAAATGAGGCCAATTAAAAAGCTGGGGGCCTCTTTAAATGGACCACCCGATACGTTCCTGATGACAGGGCCACCTTGTGCCAGTGGGCATCTGAGGTATCATTTCAGGACTGCTGGCAAGAGGGCTTCCTTGAACACCCTGTGATGCATCCCCCTACCTCTCCCCACTCCCATCTGCAGAACCTTCCTCCACTTTCTTTGGGAACTTAGACTCTCTGGTCCATCTAACAAGATGACAGCAACTTTGGGAAGATCTGGGCAAGCCAGATGTTTGACCGCCTGTAGCCAAAGGCTGTATGATTGAACTTGGGAGTACAGGGGGAAGGAAGTTGAAATTTTAGCCTTGTGGGGGAGGCATTAATTAAGTTCTTACTATATGCCAGGCACTGGACTGACGCTACAAAAACACAAGGACAAAAAACTAACTTTGGACAAACTTTTCTAATAATTGGGGCTGTTTTTCCACTTTTTTTACTCATTGACTTATGTCTTATGCTATAAATAATGGGAGGGACTGATTTTAAAGAAATGATGAAAGATCTCAAAAGCCTCTCCCTAAGACCAGGAGACAAAATATTTACTCCTGTCCTCTCTTCCATTTCATACTCAGACAAGCCATAGAGCAGGATTTGGTTGGTAAAGGGAATGAGGAGAAGGGTTGGAAGGACACAGGAAGTCCCTGATCGAACCTGGACCTGAACAAAAATGACATAGGAGCCTCCTGGTCTAACCTGGACCTAAACAAAAACGATACAGAAGCCTCCAGTCTAACCTGGATCTGAGCAAAAATAACACAGGAGTCCTCCTGGTCTAACCTAGACCTGAACAAAAATGACATAGAAGCCCCCTGGTCTAACCTGAACTTGAACAAAAATGACACAGGAGCCCCTCTGGTCTAACCTGGACCTGAACAAAAATGACATAGAAGCCCCCTGGTCTAACCTGGACCTGAACAAAAATGACACAGGAGCCCCTCTGGTCTAACCTGGCCTGAACAAAATTAACACAGGAGCCCCCCTGGTCTATCCTGCACCGAACGTACTAATATAACTGATCCAGGAGTCATCCAGTCTTTGCTTGAAGACCTCCAATGGGAACACTTTCCAGGTTGTTAGTCTGTTCCATATCTGACATCAACCCTAAATTAGCTCTTCTCAGTTTTCACTCATTTTCTCCCATGTCTGCTCATATTTTTGCCTAGATTCCCACTGGGTGTTAGAGAGGCACAGGGCTATTTCAATATATCTTAACTAGGAAGTCAAAAAGCTTTTGTTCACTTGCTTACTCAGCCATCCATTGATGTACTTTAGAATTTCACTGATGGCTTCTTAAAAAATTGTGTTGCTGTGGGTCACTTTTTATCACGTTTGCTTGTGAATGTATCCCTTCCCCTGTCCCTACCCAGCAAGCCATCCTGGTAAGCTGAGAACTTTAAAAAGAAAAACGACAATTCAGCAAAACAAATAAATCAATCTACAGGGCCAGAGAGTACACACAAGTACGTATTTTTCTAACATCATCCTCTTTTCTGAATATGCTCCTCCCCCATTCCCCTCCCATCCATCCCTATGCCCCACCCCAATGCGCCTTCCAATGGGAACAGAGACAAGCTGTTAAGTAAAGCAGAATAAGTAATATAGCCACTGGATCTGACAACTTACACAACACTCCACACCCAAAGGCTCTCACCTGGGACTGGGGCGCACAGGGGAGAGGGTCATCCCTGGAACCAATATTGGTTCTCATAGCTGCACAGACTAAAACTATTGAATTCGCCCACCTCCCCCTCAACCCCATTAAATGCCAATTAAAAAAAAAAAGTCAGTGAAGACCATTAATCTCATAGCATTTGAGCTTTGGAGGCATCTCCCCCTTAGCCTCAGCCTACAGTGACCTCATATGAAACCAGAAAGGTCAGCTACTGACCTGCACTACAAGGTCTGGTCAGTGGACCAGACACAATCTATTCCAACACAATCATAGAATCAGAGAGCTGCGTAGGGAGCACAGAGAGCATATATCCAGCCTACGACTCCAGCAGAATTACCACTTGGCTCAGAGGCGAGTGGGGGGTCTCCAGATAGTAAGATGCTCTGTCAGGATGGCAGAAGGTGGAAGATTCATCGAAGCTTTAGTCAGAGGTCTTAGTGGGTGCAGCACTGGTCTTGGAATCAAGAAAACCTGCCAGAGGAATCCTGCTACTAACAAAGATCAGCTGTGTGACCCTGGGCAGCTCAAGTACTCTTAGCTTTACTTAGTCTCCTCATCTGTGAAATGGGAATAAAATCCCTTCTAGGGTAGTTATAAGGATCCATTGGGATAGTAACAGATATAAAGTGCTTTGTAAACCTTAAAAGCACTATATAAATGCGAGCAACTATTATTATTTATTCATTATTTTTACTTGTCCTAAACACAAAGCAATATGACTTTAATACATATTATACTATACAAGCACTTTACTTAGTGAGTTGGCTGTTCCCCTCCCCCTACTCCCCGCCACACCACCATTCATGTCCTGGATGCCTTTGGGATCCCGCAATCAGAGATCTGGGGCTGCAAGGAATCTTAGTCCACACTTCCTCATTTTACGGATGAGGAAACTGAGGCCCAGTGAAATATAGGATTTGAATTCACGTCCCCTGACTCCAAACCCAGCCCACGAATTCCCTTCACCCTTCCCCTGACCATGAGAAGCACTTTACATTTGCATCAACAATGATTCTTTCTTTTCTTTAGCCAAGAAGGAAACTTTCAGTTGGCTTGCTTGCCAATATCACAGAGCCCCACAAAGTATTAGAGAAGAGAAGTTGTCAACAAGCCGTCTTATAGCCGAGGAATCTAAAGAAAGCTCCTAGCTAGAGGGGCAGGAGAGAGAATCGGGTCCAAGCAGAAATTGCATCGCACCCTTAAAACCATGGCTGCTCTGTATTCTTCCAGGAGACCCGCAACCTTCACCCCAAAGGAGTTCTTGAAAAATCACACCTTCTTGGAATGACTTAGGCAAATGCTGCTATCTTAGGGCAGAGGGGTGGACGAGATGACCTCATCCCGCCCCTTCCAATTCTGCCTTTCTATTCTTCATTCTGCAACTGAGAACTAAATTGAACCCTGTATTCAGGAACAAGTTTCCAGAGAAAACAAAATGAAGGAGTGGACAGGTTTTCTGTGTACCCTTTGACCCAAAGTATCACAATTCTGACTTGACCCTAGTACTGCTTTCCAAATTGACACTGGTTACCTACAATTTGCTGTGTGACCTTGGGTACATAACTTAACCTTTCTGAGTTGGACTAAGGTCCCCTTCTAACTCAATCATCCGATGATCCCATGACCTTGGGGGGGGGGGGATTACTTTAATCTCCCCTTATCTTTATTTTGTTCTCCGTAGGGCACAGTATAAATTAAATACGTGTCCCCAGCCCCTCCACTGGCTTACAAGGCAGTTTTGAAGATGGATTAGATAAAGTCTGGAAATTAATGGGAGCTCATTGCAATGTACTATAAATACAAGATTGAGTGATTACGACTGCTCCAGCCAAATGGCAAGTTAAGATAACTTACAGAACACCCTGTCCCACAAAGATATTCACAGTTCTTTCTTTTACTGTCCCGAATCACTGAATCTCAGAAGGAACCTTAGAGGCTATCTCATCCAACCTGTGCCCCAATAGAAATCTCTGCTTGACAAATGGTCATCAGAGTCCTTTGACTCAAAGACCTCCAGTCAAGGGGAACTCATTATCTCCAGAGGCAGCCCATTCCACTTTGAGAAGACTTTACCTTTTTAGACTTTTTCCTTATGTGGCTGGTGCTTCTTTTTTTTTTTCCCCCTTAGGTGGCTGTGTTTGGTTTGGGTTTTTTTTTCCTGTATATCTGTCGCCCTGCAATCCTTGCCCATGGTTCCTGGATCTCATATCTGGGGCCTTAAAGTAAGCCATAACAGCTGTTTGCTCCTTCTCCTCCACTGCAGTAAATACAGTGACAAACCTGGGAGTTAATCCCTGGCTTATGTTTATGAACTAAAAGAACCCCAATTAATTTTGGGGACCGCTGCTATTTTCTCCATTAGCTCAGTAATCCTATCGATTCCATTTTAGTCCAACTCATCTTTGAAACACTCCCCCAGTTGTTAATTCGTTAACAAACATTTATTAAATGCCTACTGTGTGTTAGCTAATACGCTCTCCTACCTCAAATTACTTTATATTTACTGATCTGTGGCCGTATGATATCCCTTGCCATCCCTAGTCTGTAGAATTTAAGCTCCTTGAGAGAAAAGGCTGTTTCTTTTAATGCTTTGACCAGCATGATGTCTTCTATACAACAGATGATCAATAAATATTTCTTGGATTGAATGCAATTGAACTGTATTCCCTAGAGATTTTATAACCTTTCAAAATGATATTAAACTCCAGAACCGCAAAGCTCTTTGTAACCAGTAAAATTCTTTCTACTAGCTAAGCTAAAGCTTTTCTGCTATAAATTAACTCCTTCCTTCAATAGCTCAAACCCTTGTTTCCCCAATCTTTTCGTCTTTCAGGGACTACCACACAGCCCCCTCAAGGGCCCCACAGCAACCTTTCATGGGCTTAAAGGCTATTTCTAAATACATCTCCCTTCTCACTCCCCACCCCACACAAACACTCACAAATAAGCCTTTCTCTCCTCCATCCTAAAGGGGTCCAGTTCCTGCATTCGATTTTTTTTTCTCAACAAGTTCTAATGTATCTCCTGTCCAAATCTCTCTTGCCCCTTGTGGGCTCATGGATTCGAAGCTAGAAGAGACCTAATGAGTCACCTGGTCTAGCCCCATCACTTTACAGATGAAGAAACTGAGACCCAGGGATTTTAAGTGACTTGCTCAAAGCCAATACAGATAGTAGGTGGACAAATTGGAATTCAGACTCAGGGGCTCTGACTCCAAATCCAGGACAATCTTTCCGTAGCACCAGCACTGTTCAGACAGAAACTAGATGAATTATGATTGGGCTGAACTCAAACTCATACAGCCACCTGTACCATCTTAAAACACAAACACACAACTCCAACGAGGTCACTCTGTGCAGTATCTACGACCTAGTAAGTAATAAATAAAAAGCTTACTAAATGCTTGTGGAATTACTAACCAAAGTTCCAACACGTTAAACCTTTTGGAGACCCTGCCTGGAGCATTAATATTGCCTACAAGTGACCAACCCTAACATCCCTCCAGCCCTGTGGTGAAACCTGACCATATATTACCCACCCCTGGGATCCAGAACCAAGGAGCTCGGTGCCTTGGGAAGGCTTCAGGAGCTACTGAGTCACTTCTGCTCACCTGTCATCAACAACACTGTCCCTTCTTAAAGTAAACAAAATACTAGCCAGTCAAACCTCCAACAATATGGCTGGGTTCTTTGCCCCCATCAACTCCCCTCCTACCCACAGCACCCCAGTAGACAGGTTTTTAGGCTGCCTCTTTCTCCATTCCACCAGTTCCTTCTGGCTGTCTAACCCCATCTCCAGCATAAAATAAAAAAGGAAGTTTGGATCACTTCATTGTCTTACTCCCTCCCTTCTTCCCCCTTCCCCCCATCTCCCATTTCCAAGTATTTACTACCATCAAGCCACAACAAGGCTCTGCTGGTTGCTGCCTCCCTACAGAAAGCTCCTAAGTCAGGAAAATTACAAACAGGAGACGTCTCTAGGGAACAGGACCATAGGCTAAGAGCAGGGCAGCTGATTAGCAAGCCAGCAGCTAGCTCTACCTGTCTGTTTATTCCCTAACCTAGGGAGATGGCTGCATCAGAAGGTCAAGGGCAGGAACTTTGGGATTTCACAGTGACTCCCTTGGGGGTCCAGGAGCAGGGCAAAAGACACACACGAGTACACTCAACAGCCAAATACACTCCTCTGAGACTCAAGCGGGGGTTCTTAACTTGCTCTGTGTTCTAGGCTCCCTAGTAGTCCAGTACAGTCTATGAAACTCTTCACAGAAAAATGGATTTAAATGAATAAAACAAAATATAAAGGAAATTAATTAAACTAAAGCTTAAAAAAACTTCATAAACTCCAGATTAAGATCCTCTGTTCTAGTGAGAAATCACATTTAATGAGAACCAGAAAGGCAGTCAACCAAAGGTAAGCTGGGTTTCATTTTCTGTCCCAACCGACATCAGGGAGGGAGTGAGTGGCCAAAGATCCTAGTTTCTCAGTTGTCTGGCTCCAGGCAGGCTGTCCCAGCCAGAATATACGGGCTTCTCTTCTCACTCAGGTATTAACAATTCAACATTGAAAAAAAAAGAGAGAGAGAGAGAGAAAATACCCAACCCAACTTACCTCATTTAACTAAAGATTCTGTTGGGAAATCCAGTGGCAGGGTCTGGTGAGGAAGCCGGGCAAAGGGAAACAGACTAGCTCCTAGAGCTGATGGCCAGTCTTAGTGGGGTGTTAGGTGCTATCACTTCTCAACTCTCATAAGAGTGAAGATGAATGCATAGGACATTAATTTTAAATCATTTTGTAGGATGTTAAGCAATAGGCCACCAACCGGGAATTCCCTAAGTCACTTCCCCCTTGCCTGATTGGCTGCGAGGCCCTTAATGCAGTAAAATAAAGGACACCCAACATGGGCTCATTTGCATGTGGAGCTCACACTTTAGTATTCAACCAAAACAGGTCTGACCAGGTTATGACTGTCTCGGGGAAAGAGAAGCAACCTGTTAATGGATGAAGAATTGATCTGGCAGTTCTGTTCTTTCCAGCCTGGAGGCTCACTCTGAAGGATCAGAATCCCAGAGCCTCGGTG
>CM053592.1:171140997-171158894 GCA_028646515.1 Pseudochirops corinnae
GCCTGGCGCCACAGGCTCCACGTGACCACATTCAGCCTATTAGGGAACAGAGTATACTTTCAAATACCCAAGGGTCCTCAGAGTCACGTAGCCACATTAGCAAAGGGCCTAGGGGCAGGGAAGATCTTTAGATTCCCATAACAGAGGAACAAAAAAAAAGGGCACAGGATGCTCAGATTCAATCTAACTGAAATTCACTCTGGCCCGCTTGTCAATACAAGCGTCACAAATGCTTAGCCTCCTTAAGAGTCTACCCAATGTGGCGAATCTTTAATAAACTTTGTTTTTCTTTCACTGGAATAAAAAAGTGCGGGTGGCTATGTGGAGCAGTGAATAGAGAGCACCAGCCCTGGAGTCAGGAGAAACTGAGTTCAAATCTGGCTTTAGACACTTAACAGTTACTAGCCGTGTGACCTTGGGCAAGTCACTTAACTCTAATTGCCCTGCCCTCCCCCTGCAAAAAAAAAAGAAAAAGAAAAAAAATAATTTAAAAAAAGTACACAGGAGAGAACAAAAGAAAACACCAAAGGAAGCCCAGAACAACAGGGTAGCTTTAAAAAACAAGGTATTGTATTTGTTACATAGCTTTTCAAAAATAAGTTAACAGTGTGAAATGGAGATTCATGGTTTCATATTGAATCCTTTTTTGTGTGTTGTGCTGTGTGCATGGAAATGTAGCAGTTTTTTGTGTCTTTTGCATTTAAGTTCAAAATGAGTTTTAAAAAGAATTTTAAATGTTAATAATATATTATACTTGAAAGTGTTTCTAGCTACAACTTTCCTAGAGATAGGTCGTTGAACATTTACCAGCACACCCCTGTGTATAAGTATAGAACAAAACAATCCCCAGTTACAATGAGTTTACATTCTAATGGGGGAAATTAAGCACAAATAAAAATATAGATTGCATAAATAGAAGGTGAAAAAGGATAAAAATATGGAGGTCTCGTAAGTTCGAGTGGAGATTTGAAAGAATCTAGGGGTCCTAAGAGGTGGAAATAAGGAGAGAGTTTTGATTGTCTGTGCAAAGCTGTGTGCAGAGTCAAGAGAAGGGATGTTTTGTGTGGGGAACAGAGTGGAAGCCAATTTGAGGGATCAAAATCACGTGAAGACAAGAGGACAGAAACCAAGACCAGGTAATTGACAAGTGCATGTTTCAGGGTATGCAAAGCACCTATTTGCATATATAAATTACCCATTCAAAATATATGCACCTGTACATTGTGGGAGTGTCAAAAAATAAAAAAAAAAAAACCCTTAGAATTGATTTGCTTATGACTAGCCATGAGGGTTGAGGCTGGAACCAATTTGGGAGGGGGGAGGGGAATTCCAGGATCTGAGTTCCACCTCTCCCCTGTCCTTCTTCTTTAGAAAAGGGGGTTTAAGTTTAGAAAATCTTTTACTCCACAGGAGACCAACAGACCCATAGTCTGACCCAGCTAATCTGACCCTGATCTGGGAAAGTTTTGCTTCAGTGCTGATAGGTTACTGTAAGATAAATGACTAATTGCTCGGAGATTCTGGGAACCTCAAATATTGTGTGGGCAGGTGTACAGTAAAACTAATCGAATGCATTCTGCCGGGCATGCTCTACCAAATTCCTGCTCAGGACCACATGTAGTAGCAAGTCTGTGTAGGAAGGCCATCCCCAGAAGGCTACATAATCACTAGAATCTGCTGCGTTGAAGAGGTCTGTCCTGCTGGGGAGTGGGACAGTGCAGGAGGAGAGAAGGAAGAGGAGGGGACACATTCTAATTTTCTGGGACAAAGGAAATAAAAGATGATTGGGGATGGATCTTTGGATTATAGATTCAAAGGGATCTGAGAGTTCACCTAGTCCAACCTTTTCATTTTACAGATGAGGAAACTCTAACCCAGAGGGAGATTTAAATGACTCTTAACTTAAGTCACACAGGTAAAGAGAGAGAGAGAGAGCTAGAATTCAAATCCAGGTCCTTTGACTTTAAATCCAACCCTCTTTCCTTGACAGTGAAGAACAGAAAACATGCTTGCCTCTGGACAAAACAAGTGTCCCCCTTGGCATGACAACTCAGAATATAAAACCCAACATCCAAAAACAATGGTGCCAAATTGAGGATGATTTATGATGAAGAAAATAAAAGTTATTAAGCCTTTTTTTAAATCTTCCTAGTAATCAGTCAAGAGGTAAATATTACAAAGATTCTCTAGACCAGTCTTCAATCTACTGCAGTCCCGCTCTTCCCCCACTACCTTCACCCACCCCAGTTGCCTGGTCTCTAGCACAGAGTAGGTGCTTACTAAAGACTTGCTAGATTCCCAAGATGGGACATTTCATTTATCTCATCGAATTGGATTAAATTAAACCATTCTGTCACAAAAGAGAAGGACAACTACAGAGTGACATCTGCAAGAAACATATCACATAAGCTTGACAGAGCTAGTTTATGGAGGAAACAATAAATGCATCCAAGTGTGAAAGAGAGGAAGAATAGGTGCAGGCATTGTCCTGAGTCTTTACTGAACTCTACCAATGACCACTTTGTTCTGGCCTTGATGCCATATGATAGATGGGTTTGGGCATATGCTGAGACACAGCTTGGTGTTATAGATTGAGCCCTAGCTAGGGAGTCAGAGGACTTGGGTTGAGGTACCCCATCTAACAGTGACCTTGGGTTAGCTATGTGACCTTAGATACATGTCTTAATCTCTCTGGACCCATTTCTTCAGCTGTAAAAATGACTGGTTTGGGCTCAATGACAGCTAAGGTTCCTTCTAGCTGTATATCTTATCTCCTTCCTTATCTCCTTCCTTAAGGTATAACAGGGGCACCGAGGTGGGGAAGAGGATACAGCACTGGGTTTGAACTCAATTAGATTCATCTTCCTGGGTTCAAATCTGGCCTCAGACATTTACAAGCTGTATGATCCTAGGCAAGTCACTTCACTCTGTTTGCCTCAGTTTCCTCATCTGTAAAATGAGCTGGAGAAGGAAATGGTAAACATTCCAGTATGTCTGCCAAGAAAACCCCAAATGGGGCCTTGAAGAGTTCAATACCACCTGAAAAATGACCCAACAACAACAAGAAGTTATAAAAGGACCATCCTCAAAGGGAGAGAGGATTTTGTTCTTTTACTTCCTGGACCAGGTGTGAAAGTCCCTTGATAATGTTAACTCTTAAAAAGGGGTGGACTTCCCTTCACCAGGACTCCTTTCCTTTAACTTCATTTAATGTTGATTGTTTGATTCTGGTCTTTAAAGGGAAGAAGAGTCAGGAAAAGACCCAATGAAAGACCAGAGTTGCGAAGTCAGGCAGAAGACATGGCAGCTGAGTAGCCCCTCCAAGGAACCACGCACTGGAGGGAAGGAGGCAAATAGGCAAAGAGGGTCATCTTAATGAGATCCACTCCTAAAAGTCCTGGACACCTTGCTTTCATCAGCTGCATTATCTTTTAATGTGTTGCTAAGGACTTGTGCTAAGTGTCAGAAATGCAAACACAAAGAAACAAACAAAAAAGTCCTGCCTTCAAGAGGCTTACATTCTAATGAAGGAAGATAACACATAAAAAAAAATTGAAAGGGGGGGAAGTTTAAAGGGTATCCTCTGGGTCATGGCAGAGAGGTAAAGAGAATTAGGAGTGGAGCCAGGCTAGAACAAGACTTGGTTAGCCTTAAAATGAAGTTGCTAGATAACGAACCCGTTAATCAGAGGAAAGTGCCTCGGGTGGAAGATTGAGATTCTAGAGAGGAGCTGGAAGGCTTGGAAGAAAGTGTCAGACTGGCATCTTGTCTCTACCCACCTCTCATCTCTTGTTGTCTCTATGCTTAAAGGTCAAGTCTAAACCCAGGTGTATGAACCAGCTTCAATCATTCATGCCATTAATTAACCTAGTGTTAGAGGGCAAGACCTATTCAAAGACAGTAGGACTGTAACTCTTGTCAATATCTCAAGGGTATTTCATACCTTCTTAAAGAGATGTTTCAAAGCCAGGACTAAGGGACCAAGTCTTGACTCAACAGGTGTGTGTGTCTTTGAGAGAGAGAGAGAGAGAGAAAGAGAGAGAGAGAATTAGAAGGAGAACCAAGAGAGAAGAGGGTCACAGAAGCCAAGGGAAGAAAATGTCTAAGATGAGGTATATGCAACCATGTCAAAATCTACAGAGAGACCAAGGAGAATGAAAACTGAGAAAAAGTCTTAAGATCTGACATCACAACTTCAGTTGAGTAGTGATGTGACAAGACAGATTGTGGCCAATTGAGAAGTTACTGGGAGGTAAAGACTATGGGGGCAATAAACATAAAAGGTTTGTTTTTCTGGGAGTTTGACTATGAAAGGGGAGAGAGATTAAAATGTAGCTTGAGTGGATATCGGGGAGGACCAAAGACTTTTTTTAGGGACCTGGGGGGAAAACCTAAGCATGTTTGTAGGAAGCAGGGAAATATTCGGTAGATAAAGGAAGACCAAGATTGAGTTTGGAATGATTCAAAGGATAAACTACCAGAGCAGCTGGGAGGGGAGGTAATAAAGAGCAGAAGTAGAGGGGTTGGTCTTGGCAGAAGGGAGTAGGGTGTATTACCATCAGAGACAATCAATTGACCGAACCTGATCACCAAGTATTATACAAAGGAGGAGAGAATGTGGAGGGCAACAATTCAGTTCAGTTCAACAAATACTAAATAAGTAACTAGCCTTCGCCCTACCCTGTGCTAGGTGCTGGGAGTACAAATAGAAAAACAAATGTCTGCCCTCAAGGAGCTCACATTCTACTGGGATAATGAACAAGCTAGTCCTAAGAATATCATAGGGTCCAGTATCTTCTGGAGAAGTCAGGTTTCCAAGGGATCAAGAAGATGGAAAAGATGTATAAAGAGATGTAAGATGAAGATTAAGATGAAGGTAAGCAGTATGTTTATACATCACCTATATTTCTCTGTGTATTCTTCCTGTCTCTCCTTCCCAGGAATTAATGAGAGAGGGAAAGAGGGAGAGAAGGAGAGAGGGGGAGAAAGAGACAGAGACAGAGACAAAGGGACAGAGACATCAGAGACAAAGTAAGAGAGACAGAACAAGATAGAGACAGAGAAAGAAAGAACAAAGTTGAGCAAAGTCCTGCAAAACTAACCAAAGTATCCAAAAAGTCTAATGTTGTGGGCAATTTTCTACATCCATGGCCTCCCTTCCTCCAATTATGCAAAGAAAGTAGAGACGCGTTTTCTTAGATGTGTTCTTTGGGGTCAAGTTTTTCATCATTTCATAGCATTTAGTTTCAATTGTTTTGTTTGTTATTGTTCTTTTCCTTTACATTGCTATAGTCATGGTAAATGTTGTTTTCCAGGTTCTGCTTTCTTCACTTTGCATCAGTTCCTACTGTTTTTCCATGCTTCTTTATATTCACTGTGGTCATCATTTCTTACAGCACAACAACATTCCATTGCATTCAGGTACCACAATTGATCTGGCTAACCCCAGTCAATGGGTATCTCCTTTCTTCTGGTTCTTTGCTACCACAAAAAGTACTGATATAAATATTTTGGTGTATATGGGAAAATGTAAGTTTATTAACAACAGATAATGCTTCCAGAAGGCGCAATGGATAGGGAAACTAGAGAAAGAAAAAAAGACTGGAGAGACAGAGAGAGTTGGGCTGGATGGGATGAGAGGTTATAGGTTATACTATAGGGAAGGTTAGCAGGGGAAATGCAGCTTTGCTTCAAGAGAAGACAACTCTGAATCACAGGGGTTAGGAGACATTGGTGGTAAGATTTGTTAAGACATACTTGATTGCATGCTGCCATGGGGTGTGCGGGGGAAGAGGGAGGGTAGAAAATTTGAAACTCAAGAGACTGTGGAACTGAATCTTGTAAACTAAAAGTAAATAAATAAGTCAATTTTAAAAAAAGATTCGTTAAGATATAGGGTTGAGGAAATACCACCTGATTGGGGTTTTTACTGTCTATGGTCCTGGAATGATGGGACAGAAATGACCTGAATGTAGAGAGAATGGGTAATTCAGGCTACAAGGTAGGGTTCCTACTCCACCCTAGTTTGGCTTCAACCTGATGCAGCTTTCAAGCTCCATCCCTAGATCAGAAGTTTGATATTTGATGATCAATGTTATCTAGGCAAGCTTGGGGTTTTAGCAAGTGAAAAGGGGGAGGGTAGTGAGACACCTGACAATCAATAGAAACATAAATTATAAGCACTGAATGAGTGGTTCCTAAGGATGGGAATGCCCAGAAGATGCCCTGTGTCGGTGGTTGTCAACCTTCCTAATGCTGTGACCCTTTAATACTCATATGTGGGCATATCTGCATGTGGGTGAACCCGCCTGGAGACGGGTAGAGGAGCCGTGTCTCAGTTTCTAAGACCATCAGAAATATGTGTTTTCCGATGATCTTAGGTGACCCTTGTGCCCTTGTGAAAGGGTCGTTCGACCCCCCAAAGGAGTCATGACCCACCAGTTGAGAACTGCTGCCCTATGTGGAACATGCCTCAATTTCTGTGAAGGCTTGTTATTTGATACCCTGGCCTTCCTGGCATTTGCCCTGGTGAGAGAAAGATGGAAGGAGATTCTAAGTCATGTCCAGAAGAGATGACCCCCCAGGGTCATCTTTGAGACTTGACATTGAGACCTTGATATTTCTAAGGATGGATTATTTGATCATCAAACAACAAGGGGTGTGTGCATGCATGAGAGAGAGAAATTTGCCTTTTGCAAATATTTGACTTCTGTCAACCCATTTTCCCTCCAACTTGGCAGTTTACTCTAACTTGGAGACTGAATGCCCTGAGGAAAGAGAGCAGCAGGCCCTTAGAAAAGAGTTTGCCAGGGACTGTATCAATGCTCAGCACACCTGAGGCATTGACTCAGGGCATAGCAAGGAGTCAACTGCCTTTTAGCAAGCCCTGTAATGGGGTCCTGGAAAGCTTCAGATATTCCAAGCAAGGCAGGAGCAGCTGGACCTTAGGCATGGTTGGCATCTGGAGCTAAACAAGCTGTTTGAGGTTTAACATCCCCCAATCCACCACCCAGTCCCATTGTTCAATTCCTGGGCTCATTCCATCCAGGGGGCTTGAGCAATTGACATCAGTTGGCAATTCACCATTGGAGGAGAGGTAGTATAGTGGTAAGCATGCCCCACAAGCCACCTGGGGGTCTGAATTCATAATCCTTGTACCACCCTACCTAAAGAGGTAAGAGAAATACTGGGCACTGAGTGAGAGGGGTGGGCACAGAGAGGAGCGATGACTGAAGAACTGGAATGACAGAACAGGATGAGGAAACCAAAGCACAGATTGAGGAAAGAGTATAGGATCATGGAATTTAGAAGTGGAAGGACCTTAGAGACAGAGCCAGGGTACAGCGGGTCATGGATAGAAAGATGGCCTTGGAGTAAAGGGAGCCAACCTACGATGTTTATTAATGAGGCAACCATACATGGGCTAACCATTTCATCTATCAGAATCTCAGTTTCCTTTTCTATGAAATGGGGGTGGTGCTGTGGCTACCTGCCCCACAGAGATGCTGTGAGGAGAGTGCTCTACAGATCTCAAAGTACTATAGAATTGGGAGCTACTGAGGTGGTTATCATTGCTACAAAGCAACAACCCCTCAGAGGGCTCACACTGGTTAAAGACTTTGGATCTCACCAAGATTATGGGATAATCCTGAGAGTCTAGAGCTAGCTCTAGAAGGGACCTTGGAAGCCAATCCCCTCATTTTGCAGAGTAGGGAAACTAAGGCACAGAGAAGCTTAAGTGACTCTAGACTTCCATCTAGAGATGGAAGGGACCTCTTGCTTCTTCTATCTGCCTCAGTTTCCTCATCTGTAAAATGGGGATATTAATAGCACCAGCATCCCAGGGCTGTTGTGAGGCTCAAATGAGATAATAATGACAAAGTGCTTAACCCTGTACTTGGTATATAGTAGGCGCTAGATAAATGCTTATTTCCACCCTTCCCCCTTCTCGCTCTTCTCTTCCTTTGTATAAAATAGATCAGAGGTCAATTAATATGACTTCTGACATGCCTTCCAGTTCTAAATCTATTATTCAAAGAGACTCATCTTTCTGGACCTCAGTTTCTTTCCCCATAAAATGAGGGGTTTGGTACACACACACACACACACACACACACACACACACACACACACACACACGCACACACACACAAAACCCCTAGGATCCTTTCCAACTCTAAAAACGTTGTCCAAATTCACTTGAATATTAAGCCCAGGTGGCTTTCCATTCAGAAAGCCATGTTATTCAGCTTGGAAAAAATGATACATTACTTCTTAGACACAGAAAGACCTGGATTAAAATCCAAAATAATTCTTGTGGCATGACCATGGTGTATACCATGCCTCAGTCTGATCATCTCCAAAATGGGCTTAATACCTTATTCCAATGGGGCATAAAGGTACCAGGCAGGTACGAGCATATCCTAATGTTTCAAAAAAAAAAAAAGTGAGTTTGCCTTTTAACTTGTCTACTTTTTGTTTTAAATTGTGGGTGGTCATAAATATTATGCTTATTTAGATTCCTTAGTTCATGTGATGAATAAAAACAATGTCTTTTATTATTTAGTATTCAACAAATATTCTCCTTTAAGAAAGCAGAAATCAAATTCCCTCAGATGCATACTCTGGTGAAATTCCTCAGGCTTATAACTTCCTCATAGGGTTGTTGTGAATACATTTATGTACATTATGTAACATATAGCAAGTGTGTTGAAAACTTTAAGGAAGGAAGGCAACAAGCATTTATTAAGTTCCTACTATGTGCTTAAAATATAATAATAAAAATAAATACTATGTGCTTAATAATAAAGGAAGATAGAGGTTAAATGATGTGTTCAATTTTAAAGTATAATTTTTTAAAATTTTATTTATTTTATTTTTGATTTGTGGAATAAAACAAACATTTCCATAACATAGTATGATAAAAAAAAAAAAGATTGCACATGAAACAACAAACCTATTGTGTATCACTTGCTATTTCTTTTAAATATAAATTAAAATTATCATGTAAATTTCCTTTTATTCTTCTCCTTCCTCCCCCTACCTTAGAGATGGTGTGTGTGTGTGTGTGTGTGTGTGTGTGTGTGTGTGATCATTCTATACAGACTTCTATTTATCAGTTCTTTCTCTGAATGCAGATAGCATCTTCTTTCGTATGTCCTTTATAGTTAATTGGGGTATTGGTAACAATCAAAACTACTTAGTCTCTCAAAGTTGTTTTTAAAACATTATAGATGTTACTGTATAGAATGTTCTCTTGGTTCTGCTCATTTCACTCTTCATTATTTCATGCGATTCTATCCATGTTCTTCTAAGATTACTGAGTTCATCATTTCTCATAGCGCAGTAACTTTTCATCACAATCATATACCACAACTTGTTCAGCCATTCCCCAATCTAAATTTAATTTAAATTACCATGTCAATCAGTCTATCATCATCATTGGGCAGCTAGATAGAGTGCCAGGTCTGGAGTCAGACACTTACTAGCTATGTGGTCCTGAGCAAGTCACTTAACCCTGATTGATTGCCTCAGTTTCCTCAACTGTAAACTGAGTTGGAGAAGGGAATGGCAAACCACTCTAGCATCTCTGCCAAGAAAACCCTCAATGGAGTTAAACCCAACTGAACATCATCATCATTTCATTGTCATCTTTACATCCAAATAACCCTGATAGAAACAGTCCTGTAACAAATTACTTTGTTAATGTTGTTTTATGTTTACGTTTGGGCAAACTATTATACAAATGGATAAAATGATTGATTTTTAAATGGATAAAATACAAATATTAGGATCCGGGCTCAGCTTTTGAAGGATCATTTCAAGCATCTTCAGGACAACCCCAATAGCAGACAGGATGATAGATATGACATGAAATTTTTCCTTTTCCTAAAGGGATTTCTTTCTTTTATTAGGTCCCCATCTTTTGATAGTTTTTTCCTTCCAAATAATTGGGAAGTTATGAGGGTTTGACATCTACTCAAAGTATTGCTCCTAACTTTTTCTAGGGCAGTGTTAAGTCTCGGTCAATGAAAATGATAATTATATCTATTTAATGTTCTATTTCTAATTATTTCTTGAATTCTCAGGCATATAATTAAGGTTTGTATTTGTACTAAGAGGATTTGTCATCTGTTAATTTATGGAGAAAAGTAAGAGTCTGGTTTATAAATCTGGCCACTTGATCTTTGTCTTTGTAAGTATTCAGCAGGTGCTAAATTTTTTCATCCCACAATAGTAGGTTGTACAGTGTCTGCATTTTCTTGCCAAGTCTACATCAATCAATAAATCCAGGTTTCTTAAGAATGAACTTTCTGTAGTTCTTCATACCAATGACTAGATCCTATGTCACTACCATAATGGATTTAGAAGGAGAAGGAACATCAAAGATGTCAAGTCCAACCCTTTTGTTTTATAGGTCACCAACACTTCTGGGTCTGTAAATAAATACACTTGACCTAAACATTTGTTGAATGCTTCTTTGTCACCATTTTGTTAGTCGAGTTCATGTGGAATGTTGCCTCTGCAGGGTCTTTGGATTCCACTATTGGATCTTAACCAAATCAGTAGCAAACTGATATTCTATTAAGGTTGGGTATGTTGTTTCTATTACCATCCTTGACTTGCAAAGTGGTATCTAATTTTGTTTAGGAAATATGTCTATACATTTTTCCTTGATTTGTCATGTAGTTTAAGACAGCTATCACCGATGTTGTTGTCATTAGTATCCGAGTCACCATTTTGGCAAGAGTTCATAGGCTTCTTTGTCCCTCCCTTGTTGTCAGCAATATAAGTGTTTACAGTCAGAGTCAGTCAATTGAAAGACATTTCTTGGGAAAACTTGGTAAGTAGTCAACAGTTCAAATTCCCTGAATATCCAACTCCTGGGAATAAAATAAATTTAATTCAGCTTGAAATACAACACAGAAATTCAATTTAGCAGCTATTTATCAATTATCTACTTTGTGCTAAGTGTGGGAAGGAAATAGAAAGACTAATGAAGAAACATCCCTGCCCTCATGAAGTTTACAATCTCATAGTGGTATAAAACACAAGTACTGATAGTAATAATAATAATGCAGAATAGAACTAGGCCAAGTGAACCAGAGAGGAGAAACAAAGAGGTAGTCAAGACCGGAGTTTTCCATTTGGCAGTTAAGTATCGACCACGTGTAAGACACAATGCTAGGCACTGGGGATGCAAAGAGAAACAGTTAAACCTGTCCTCAAGAAACTTTCTGTTGTTCAGTCCTGTCCAACTCTTTGTGACCCCATTTGGGGTTTTCTTGGCAGAGATACTGGAGTGGTGAAGCAGGTGAAGGAAATGATCATTGATAACAATGATTTGGGGAGATTCAGAGCTCCCCCTTTTTCTGAAGTTCTCATTTCCTGAAGAACAGGATAGAATCAACATTCGCCTCAATATAGGTACAGTTAACCCACCCAACTTTAAGAGGAATTGAATCCAAGGTGAAACTCCTGTCCCTTTCTATTCTGCTCAGTCTTGGGTGTGGGAATATAGAATCTTTGTCTAGATTCCCACCCTCTCCCCAGGCAGGGGATGATTTGGAAGAGAAGGGAAGAATATAATCAAAGTTATATCCCTCATTAGACTAGGTCCACTTCTCATTGTAATATTCATTCTCTCTCATTGTTAACCAATCAGAGTTGATTACCATCCTCAGGAACACCCACTCTTGCAAGGGCATATAAACTGTGTACCCACCTTCATGACTGGTCTTTGGCATTTGAGAATGCCACTGACTCTTTTCTTAGTAAAATGCTAACATTGTTAATAAAATGATTAATTACCCAGAAACTATGTCTCTTGAACTTTTTAAATGTCACACAGGAATTAGTTTCATTTTTGTATTCCCCTTCTCACCACTCCCCCTCCCCAATACAATCAATGTCTGGTCTGTAAGTCAGTGCTTAATAAATGTTTTTTTGAATTGAATTGAGTGACTTTCCCAACTACTTTCTCATCTCTTTGGGCCAACTGTGGCAAGGATTCCCTGACCCTGATGGAAATGACCTGGACACTGGCAGGAGAACCAGGAGGTCACTATTGCACATGAAATATCTACTAACTCTCTCTTCCACTGCTCTACCCCCACCCCTCAAATTAAAAATACATGGAACTCATAATATTCTAAAAGAAAGGAATTTGCATTCAAATAGAACAAAATACATTCTGTGTGCAAGCTGATCAGCCTTGAAAATAAGGGGAGAAGGCAAAGGAATATTTGTTTTGTTTAGAGAGGGTCTATACTTTTCTCTGTAACCTCCCCAGTTGCCTAGAACCATGAATAAATATTTATTTAATCTAATACCATTTTTCGCAGTGCTTCGCAGGGGTAGGAGTGGAGATGGATAAGCAATTGGAGAAAGGAAACCATGTGGCTTGGGTCAAATTATCAGTCCCCATTAGCCTGCGAGCTGGGCTCCATCCCAATTGCCCTTCCTATTTACCCATTACAGTTTCCAGCCAAGGATTAATTTCCAAGTCTCTGCAGGTAGGGGGTCCTTGTCCAGGACTTCCTCCTCCTCCTTCTAATGAACTCCTGATAACTGCCCCAAGTATATGCACCCCAATGGTGACTCACCGATTCAGTGGAAAAAGCATCCAGCTACAGAACAAAGCTGGCAATGTGCTACTGGGATAATTACAGGCCAGGGAGGCTGCATGAAGACCAGGTCCAGCTTATGATTCTTAGGAAGAATGAGTCAGAACTTGAAAGGCTTCGCTGAGGTCCAGGGCCCTGCACTCACCCTCAGCTCTGCCATTCAGAGTCTAGAAAGAATAACAAACTCACTCAGGACTTCTCAACAATACCAACTTGAGCTGACTGGTGAGTGGGGACGTGGGGGAGACATAGAAGGCTCAGGAAGCTCCTCTTTTCTGCTTCATTTTTGTTTCAACTCAACAAGCATTGATTGTTTGAAATTTTATTTTTTTTCCAAATGAACAAAAATCTATATTCTCTCCCTCCCACTTCTTCCTCATTTAAAAGAAAAGAAAAGAAAATATAAAATGCTTATAACAAACATGCATGGCCAAGAAAAAGAAATTCCTGCATTGGCTATGTCCAAAAATCTGTTTCCTTCAACACCAGGCATCCCTTCATCTCTCTGTCAGGAGGTAGGTGACAGGTTTATGTTTCATCTTCTGGAATTAAGCCTGACCATTCAAATCTGGCCTCAGACACTTACTAGCTGTGTGTCCGTAGGCAAGTCGCTTAACCCCAATTGCCTTAAAAAAAAAAAAGACTGGCCATGTCATTGTCTTTCAAAGTTTGAACAAACATTTATATTAAGCATTTACTCTATATCTGGCATTGGATATATAAAAACAAAAAGTTTTCTTTCCAGGAGTTTACACTTTGCTAGAGGGATAAAACATGGGCACAGATAAGTTTCAAGAGGAAGAGAATGCCAGCCCTTGAGGTAGGTAGTCAGGAGAGGTCTCAGGCAGCTGAGTTTCTGCCTTAAAGGAGGCTAGTGATTCCTCAAGGTGGAGATGGAGAGGAAGAACGTTTCAGGCACAAGTGACCACCTGTGCAAAAGCATGTCCCCTCCTCTTCACTCTCATCCCCTTGCATTATGCTTTTTATCCAGATCTACCAGCTCTTCTTTTCCTAGAGAGAGGCAGTTGGCACTGATGGATGGAATGATGGCCAGGGAATCAAGAAGACCTGGCTTCAAATCCCCTCTGATACAAGGATTGGCTCCATGGTTCTGAGCTAATCCCTTACTACCCCTGAAGGACAAATATGAGAGGGATAATTGCACCCACTTTGTGTAAGGATGAAGTAAGACAATACACACAAAGTGCATCGCCTACTTTAAACCTCTCTGTAAGTACAAGAGGCTGCATGGTATAGAGAAGTGGTTCTCAAAGAGTGATGCCAAGACTCCTGGGGAGACCCCAAGACCCTGTCAGGGTGGGGTCTTTGAGGGCAAAACTATTTTCATAATAGTGCATTTTAATGTCTAATACATTAAATATCAACAAATATAACCACTATCAAGAAAAAGTTCTTTGGGGTCTTCAATAATTTTTAAGAGTATAGTGGGGGGGGGGGCCCACTAGGTGGCTCAGTGAGTAGAGCACTGGCCCTGAAGTCAGGAGGACCTGAGTTCAAATGTGGTCTCAGACACTTAACACAAAAACTAGCCGTGTGACCTTGAGCAAGTCACTTAACCCCAATTCCCCTACCCTCCACCCTCCAAAAAGCAAAAAAGAAAAAGAAAAAGTTTATAGTGGGGCAGCTAGGTGGCATAGTGGATAGAGTACCAGTCCTCAAATCAGGAAGACCTGAATTCAAATTCAGCCTCAGACACTTACTAGCTGTGTGACCCTGGGCAAGTCACTTGGGTTCTATTTGTCTCATTTTCCTCACCTACAAAATGGGAATAACAACACCTGCCTCCCAGGGTTGTTGTGAGGATCAGATGGGATATTTGTGAAGTGCTTGGCTCAGTGCCTAGTGCATTGTAAGTGCTATATTTGCTGTTATTGTTCAGTCGTTTCAGGCATGTCTGACTCTGTGGCCCTGTTTGGGGTTTTCTTCGTAACTGGGTGACTGGAGAGGTTTGCCGCTTCCTTCTCTGATCATTTTACAGAAACTAAAGCAAACAGGGTCAAGTGACTTGCCTAGGGTCACACAGCTAGTAAATGTCTGAGGCTGAATTTGAACTCAGATCCTCATGATTCCAAAAGCCTGGCACTGCACCACCCAGCTGCCCAAGTGCCACTTAATGTTAATTGTTATCGTTGTTGTTACCTTGGGTAAGCACAACCTCTCTGTGCTCTATTTTAATATAATGAAGGGCTTAGCTTAGATGACCCCTCCGATGCTTTCCAGCTCTGACTCTCTGATCCTACAGGATTCCATTAATTCCCTAATAAATGACAATCAACCAATGAGCAGGTATGAAGTGAGTATAATGTGCCAGGCACTCAGTTGGCACTGGAAACCTTCCTCAATTCCCTCCCCTACCTGGTGCCAATCTTTTTCCCTCAGACCCTGAACAGAATTCTATTTGGTCCCTCCCTGGGACACTTATAATGTAATGCTGTCCATTTCAGCACACCTGTCTCTGTAGGTCCCTATGCCCCTATTATACTATACTATAACCTCTTTGAGGGTAAAGATTTCCTTCTGCCTAAATTAACCCACCACTAAGGACAGAACTCTGTTGTGCACATAGCATGTATTATTAAATGAAATTTTGTTTCTTGTTATATATACTTTCTCCACAACTTACAAGCCTTGGCATGGGGGAAGATAGAATAAGAACTTTCCTAAATTACCCCACTATGAATTAATCTGGCTGTCCAGGACGTTCCAGCATGTTGCCAAAGATTTCCGTATCCCAGAACTTTCCAGTGCTGTGTTTGGCTTAGATATGGCTTCTTATCACTCTTTAAGAAGCCCACTCTTCCCAGTTCTTCTCTCCCTTACTGAGTCCTGAGAGAAATGATTTGTTGAGGACCCCTACTCAAAGTCTAACCAGTATGTCAGTTTATTATGATTTTATAAGGGATAATGATTGCTAATAATCATTAATACATTTCTAGTCAATCATCTAATAATAGGTATAAGAATAAGCAATGCAACTGCGAAATAAGATATACAAGCACTGGGGTAGGGAGATCCATCTTGCCCTACCAGAAAGTCAGAGGGGTCATGGGGGAGGATATAGGAGAGAGCAGATTGGGGGAGGGGGGATACACTGGGATGGCTGTTTTGGGGCAGTGGGTAGGGGAAAGATGGGGAGAAAATTTGTAACTCAAAATCTTGTGGAAATGAATGATGTAAACTAAAAATAAACAAAAGTTAATTTAAAAAAATAAAAAATAAAATGTGAAAAAAAGAATAAGCAATATATTAATTCAAACTTCGTCTAAGTCACATAACAATATAGATTCTAATAGAGAAGCCCTATAATGGGCCTCAAACTTTAATGTAATGTTCATTACTTGTTTGACAGCTATGGAGCTCACTGCACAACCACAAAAATGCTGACAAAGATATCTCCATCCTGTTTTGCTCAGATTTCATGGCCAAACCAACCATGGGTGGTGGCAAGGTATGAAAAGTCCCCCCATTATGTTCTTGGAGCATGTGGATAGTTTGTACTGCCTCTTCCTCCCCCTATCCATCTTATGATTAAGTCAGTGAAGAGATTCCTTGTTTCACCCAACTCATGATCCTGCTGACATATCATTTTGGCTTATTTTAGCCTATACGTCATATGTCAACCAATGGGATTCTGTATTTTATGAGGCTACTTTAGAGTGTCTAGGTAATAAATCTGGAATTAAACCCTATAAAAACAAGAAGGGGGCATCTCAGACTGTGAGGAAGATCTGAAGTCCATTTCATTGGAGGGAATCATGGACCCTTTAATAAAGTACCATTGGCTCAGGGCTCTGCCTCAGTCTCTGTTAATCCCCACAGTCTTTTCTCTTCCTTCCTCAGTTAGATCAATCATCTCACAGAATGATCCCAGCAGGCCCCATCTTTCCATATTTGGTTACCTAATAGTTTGCATTTTTACCACTAAGAGGCTTAAACATGATGGAGACAGAGCCTCAAGCCACAGATCAACAACATGGGGAAAGATACAGGCTTTACAATAAACAATGGTTTCTTTAAATAATTCCCCTTCTCACCCTCTCCCCAACAGAAAGCCTCTAAAAGTTTTGAATTAGGGGAGTACCAGAGTCAAGCTTTGACCTTAGGGAGATGAAAGAGCTTTCCAAGTATGAAACTGAACAATTCTGGAATTCCTACTCTCCCTGTGCCTACCTCCTTGTAGCACTCGCCAGTAGCATTAAATCCATGACATAATTTTTATCCTGCCGAATTAAATTATGGAGAAAGAGTCCATGAGGTTGAAAGAGCTAAGTAGGGCAAGACTTACTTCCATAGCTTAATGGATCTGAGATCTCACCAATCAACTAATCAATCTATAAACATTTAGTAAGCACATTCTCTGGGCCAGACGTTGTGCACAATTCCCCATTGGACTGTGAGCTCCTCGAGGGCAGGAACTGTCGTTTGCCTCTCTTAATGCCTGGCACAGTGCCCAAATAAATGACTATGTGACTCTTGCCCATATTCTCCCACAGATACTCCACAGGGAGTACAGCCCACGTGTTGGAGGCCCTTCATGACATCTCTTGGCATTACATCAATACCAGTGGTGAACAGGGACTATCCGACTATTATTCCTTGTTTTCACTTTGTTACCAATCCAGTTGACTCTCTTGGCTGTGTACCCACTTTTCTTACACAAGTCTTCACTGGTAATATATTGTACCCCACTTACGCCCACCATGAGCCTCTCCATTGCCCTCTGGGGAACCCACAATTGTAATTCTTTGGAGACTTGCAACAATACATTATCATTGGAAGAATGCATACTGATGTTCAAAAGCTGAGCCCTACATTAATAAATACTTGGTAGAGCTATAAAGTGGTCTGATCATTCTAGAAAGCCATTGGGAATTGTGTGAGAAAAGTCACTAAGCTACTTTTGTGACCTTTGGCCCAGTGATACCAATACTGGGTATGTACCAGAGCAAGATCGCTTGCTGTTGGATGTAATCCACCAGCTCATTTCGTTTCCCCTCAAAGGAGAACCCATGAGCCAGCTCCTCAGTTAATGACAACTTACTCATATCTTCTAATTTCATCTACAGTAAGAATGACATGATTCAGTTCTTAGCTGCCTCGCACAGAAGTCATCTAATAAATGCCTGTTGATTGATCGAGTGATTCTTCTACTGGTATGCTCCTTTGCCCATCACTGGATAAGGGTCTTGTATTTAGAATACCAATAATTACATTATTGTGTATAGTTGGTCTAGAAACTGTATGGTACCT
>CM053592.1:171159394-171232812 GCA_028646515.1 Pseudochirops corinnae
ACACATAGATATATATACATATAATCTATATCCACACATTCACATATCTAAATACAAACATCTACACCCATCTATATACCTACATATCTATACTTAAACATATCTATATACACATATATAGATTCACGCATAGCATTTTACACATATAGATATATATAATTATATGCGTAAAATGCTATGCTTAATATATACATTCACACTTATATGCATAACATTTTACATATGTACATATGTATAGGTGCACATATATATACATATGTGTAAAAGGCTATGCTTAATATACACATATATGCATAAAATTTTACCTGTGTGTACGTATGTGTGTATATGTGTGTATGTGTGTGCATGTATGTGTATGTATGGTATGTGTGTATGTATGTGTGTGTATGTGTGTATGTATATGTGTGTATGTATGCGTATGTATGTATTGTGTGTATGCGTGTGTATGTATGCATGTGTATGCATGTGTGTATGTGTGTATGTATATGTGTATGTATGCATGTTCATGTATGCATATGTATGCGTGTGTATGTATGTGTGTATGTATATGTGTGTATGTATGTATGTGTGTATGTGTGTATGTGTGTATGCATGTGTATGTATGTGTGTGTGTGTATGGTATGTGTGTTTAATGCTAACATACCACGTAAATGCTTACATTAGTAATAGCAATAGTAGGAAGACCCGAATTTGAATTCTGTCCCTGGCTTTGAGACCTTGAGTAAGTCACTTTTCCTCAGTCTGCTTCAGTTTCTTCATCTGTAAAAGGAGCACCTATCTCATAGGGTTGTTGTGGGGCTGAAAACCAGATATTTGTAAGGTGCTTTGCACACCTTAAGGCGCTAGGTAAATGCTAGCTATTACAGTGACATAATAGTAGCAGTATCGAGAAGAGGCAGCCATATGGATGGGTAAAGCCACTTGTCTTTAATGGGACAGGTATACTGGGGTCCCATTTGAGGAGCTGAATCTCCTGCTGAACTTTATTCAGTGTTTTCCTTTGTCTTTTCTGTTCTGTAGGTACTCTCCCCTAGGTATCGCTTGCCTCATTTGTGGGAAAATCATCGCCATTAAGGACTTGGAAGTGGTCGCCAGACAACTGGGGATGTACATGGTCACCGTGATTGTGGGCCTCATCATCCATGGAGGCATCTTCCTCCCTTTGCTTTACTTTGTGGTAACCAGGAAAAATCCTTTCTCCTTTTTTGCTGGTATTTTTCAAGCCTGGATCACAGCCCTGGGCACAGCTTCCAGGTAGAGGATGCAAGAAATCATTTCTTTTTCTCCCTCCATCCCTTTTCCCGACTCCCATGTCCCTGGCTTCTCCTGTCTCTAAAATTACTTGTCATAAAAACCAGTCATGGATCTTATTAGAGAAGGATAGCTTTGTATGAAGGAGATGACTGAGCAAGGATTCAAATCAAGAGCCTCTGGCTGTTCTAAGGGGTCATGTTAATAAGTCAGGTATCTGGGAATTCATCCAGTGTAAGAATTCCCTCCCTCAATGATAAAAATCAAAATCATAGAATGTTAAAGTTGGGGCTATCTCAATGACCATCCAATTGAACCCAAATACATTGATTCCATCTGTAACTTAGTAAAGAATCTTAAATGTTCACCTAAGGCTTGGAGAGTTTAGGTGCTTTACACATGATCAGACAGCTAGTAAGAGTTAGAGACAAGATTCAAACCCAGGGCTTCCGGACTCCAAATCCAGGACTCTACACTCAGTCTTGCTGCATTTCTAGGCATGTTTCTAGGAAATGTTCACTAGGAAGGAATGAATCCTGGCTAATAGTTCTTTGCTAATATTTTACACAATATGAAACTATAAAGCATCCATGCTCAATTCAAACCAAGGTCACATGGCTAGTAAGTGTTAAGTGTCTGAGGCTGGATTTGAACTTAGGTCCTCCTGACTCCAGGGCCATTGCTCTATTCACTGTGCCACCTAGCTGCCCCTATACCAAGATTTCCAAGAGAAATTGTAATTTTCACTTGAACTATTTGGTTTCCTCATATGGCCCTCCCCCCACCTTCTTCTCCCTCTCCCTCTCCCTTTCCCTCTTTCTCCCCTCTCCCTCTTCCTCCCCTCCCCTCCCTCTCCTTCTCTCCCCTTTTTTCTCCTCTCCTATCCTCTTCTCTAATTGTCTCTTCTTTCTCTCTCTCTCCTCTCATATTTTATCTCCTTTAAAAAATTTTAAATTGTTTCATTGAACATCAGCAACTACACTTGCTTAGTAATGATTTAGATTTGAAAATAGTAAAATTGCATAGCACCCCCTCTTTGTATACTTTTATATACTATCAACAGGAATAACCAATCTTCTTAGTCAACTACTTCAGCTTTAGACTGGGTTCTTTCTTGACCCAGAAAAAGAGACTGACACTATGTAAAGAAATCATAGATTATAACCCATCTCTAATTACATATTTAAACTTCACTACATTCTTTTGATTGACTTATTCTAGTAGGATTCCATAAGGAATCCTGAAAACTTCTTAGTCATTCCCCCTAAGTCCCTATATATTTTTTTGTTTGTCAATTAACTTCCATTAACTTTATCATTATTATTTTTTAAATAATTTTATTCTTTTTTTCAGTTCCTAATTATCTTTGTCCCTGTCCCTTCCCTATTAAATGAAAAGGCAAGAGAAACAAACCCTATTACAAATTCTCATTTGCTTTAAATATCTGTGGTGAATGTATAGCCCATTCTCTGGTTTTCTTTTTCCCTTTGCATTATTTCACAAATCTTCTCATACTGAGTTCTTTGTATTCCTATGTGTGCTGGTCTTCATTACTTTAGGAAATTCCACTGCATTGAAGTTCCACAATTTATTTAAACATTCCCCTGCTGCTGGACTTTTTTGCTGGTTTCCAGGATTTTGTAATTATGAATAATACTGCCGTGAAAATCTTTGAACAGACAGTCCTCCTTTGTTGTTTTGGCTAATACTGTCAGAGACAACAATGGAATTATTGGGTCATGTCCCTATTTTTTAAAAAGCCTTCCAGAAGCCTGTCATGAAATGTTCTTTTTCTCAACTCTGAAACTCCCCAAATACATCTTCTTGGAAAATGCTCTGTTAGGAATGCCCCATTGCTTTGACTTTTTGAAGAGTGATTCTTCCAAAGCAGGAGAACAGATTCGGAGTATAGAAAGAGGCAAGAGTATACTTGGGCACCTTTTGGAGACAAATCAGAATTCACCAGCTACCTTGCCTCCTCATAGGCTCTCTGAACTCCATATGAACTTCCAATTTGCAGCCAGAATGAGTTTCTCATGGGTATATGTGACATTAATAGATGAGAAGCTCTTTCTTCACTTACCAGACAAACCTGATGTACAAGAAACCCAAAAGAACTCCTGGGGACCAAAGAAAAGAAATCTTCCAATCATTTTATGGGTCCGATTTTGTATTTTAAATCACCAGGTATTGCTTTACCAATTGTTTCCACAAAGGCGATGACAGTAATCTTGCTACAGTTGACTTTTCCTTGCTTGTGTATGTAGGTCTACAGAATTTGAGTTGAGTTAAAATGCCCACCTGGCCACCTACTACTTATGTGGCCTTGAACAAGTCATTTTACCTCTATGGGCCTCTGTTTCCTCCCTTGTAAAATGAGGGTGTTTTATGAGATCACCTCTAGAGTCCGCTCCCAAGCTAAACCTATGATAAACCATCACAAAACAGGACAGGGGTAGGGTCAGGTAAGGAAGACGGGAACCCTGTGGTCTAGCATTATTTATTCTCCAAACCATAGAGAGCTGAACTGAGGATTTTTACTTTTCAGGTTAGTGTCTCCTTCATAATCTACCAGTTGTTGGCCAGAGAAGATTCCATTCAGGTTTTCCATAACTGACTGAAGCATTCAGTGTCTTCACAAGACCTGGACAGGAATAATAACCACTCAGCAAACCTGATTCTGATTTCATTCTGACAAATCCATGAAAGTGAAATTGATAGACTTTGGGATCAGGGATAATAGAAGGCTGCAGGAGAACATGAAAAACTGCCCATATGACCTGATTGTCTAGAAGCGGGCTGTTAATTCCAGATGAATGGGGGAACATTTCAGGACTTTTTTCCTCCATTCCTTCTGGGCCTTGAAAACTTCCTATTTGCCTTACTGTCTCTAATCATAAGGATTCTAGCTATGCCTATGAGAGAAAATTAGTGGCTCCAAGAAATGATCTTTTGGTTAATTACTGGTTTGGTTCACAAATCCCAGAGTGATTTCTTGCCCTTTTCTCTGGTAACTAAGCAGTGATTCATCATTATTAACATTAACATCATCATCATCATCATACTTGGATTGATACACCCCTTTAAGAGCTGTAAAGCACTTTACATCGATTTTCTCATTAGGTCCTCCAAATAGTTTTGTGAAGAAGGGAAGCGTAATTTTCCAGATGAGGAAACTGAGGCTTAAAGATGTTAAAAGACTTCTATAGAGTTGTACGGCAGAAAGAGAAGTAGCTTTGGAGTCAGATGGCCACATCTTATGTTTATTATCTCTGTGACCTTGAGTAGGACAAGGGCCTCTGTTTCCTCTTCTGTAAAAAATGAAGGTGTTGGCCCAGATGGCCTCCAAGGTCCCTTCCAGCACTAGGTCTACGACACTAGCCTAGCCTATCCCTAGGGCTGGACCTGAAAAGCACCATAGAGGCCCTCTAGTCTAATATCCTCATTTTTACAAAGGAAAAAAGCAAGGCCTAGAGTGATGGAATCACACAGATAGTAAGTGGTAGAGCCAGATGAGAAACCAGTTCCTTTCTCTCCAAATCATTCACTGTTTCCGTTGTAACCATTATTTTTTCTTAAAAATTAGTAATTGGCTAGAGTTTCCTTGAGAGAATCTATTGTGTCAGTGATTGCATACTGAACATCAGCCCATTGGTATTTAACCCTCAGAGTCACAGGGGAAAGGACCAAGCCTTCAAACAGTCAGATCAGTGCCCTTGGTATTTCAGCAGATTGTTCACCATATCGAGAAATCAAGTATGGTTGACTGGATTTTCTCAATGGACACATACATGGGACTAGGCTGCTCTGCAGGAAGGGTGCCAGAAGAATGAAGGCCCAGAAATGACCTCCTAAAACCAGGGTTTGTCAAAAGCAATTAGGAGAGAGAATACCCAACAACATGAAGACATTAGCAGCATGGTGACCCTGGTTTTGGGTCATTTGGATGATGGTCTGTTTCCTTGACTTGCGGCAGTAACTAGGATGATAAAGAGATTCAGCTTTTCCATATATAAGAACTGGGCATGTTTTACCCTGGAGAAGAGAAGAGAGGAGAGACTGACTTCAATTATGAGAAGGGCTGTCCAGTAGATGAAGGCTTAGGCTCACTAAGACCCCACAGGGCTCAGAACCAAGAGTAATCAATGGAAACGGCAAAGAAGTTAATTTAGATTAAATGTCAGGGAAAAAAATCTGCCTACTCATTAGTGTTCTTCAAAGGTAAAATGGGCTTCCTCAGAAGGCTGGGTCTTCAAGCAGAAGCTGGAGGCTTATTTGTCGGGCATGCTCCTAGATCAGATATGGGTATGAATAAATGGCCTCTGAGGTCCCTTCTTCTTCCGAGATTCTGTAACCTCACACAAGCCTTTAATGTAGGAAAGAGCTAGAAGGATCCAAGTGCCTATTTAGAATGATTTTTCTTTTCTTTCTTCTCTCAGTTAAATTCACCCAGTACAAAGATGAGAGCTCTTGCTTTCTTTCTCTCTCATTTTCCAAAGTCTATTGGATCATTGCATAGCCCTTGGGTGACACTATGTACCAGTGAGTGAAGTAATGAGAATTAATGGACACCGATGGGCCCTTGAGTGGCCTCAGGCTTATGTATTTCCAGGATCTCACTGCTGTGAGGCCATCTCTGGATAGCCATTCTGGATGATTGCATTGAGCTCTTATCTGAAGGATTGTGTGTGTCTGTATTGCAGTAGTGGGGGGAGGATGTAGGAATAAAAGATGATATCTCATCAAAATAGCAAGAGGCAGGTAGAAGAAAATTGCCTCTATCCTAATTAGGCCAGGCCTCAAGGATGGGGCTCCCCATTATGAGATAGCTCTAAATGGACCTTCAGAGTATCTAAAACACAGATAGATGGGGATAGAATGATCCTTCAGACCCTTGCCTGGTCATGGGAAGTCAGGAAAGCAATAAAAACTCCCATCTGGTTTGGCTGATGCATTAAGAACAAGTAGTATATTATCCCAGAATCATAAATGTGAGATAGGAGGGACTCAGAGACAATTTAGCTCTGCCCTCACATTTTACAGATAAAGGGGCTGTAAACTAGAGATGTCATGTGACTTGCCCATATCTTAGGCATTGGATATAAAATTTAAACCTAAGTCCGTGAACTCCAAAGCTAATGCTTTCATCTCTGCCTTCATCACAACAATCCTTCATCTTCCTGAATGATGCACTGATTAGTCCTAGAATCTCAGCATAGGAAAGGACCACAGAGTCCAACCCACACTTAGACAAGATTCTCTTACAACACCACCAACGCCCGGCCATCCAGCATTTCTTCGAAGATTTCCAAGGAGAGGTGTTCATTCCATCCTGGGTCAGCCTTTTCCACTTTGGGCTAGTTCTGATTCTTAAGCTTATTCTTACAGAATGACTGGAGTTCAGAACTGGAAGGAACCTCAGAGGCCTTTCTGCCTACCCCATTCCCTCCAAAAGAATCCCCACATCAGCGTATCAGAGAAATGGTCATCCAGACTATGTCTGAAGACCTCTCCTGAAAAGGAGCCCATCACCTCTGGAGACATCTTCCTTGTGAACAGCTGTAATCATTAGGAACTCTATCATCAAGCCCAAATCCGCCTCTGGGGCCAAGCAGGAAAAGTCTAATCCTTGTTTGTTCTCTCTCAACTTTGTGATGGACTAAGTCCAAATACACCGAATATTAGAAGAGAAAAATCTGCTACCCCAAAATACCGTGCAGCATAGTGAAGAGAAGACTGGACTGAGAATGAGGGGCTGAGATCTGGTCCCAGCTCTTCTACTAGGGGCAAATTCACTTCACATCTCTGTACCTCTAAGATAGAAACTCTATTTCTAAATCTATGACCTAAGGTCATAACCCAGTGGTTCTCAACCTGTGGGAACAACCCTTTCACAGGGGTAGCCTAAGATCATCAGAAAACACATATTTCCAATGGTCTTAGGAACCAAGACACTGCTCTTCTATCCATCTCCAGGTGGGTCCACCCACATGCAGACACATCCACATACGACTATTAAAAGGTCGTGGCATTAGGAAGGTTGAGAACCACTGTCATAACCTCGTTGAGCCTCAGTTTCCTTATCCATGAAAAAGTAACATGCATGTTAGACCTCATAGGTCCTTGCAGGATTCAAATATATATGAAATATTTTTAGCACCACATAAATGTCAGTTATGATTTATCACTTGATAACAGAGAACTAGGGTGGCATAATAAATAGCTTACCTTAAGGGAAAATCAAGCGCCTCTGACACACATAGGTTGTGTTATCATCAGTAAGTCACTTAAACTCCCAATGTTCCAGACAACTCTCTCAGACAGGAATTCCTAACCTTTTTGTGGGTCCTGAACTCCTTTGGCATTCTGATGAGAACTGTGAAGCTATTCTCAGAATAAAGTGTTTAAATATACAAAAGAAAACATACTGGATGACAAAGGAAACTAATTATATTGAAATGCAGTTATAATACATAGTTAGATATTTGAGCCAATTTTATATTTATGTTTATATATTTAATAAATATGTGTATATATTTAATATATGCATATGCAACAATATAAACACAGTGTGTAAATATATTTGTGCACCTAATAAAAATTTTAAATATTTTATTTCTATATATTCATGAATATATATGCACATATAAATATATAAACATAATATATAAATATGTATGCATATAATAAAAAATTTAAATATATTACATTTCTATGTTTTAAAACATATATATGTGCATATAAATGTGTAAACATATATTTATATATAAGTTTTAAATAAATATTTAATATTTACATATAATTAAGTTTACACACCCCAGGTTAAGAACCTCTTAATCTTGAGGTCTCTACATAACTACAAATTATAAATCATGTGCTTTTATGCATCAATAGTTTTGTTTTTTGTTTTTGTTTTATTTGGAGTTACTATATATTCTGATGAAATCACAAGTCTAATTCCTTTAAAGTGACAGAAACAAAAATGCAAAGGTTTTGCCAATTTGTTTTGGCCACATCTGTTTCGTTTGTTTTTTTTTTTTTTTCTGTTTCTGGATCATATATTCATTGAAATACAAGCTAAGTCCTAAAAGCAGGTAATGATGGTGTCCCGAGGCAATGGAGGGTCCTAACACCTGCAATATTTTCTGTATAATTTGCACTTGGGCACATTTTCTATTTCATTCCCCAATCTCTGTCCATATGGGAATGCTCTTTCTGGCCCTTGGAAACCTTTAGTAACACAGTAAAACATTTGGTAATACAAAGTTTCTATTTAAGGGATTTATCCAAGAGCCCTCAGGAATCTTCATTTCCCCAAATGGGTCATGAAATCATAGGCTCAGCTCTGGGAGGGGAGGGTGTGAAGTCACGCCATCATCCTGTGTATGAAGGGAGAGAAAGATCACATGCTTCAGCAATGGATAACATAGGAGAGGCTGAGGAGCTGGTCTCTAAGCCCATTGAAATAGGGAGTTGAATCGTCTTTCCCAGTGCGCTGCTGAACTCCTCAGCTCATGTACTCAGCAATAATTCACATCTTGGTCCAGTGTCCTCAGCATTTTGAGGGCCAGTTCTGGGGCTGCCCCCAGGGTCTGGGATTGCTCTGTTCTGTTGTTCCCATAGAACACACATGTCTTTCTACTCCTAAGTCAGGGATTACTAGAAAATTCTTCCTTCCTCTATGGTGATGTCTAGAACAGATTCTCTTCCGACTCAAACTCAATGCAGCTCAATTAGGTCAGGCAAACATTTCATCTTGAAACAAATAGGCTTTAGTTTACTTCAAAATATTACCAGCTGGGATGGCCCAGCGGGGAAGGTGGACTCTGGGGAAAAGGGAGTCAGTGTCGCTTGACAAGTGTCATGAAAATTCAAACCAATCAGAATCATTTTTATTCCCAGCAGCTAATATGTTAAAGGTTTGAATTAAATTTTAGGCGTGACCCTCCTGCTTAATTTAGCACTTGGTCCTCCAAACACAGCTCATGACTTGATGAATGGAAGTAAAAGAAAGACAAGATGGAAATGCTGTAGTACAATCAGAATCAAAGGACCCAGATTCAAATTCTGACTTTGCCACTAACTACTTGTATGATCTTGGACAAGTCACTTAACTTCTCTGGGCCTTAGTTTCCTCAACTATGAAGTAATTGGATTAGATGACCTTGTTGACTGACTGACTGACCTCCTAAGATCCCTATGATAACTACATTACTGCCTCATTCCATTTTCTTGAAGGGTTTTGTAAGATGGACCTATCTCTCTCTGTGTTTGTCTCTTAGTGCTGGTACATTGCCTGTCACTTTTCGCTGCCTGGAAGAAAATCTGGGGATTGATAAACGCGTGACCAGATTTGTTCTCCCAGTTGGAGCAACCATTAACATGGATGGGACAGCGCTATATGAAGCTGTGGCAGCCATCTTTATTGCCCAAATGAATGGGGTGGTCCTGGATGGTGGGCAGATCGTAACTGTGAGGTAAGTAGCTTGTCCTAAAAATGATTTTTTTCTGTTGCATTAGCTCATTTCTTTGGAGTAATTATTTCCTGTAGGGCCCCTTAACTGGGAGAGAAACAGAAATTAAAGTTTCCTATAATAGCCAAAACTGGAAAAAAAAGAAAACCACACAAAACAATGGCCAGATGGGGAATAAAGGCCAAAAGAATCAGGGCATTACTGAAGACCTATGGCAGAGATGGTGAAATTTAAAAGGAATAAGTTCAAAGAGCCCTGATACAGTCAATTCAACAAGCCTTTATTAAGCATCTATTGTTTATAAGACACTATGGTTGGTGGTGAGGATACATACAGGAAGATCCAGTCATTTTATCAACAGAGGAATATAACTCCTTACATCAAAACAAGTCACAAACCAAGTAGGACTCATTGGAAAAGTCCTAGGGAGTGACCTGGGGCACAAGGAGATTGCCCAGGATCACAAACCTAGCATCAGAAGTAAACCTAGACTTCAATTCTTCCTGATTCTAAGCAGAACATTTTAACCACTATACAGTGCTGACACTGGGAATACAATGCCAGAAATGGAAGGAAACAAGGTACCCCCTTCAGAGAGCTTTCTTCTTTTCTCTATCCTGGATAGATAGATAGATAGATAGATAGACAGACAGATAGACAGATAGATGGTGGATGGATGGATAGAGAGATATATATTGATACATTAATAAATAGATATTTCTACTTCCTTTCTATATCATTATAAAGAGCATATATTTTCCTTTTTTACCCATAATCAATAGTTTATTCACGTTAAAATTAAACCAACTGTATTTATCATATAAGTTACAGGGCATATGTCCAAGGATCAAAGGACCAGAGTTTTAGCTTGTGAATCATTAAAGTGTAAGTTCCCAAGACTGGGTTTTTGCCTTTCTGCATGTTAGTACTTTACACATCGTCCAGCACGCATTTAATAAATACTTGATTGACTGACTGACTTTACTGTTGAAATGGGCTTTAGCAATTATCCAATCTAGCTCCATCAATGGACAGGTGAAAATTTGAGGTGAAGTGATGTACCCAAAGACACACCGGTAGAAAGTCACAGAACTGGGAATCAAGACCAGCTGCTTTGATTCCCAACCTAGTGTTCATCTAATATTACTACTGATACTATTCCTAAGCAATTCCTTACCATTAAAATCTTTAGCAAGTCCCTCTTGGACCATCACTGTAAATGAGGCTCATGAATCACTAAAGGGGAACCAGTGGCATATTGGAAAGTATCAGTAGTATATTAAATTGAACAGCTAGATGGCACCATAGTGCAGAGTGCTGAACCCAGAGTCGGGAAGATTCATTTTCTTGAGTTCAAATCGTGCCTCAGACACTTAATAGCTTTGGAACCTTGGGCAAGTTCACTTGAGCATTTCACCTGTTTGCCTCATTTTTATCATCTATAAAATGAAGTGGAGAAAGAAATGGCAAAACCACTCCATTATCCTTGCCAAGAAAACCCTAAACAGAATCATGAAGAGTTGGACACCACTGAAATGAATGAACAACATTAGCAAAATATTAAATTACTCTGGGGGTTCCCAACACATTATTGTTGATGCTACTGAAAGTGGTTCTTAGAACAAAAAAATTGGGAATCACTAACCTATACCATGCCACTCATCAGATATATCTGATAAAGGCATTTAAAATTTTATTCTCTTTAAACTTGAAGACTATTCAGAAAAACTTCTGACTTTTGTTCTAGATGCCAATTTATTGAAGATTTTCTGAACACTTTCTTATGCTGTAAGATCAAGGGTCATCTGTAAAACACAAGAGGTTGAACGAGGTGGCCCCTTGAATTTAAGGGTGTCTGAGTGAGGAAAACAGTAGCTAAGCATATGGCACTTACTCCACAGGACAAGCTGACTCAGTCTAGCTTGTGAATTCAAGCTCCCAGACATTTTTAAGAACTCACTCTTCTTGTAGTCTGAAGAGCATCGTTAGCCACGTTCTCATCCTGTTCCTATTTTCTTCTTATAAATAGAAATGAGCAGCTGGGACAGGACATTATCCTGGGGTTGAAAGAATGAGCTGGGCCCCTCTGGTGGAAATCTGGTCACTGGCCTCTCTCAGCCCATTGGTCAAACCCCAGGAAGTATCAGATGCTTTGACGTTAATCTTTCTTTCATCTGGCTCTGATTTCTCTCACAGGACTGATGAGTCTCCTCCCTGGCAGACCTTTACTGGATTTGAGGGGTAGTTTTTAAGAGGGTTCTCTTTGAGGAAAAGGGTCCAGCTGGTTAGCTTTCTCCCAAGATCCCTTGGGTGTCATAAGCTGGCCTCAGTTACTGGACACTCATAAAACCCTATAAAACCCCACAATCCCAAGATACTGAAATCATGAAGCCATTACCAAGATGGTGATAATCCTTTCCCTTATTTCAGAAAGCTTTATGCCAGTTTAATGACTAATACTATGGCCAATGCTTCCATTTATTTCAAGATTAATCCAGTTGCTTAGCACGAGAAATAGACCAGATTCTCGTGAAACTAGCACTGCATTATTTCATCTTTAGGAGATGACAGATTTCCTACCACAACATCACTGTCACCATCATCATCCCGTGGTTCTTACTGAACACCCTCAGAGTATGATAGTTATTCATGGAATCCTGGAGCTGGAGAGGACCTGGGAGATTATCTAGACACCTCCTCTACCTGCTCCCATCACCCATTTTGCCCAGAAGCAAATTGAAGCTTGGGAGGTTAGCTATTTTACCGAACAAGAATGTGAACCATGGGATAGGAAAGGTAGTGGTGAAACAAAATTCTGCACTTTTGTAAAATTTAATAAAACAGTATTTCAGACTCTATAGGCACTGGAAGTGCACAGTCACCCCAAATGCTCACAATCCTTCAGCTATCTATGCCTGGTCTGTCTTGGCTCTCCCATTTTTCTGCAGAGTTGTTTCCATCCTTACTGACTTAAGCAAGTCAACAAGCATTTTTTGAGCTCTTACTATATTCCAGGCTCTGTGGTAAACACTAAAGAAACAACAACAACAACAAAAAAGGGTAGACTCATGGTCGCTGACCTCAAGGGGCTCACAATCCAATGCTAACAACTATGTACAAATAAGACACACGCAGGATAACCTAGAGTAGATCTCAAAGGAAAGGCACTGGCATTTAGGGAGATAACATGAGATCACAAAGGTCTTGTAGTCCAAGCTCTGGTATTTACTATGAGACTGCTGACAAGTCACTTTTTATGTCTGGGCTTCATTTTCCTCATCTGTAAAATGGAGATAGTATCTGCCTTATCTACCTCAGGGTTATTCTGAGAAAATGGCTTTGTAGACCCTGAAGCAGAAAATAAATGTGAGTTATCATTTTTGTTATTTATCAAATATTTATCCCACATCAAATATAACCTAAAACTCCAAAAAGTGAATAAATTCCAAAATGTTTCACCTCACCATGGTTTAAAGATATATAGAGATATATGTTTGTATATGTACATATATATGTATATACAGACACACAATCACATCTAGAGAAAGAGAGGAGGAAGAAAAAGAGAGAACAGAGAGAAGAGAAGAGACACACAGAATGGAGAGAGAGAGAGAGAGAGAGAAGAGGATAGAGACAGAGAAAGAAAGGAGACAGACAGAGAGAGACAGAGGGAAGAAGAAAGCCAGAGACAGCCAGAGAGACAGAGAGAAGCACGGTGTAATGGAAAGAATGATGGATGCAGTATTAGTGGACCCGAATCAGAATCAGATTCCATGGTACCACTTATGTGAACTTGGATAAGTCATGTTTCACCTCTCTGGGTCTCAGTTTCAGTATTTATGAAATAAAGGGATTAGACTAAATGACATTTCCCCTTCTAACCTTAGATCTATAATCCTAGTCACAAATCTCTCTAGTCTCATTTTCCCCAAAGAGAAAATTGGACTAGAAGACCTCTGAGGTCCCTTCTAGCTCGAGATAATTTTGAGAAAATTAAAAAGTAATGTTTCAGATGACTTATACATCCCATGTATCCTCACTCACTCAAAGAAATCAAGTGAGATCCAATTTGTAAAGCACTTAGCACCTTGCTTGTCCCTTAGTCAGTGCTTAATAAATGCTTGCTGCACCTCCCTTCTACATAAACTCTTCCTCATTATATAAAAGCTTGATAACATAAAAAAAAAGGAAATAATGGGTGTGTCACTGACATTCATATTGGAAACTCTTGAAACCGGCCTAAAATCCAGCTTCTGAATTACATCAATGTCATACCCACAAGGACAGACAGCTCTGCCCCTACTCAGCCTTTAAGATACAAAACTCCCTAGATCTTGTATTCTAATGTATTCCCCTTAACAAAAGTGTTTGAACCTCCTTTGATCCATTGAACTTCTAATCCTAAATTTAAGTTAACCTACCATTTATGGTAGCTCGTTTCAAATTCTCACCATTCAAAATTCAGTTTGGAAGAGCATAAGGAATATCCACACCAGATAAGGTAGTTTTGGTAGACCACCCTCCCCTTCTGCCTTGATATTGATATCCTGGGGCAAATCCCTGGTTATCTATCCCAGTTAGAGGTCTAATAAGTGACGAATTTGAATTTTTGTTTAAATTGTGTATGATGCATGAGCAAAAGAATTTAAGTCTTATTTAATTACAGAAATTATCCTGAAGTGGCCTTTTCAATTATAAAGGAGTAAGTCAGCAGGATCAGTTCTAAATTCTGATTTCTTAAGCAAAATTCTAAAAAGGGCCCTGCCCCTCCAGTCTACCTTGCTTTGAGGCATCCCCACTCTGTACTCTGCTTAAAGGGGGTAAAGACTTGTTGAATAGATACCAAAAGGCCAAGTTGTGTGGTAGCTGTAGGTATAAGGCAAGAAAACCAGAGAAACTCAACACTATAAACCAAATAGCTAAGAGAAAGGAAACAGGAATTTCTGGGTTGTGTCTAATCTAGGTTCATAAATTGACCTTTGCAGGGAAATGTATTTTTCACTGTTGTATCGGAGGAGCAACGTGGTATTTTATTGCAGGAAAAGCATTGGACAGAGGTCCGAAGACCCAGTGGGCTTAAGAGATGTCTTGTCCGAGGCCACATATGTCTCTCTAGGTCCTCAAGTGTGGTCCTTTGACAGAATCCAAACTGGATTTGAGGACTTGAGGACCTAGATGGCCCTCTGTGGCCTTGAGGCCTCAGGTTCCCCATCCCTGTCCTAGGGCAAATCTTTTTATCAAGGTTTTCTCATCTGAAAAACTAGGCTTATAATAATCCCACTATCTACCTCATGGGGTTATTGTGAGGAAATCATTTTGCAAACTGTAAAGTGCTATGCGACCAGAATTCAATAATAATGGTCTCAGTAACGATCATGATAACAACCCTTTCAAAGTCCAACCAATAACAAGAATGTAACATTCATAACAATAAACTATAGCTCTCTATAGGGTGGCTGGGTGGTGCAGTGGATGAAGCCCTGGGTCTGGAGTGAGGAAGACCTGAGTTCAAATCTAACCTCAGACACTTACAAGCTATGTGACCCTGGGCAAGTCACCTCACCCTGTTTGACTCAGTTTCCTCACCTGTAAAATGTTCTGGAGAAGGAAATGGCGACCCACTCCAGTATCTCTACCAAGAAAACCCCCAGTGGGGTCACAGAGAGTCGGACATGACTGAAACAATTGAAGACAAACAAAATAGATCTCTATATAAACTGTTAGGGGCAGTAAGACTGAAGGCCCCAGGATTTCTCAATTCTTAGGAGCACTCACAGGTGTAACTAAAGTGGAGTGATGATGGTTTTATTACAGGATGCTCAATTTTGAGAACACCAACAGCACCTTTAGGCTTTCACCAGCATAGAAACCATAGGCTTAATTGATTTTTGTTGTTGTTGTTTGATTAAACAGAAATGACTTCTCACCTAACAAAAATCATTAGTCAAGACTGGAAATGAGTACCTGTGAGGCTGGGCTAAGCTGTCACACCATGTATCAACCTTCTCAGCAGTCATTTTCAGGTGTCCCAGAATAATTTTTTCCATCCTATGGGACAGCATCTTGCCTCAACTGAGGCCCAACTTTGTGATGCTGGCCATGGGCATAGTTTGTGTTCTTCATGTCTAATGAGATAGCCATATTTGTAAATCATTTAGTGTGGTGCCTGGCATGAAATAGGAATTAGCAAGTACTTGGTCCCTTCCTTCCTTGCCTCTCAGACACACACACACACACACACACACACACACACACACACACACACACATACACATCCCACTTAGAGCTCTGGGAACTTACCCAGTACTTAGAACTATTCCCCAGGCATACTAAGAGTCAGAGAATGGGAGAAGGCATGTGTATAAACACCTACCTCCACCCCTATGATAATAGCCCAATTTTAAATGCACAGAATTGATGAGCCCAAGCTTAGAGATCAAGAACTGGTGCCCTTAAAAGGCCATTTGCTTCCAGGGCAGAAAATAAGGTTAAAGTGACTCATAAGACTGATTACGCATATGACAAGGGTGAGAGCCAAGACCGTTGGCATTTAGGAAAGAGTCGCCTGCTCAGTTTTCTACTCAGGCCTAGTGAAAAGACAGAGACTTCTCTTTCTCCAGCTTTCAGGCCCTTAAAGGTGGGATTCAGCAGAGTGAGTCTCACCAAGATGTCTAGATCTGAACCATAGTTTTTTTTAATCTTCTGTGCCCTCCCCTAAGTGACCACGGAGAATAGAAGTCTCTAGATCCAGGCATGGGAAACAGTAGGATTTATAGATACAGCATCTGAATTGTGGTAGATATGAGCATGGTATGGCAAATGCTCCCTAGTAAAAATTAGATTCGGCCAGTTTAGATGATTTAATTGGCCACTGGAATGTCTTGGTAGCCCTAGAATTTTTGAGCTATCCACAGGGGCATCCCCACTTCTCAGTTCTTGATAAAATCAACTAGTAGTAATTTTTTTTTTAAAAAAAATCACTTCCCTGGAAGTGACGTGTTGATTAATGGAAGCTAGGAAGAAAAGAAAAAAAACTGTTTCTTTTGTGGAGAATGGCTAATGTCCAGCTCTTCCCAAAGAATGACTGGCCTGGAGCCTCAGTCTTCCTCTCTCCCAGATTGAGACTTCCATGACAGACCTGGGTGTGCCCAGAGCATTGCTAACTGGAAGCCATTTATGGGAGATGCTTCAGGAAGAAAGTTCCCCTTTGTAATGCCATATCACTTCTTGTCTGGCTCCCTTAGAATAATGGCTTTTCCATTGCAACCATGGAATGTCCGAAGTGTCTAGAGTGTTGTCTGAAGTCTGAAGGTTTGGTTTTCTTGTTGCCCTCTCTAACGAGGATGCAAACTCAGCACTCTGGGTCCTAGTGTTGATGTTGGCTGGAGAGTACTTAGGCCTGCATTACATATTTCAGTGGGAAAAGCTATGGCCAAGAGACTTTCTCCCCCTAAATTTTAGAGTTTTGGGGGGAGAGCTTGGCAGAATCTAAGTAAACATGTTACCTGAGGATGGATCATAGCCTCACGGCCCTCCCCCCCTGCCATTTCCTTGGACTGGGACCACAGGCTTAGACCTCAGAGGTCACTGAGTCCAAGCCTTCACTTTACAGAGGAAGAAAGTGAGACATGGAGAGGGAGTATTGCTTAGGAATATAGGAACATGGATTTAGACTGGAAGGGTCCCTCGTTGTATGGATAAGGAAACTGAGACATGGAGAGGTCATGATACTTAGGGTCATAGATTTTAGAGGAGCAAGTAGCAACCTTAGAGTTAGAAGGAGTCAGGATACATAATGCAGAGCGACCTGTACTTGGAGGCAAAAAAATCTGAGTGACCCTGAACTAGTCATTGAACCTTTGTTCCTCCATTTCCTTATCTATGTTAGTTGTTCAGTCATTATTCAGTCTGTCTGACTCTCCATGGCCCCATTTGGGGTTTTCTTGGCAGAGATACTGCAGTGATTTGCCTTTTCCTTCTTCAGCTCATTTTACAGATGAGGAAACTGAGGCAAGCAGGGTTAAGTACTTGCCCAGGGTCACACAGCTAGGAAGTGTCTGAGGTCAGATTTGAACTCAGAAAGATGAGTCTTCCTGACTCCCTTCTGAGTGCTCTGTCCACTGGGCACCTAGCTGCCTCTCTTTGTTTTTAAGATGAGAATGATAATGGCACCTATCTCCCACGATTGTTGTGAGGATTAAATGATAGAACATGTAAAGCACTTTTCAAACCTTAAAGGACCATGTAAATGCCAGCTCCTGTCACGATCGATCATGACTGTCATCATTATCAGCCATTGAGTCTGAGCCCATGACTTTATAAAGAGGGGATGACATAGGACCATAGAATCATGGACTTAGAAAAGGCCACGAGTTCAACCCCCTCATTTTATAAAGGAGGCCATAGTTCACCCAGCTCTAAGTGTCTCAACGAATAGACAAGTGGGACTTGAGCTTGGGTCTCCAGAGGTACCCCATGATGCCTTTTAGCTGGTGAGGGGTATTGGAGAAGTGAGGCTGGAGGGGCAGTGATGGATGAAGGTAAAGAAAGGTTTATCTCCCACGTGCCCCATCTTCTCTTTGTTTCTACAGCCTCACAGCTACCCTGGCCAGTGTCGGAGCTGCCAGCATCCCCAGCGCCGGGCTGGTCACCATGCTTCTCATCCTAACGGCCGTGGGCCTCCCAACACAGGACATCAGTCTACTTGTTGCCGTTGACTGGCTCTTGTAAGTATCTGCAGAGCCCATCATTTTTTTCCCCTGTGTTTTGCTTTGTTTTAGAGGCAATTGGGATTAAGAGACTTGCCCAAGGTCACACTGCTAGTTAAGTGTCGAATGTCTGAGGCTGGATTTGAACTCAGGTCCTCCTGACTCCAGGGCACCACTTAGCTACCCCAGATCTCATCACTGTAAAGGATTCTGGGAACTCCACTACTAAGCTACTGAATTGGACCAGAGAGACATTTTCTGTTACCCCTTCTTCTACCCATTTATTTTGTACTTAAGAATTTAATACATGTTGAACCCTATAGATGACACATAGTAGGGGCTTAGTAAATGCTACTTGACTGACTGAAGCTCCTGACAGCCCTAAGAGAGGTCATAAGCCCCTTAAGAGAGATTGTAAGATCATACATGAACCTAGAGCTGGAACTCTGGGCAAGTCACTTAACAAACTCAATTATCAACATCATCATCATTGTTGTTGTTGAATCCTTTCAGTCATGTCTGAATCTTCCTGACCTCACATGGAATTTTCTTGGCAGAGATACTGAGGAGTTTGCCATTTCTTTCTCCAGTCCATTTTACAGATGAGAAAACTGAGGCAAACAGGGTGAAGTGAGTTGCCCAGGGTCACACAGCTGCAAAGCGTCTGAGGCCACATTTAAACTCAGGAAGATGAGTCTTCCTGACTCCAAGCCAGGCTTTCTTCCTATTGTACCACCTAGTTGCCCGCCATGTGTGTCATACTTCCCGGGGTTGTTATGGGCATCAAGTGAGATAATATTTGTAAAGTTCTTTGCAAACCCTAAAGTGCTATACAAAGGCAAGCCATTATAATTGCTGCCTTGTGACTTTGGACCAGTCATCTGACTTTCCTGAGACTCATTTCCTCATCTACGAAATGAAGGGTCTGGACAAGATGGCATCCAATGGTCCCTTCCAGTTTGGAAACTCTGCTTCGATCATGACTTATCCTTTTATTCTTACTCATAAGCACTGCCAGGGGATTAGGTCTAAGATACTTGCAAATCCATTTGAAGCAACACATGAGTTTCTGAGTCGTATTTCTGAGTTTTCTTTTTTTTTTATGGGTTTTGAACCAGAAGGGAAAGTCGTGCAAGTCAAGTTGCCTTAAAGTAAAGAGCACTGGAGGAGATGCCCCTTTGAGCTTCCCCCCAGCACTGGCATTCTCAGAGCCTCAGCAGAAAATTGTTGTCCTCCGAATAGAAGCCTCTGGAGGGCAGGGATTGTTTCACTTGTGTTTCTGTATACATAGCGCTTAGTACTGTGTCTGGCTCATAACAAATAGTTGTACGTTGATTACAACATTTAAGCCAGGAGATCTTAAACTGGTCCATGGTTAGATCTCAGGGGATCCATGACATTGGTTGGAAAAAAAAAAAATCTTTATTTCCATTAACCAGTAAGTGGCAAAGTGAGGGTTTGTACTCAGGTCCTAGGACTGATCTTTCCACTGTACCCTCCTTGAAGGGCTAGGGCAACAGGATCTGTAATTATTAACTTTGTTGAAATGTGTAGGGAAATGTGTTTTAATCTATTTCTGACATTATGATGGAGAAATGGGAAGATAAGTCCATGCATGGATGGGCAAGGTCAGAATGGTTTTTGTCCTAGCCTCTCTGGAGCTGTGAGCCCAGCCTGAGGAAGGCAATCAGAGAAAGGATCCCTGGGTTGTACTGTACCTCTCCCACTTCCAAGATGTGTGATCTTGGGTAAGTCCCTTACTCTCTAGCAATTTTATTTGTAAAAGGATAATAATACCTTTTGTATTTGAAGGCAGGGAACCAGGTAGAGTCATGACTCTGGAGACAGAGGACCTGGGTTCTAATCCTATCTATGACACTATACGTATGACCTTGGACAAGTAATTTATCCTCTTTGGATCTCAGATTACTCATCTGTAAAATTGTGTGATTGAACTAGATGACATTTGAAGGCCCTCTTTCTGGCTCTAGATTTGGAGCACAGAATTTCTGGGAGACTCTTTCCACTTCTCAGACTTAGGAGAAAGCCTACGTTTCTACAAAAGTGAGGGGTGGTTATGAAGAAAAAAGGGGGAGACCAATTTTAAAAGGGTAGAGAGAAGAGGCAGTGCTGGTGAACTATTCCAGGGGCTTGGAGCTGGGACAGCCTTCTTTGAATTAGTAACCAGAGCCACATTCTTTCTAGGCAGCAAAGGAAAAACTTGGCAGGGACTGTGGGGCCTGGGCTCAGGGGTTGCTGGGCTCCCTGTTAGTGACCAGGAGGCTATTGTCAGAAAGAGGGACAACTTTCAGAACCAAGGAGTTCAAGAAGGACCTGGTTCCAGACAGAGACAATCTAAAGAGGGGGAAAAGGATAATATAGAGATGAAAATGGAAGGTTTTTTTTTTCCCCTTTCCGGGCATAGTTTCCAAGCTTTTATAACTCTAGAAATTTTTCAATTTAAAACTAAACAAAACCTTGCAATGACATTTAATGGTGCCACATTATTTGCCAACCACTGGAAATCATCCAGCTTTACTCCCACCCACCAAACCCTGGAGGCTTTTCAGTACGGTAGCTCAGGAGGTCTGTAAATGTCACCAAAGAATCCTTGATTCTGGAGAGCTGAAAACAGCCCTGACTCCCAGCACATGCAGAGTGGGTAGAACTCCCAAACCTGAGCTGATTCTCAGAACCGAGTATTTGTATGGGAACCTGCTATATATGAGTGAGTTTAATTGTGTGTGTACATATGTCATATATGAATATACACGTATGCATATATATACATACATCTACATATACATACTTACCTACAGATAGATAGAGACACATGGTTAGTAAACATTTCTTATGTGCCAGGCATTAAATGCCAAATATACAATACTAAAAAGAAAGACAGTTCCTACCTTCAAAGGACTTACAATCTAATTGGGAGAAGACAATGCACAAAAGGAAGCAGAAAAAGGGTGGGGAGAAGCCACTAGACCCTTTGCTGGTGGTGGTGGTGGCCCTTCATTCTCAACAAGGATCGTTGACATCATGAGGGTGATGTCTTGACTTGAGGGTATCAGGCAAGGAGTTGTTTATGGAGTTGAAGATTTAGCTGGAAAATTCCAAGGCCTCTATACAGGGAGGTTTAGGTAGGAGTTCATCACTCCACTCTCCAGCCCTCCAGTGGGGAAAGGTGAAGGCAGGGGAGGCTGCTCAGGAGGTGTGGAGCATCAAAGCTATCTTCGTGTTGATGAGATTTCAAGTGATAAGCTTATGCTAGGAGGAGCATGATGCCAGCTGATGGGAAGTACATACACATGCCTGCATACATATATATGCACATGTATCATATATATTTAAAGTTTGCAAAGCGTTTTCCATATGTTATCTCATTTGGTCCTCACAACAACCCTGGGAGGTATGTTCTATTATTATCACCATTTTACAGTTAAGGAAACTGAGGCTGAGAAAAGGTGAGAAATCCTACATGTGCCCAAAAGACTGGGATCTGCAAACTTTTTAAAAAAAATTTTGAACTCAACAGAGTTATCTCACTCTCTTGATAGGATCTCTGTTTTTTCCCTTTGCCTTCCTGGCGGGGGTGGAGGGGCTGGAATCAGAATCACAGAATCTCAGATTTGAAAAAGCCCTCCCAGGCTAAGTAGACTATCCTGGACCATCATCTCCTCTATTATGATCCAAGTGTTGCTCAAAGTAGTCTTCCTTTGAGAGGGGGAGTCTATTCCCTCCCATTTCACTTCTGGATAGTAAGGATTCTCTGGCTGAGCCCGGTGCCTGAAATACACTCCCCTTCACCTCTTCCTTTGATGACAATCCCTAGCTTCCTTCAAAGCTGTGCTCACTAGCCAAGTCCTATGATAGGCATTTCTCAATATCCTTCTTCCCCCTCCCTCCACCCACACATAATTGCTAGAGTCCCATTTCCCAGCCCTGAAATTACTTTTTCTATATTTTCTGTTGACTTATTTTCATTGCTATTGCATTCTCCTGGCTCCTTCACCTCCATCCCTTGATCCAGTGTAAATTTATGAGAGCAAGAAGTTTTTCTTTTTGTCTCTGTCCTCAGTGTGTGGCACTGCTTGTTGAATGAATGAGTGAGTGAATGAAGGGATGGATGAATGAATGATTAAATAAATGAGTGAATGAATGAAGAGATGGATGGATGAATAAATGAACAAAGGGATGGATGAACAAATGAATGAGTGAATGAATGAATGATTAAATAAATGAGTAAATGAAGAGATGGATGAACAAATGAATAAGTAAGTGAATGAATGAAGAGATGGATGGATGAATGAAAGAAGGAAGGAATGGATGAATGAATGGATAAAAGAGTGAATAAATGAAGAGATAGATGAACAAATAAATGAGTGAATGAATGAATGAAGAGATGAATGAGTGAATGAATGAAGGGATAGATGAATAAATGAATGAGTGAGTGAGTGAATGACTGAATGAAGAGATGGATGGATGAATGGATGGAATGAATTGATCAAATAATTAGTTAATGAAAATCCTTATTTAGAGAGTTCAGGGCCTCTTAGACAAAACATACTTAGTGAACTCTCTCCTCCCTCACATTAGTATCCGGGTGAAACTTGGATAAAATGACCATCAAGGGTGCTGCTGAAGGGTGGAGTTGTGGAGGAAGGACGACACTCAGTGTGAGTGGCTATCTCAGCACTGGAGCACCCAGGTCTGCATACCGGGCTCGGGTTCTCATTAGCACTGATGATGAAGATATACCCCTCTCCTCCACCTTCCTTCCTGCTGCTCTGTGCCCCAGCTCCCTCACAACCAAGCACATCACTCACCTCCACCCACACCTGAAAGCAAAAAGCCTGACACAGATATGCTTATTTCCTGTGTTTTGTGCATGATTGGGAGGGTGAATCCATCCTAGCTCCCTCCCACCTCTGGGGCCTGCTTTCTGAAGATCAGAATGAAAAGAATCATAGAGAATTTGAGAGTTAGGAGGGAGGTCAATAGCCTTCTAGTCCTCCTCTCCAGAGTAATCCAACAAGTGTTTGTCTAGTCCCTGTTGGAAAATCTCCATGAATGAAGAGCCCCTCACCTCCCAATGTACCCCATCATACAGTAGGACAACTCTCATTGTTCAGAAGGCTTTCATGATATCAAGCCTATGTTTGCCTCTTTGCAAGACACCCATCACTCCTGGTTCTGCTTCTGTCCTCTGGGATTAAACCCCAGAATCACTGATTAAGAGCAGGAAGGAACCTTTAGAGATCAATAAGTTCAATGTCGTGATTTTACAGATAAGGAAACTGAGGCCCAAAAATGTTAAGGGATTTGCCCAGTGCCACAAAGCTAGTTTCTAAAGTGATATGTGAATGTGGGCCTTCTTGTCTTCACCTTTGCAATTTTCACTGAGGTAGAAGCTCGGATAAAAGCCAGACACAACTTTATGCTTTTTTTTCCTATGGATAGATTTCCTTCCCTCCTCTGTGCTCTCTTACCAGAATCAGGGTTTTCACATGCTGCAGATGATTGCCTGCCAGATGTATCAACATTCTGGCTGTAAGATGGAAAAGTGAGAGCCCTTCCTCCTACCCACCTCTCCTTCCTGCCCTGAAATTCCAGTCAGTGGCTCAGCCTGAGTGTCAGAGGCTCGCTAGAGCCCTCTCTCTCTGTCTTGGCTCTTGATGGACCCAGATGGGCAGACTTATCTTCTTAAGCATCCCTACTAAATTTAAAATCCTCCAAAGCTATATTGGTGTCCTTTAATTCCCACCTTCTTTTTTGGCAAGCCAGGCGCATTACATTTTAACCCAAGGGTGTCATTCGTGACTTGACTTGGGAAGTTGAAGACTATTTGGTGAAAAGAAATACAGAGTCATTCCAAAATCCTATAATGTCTCTGAAGACTTTGTGCCTGAGGTCAACATGTCAGGGCAGGCTTCAGAAAGCCATGAATAACGTCAGCTTTTGCTTTCCCAGGCTTTCTCAAGGCCTAAGAACTGGCCCGTTGAGACAGTTTTCTTCTGTGAACTAAAATTTTGCAACTCTCACCATTGCTAAAAAATCCCTAAATTTCTACTTTTGGCTAAGTCAAACATTCCCCTGGAACTTTCTTATTGATATTTGCCGAGAAGAGGGTCAGGGACTGCGGCCATCTGCTATTCTTGGGGATCGTATTTAAATGTGGGGCATTTTGGGAATTTTGCCAGTCTCTCTTTTGAAGGGCATGAACTTGATAGATCTCATGAAAACCCTCAGCTTTACAGAAAACAATAAGCTTGATATCTTTGTCTCTCTGACCTGCAGGAGAGCAGGAAAACAAATACTGGGATTGCTCTGAACCATTGATGAAATTATGAAGAAAAGGCAAGAATTTAGTTAAATTCCACAAGTATCTGTTAAGCTCCATTTATGTGCTAGGCACAATGCTAAGAAAACACAAACGCTAAGCAAACACAAAACAGGAAAGGGTGCCTGCCCACAAAGAACTTACAATCTACTGGGGGAAGAAGATAGCATATGCACAGATGAGTGAAGATAAAATGTTTTAAAAGAAAATATAGAGTAATTGTTGGGGGGAGGGAGGAGGAATAGCAGTAACAACTGTGGTTGTGGAGGAGGGTGAGGATCAGGAAAGGCTGATGATAGGGAGTGGTACCTGAGCTGAGCCATGTACAGAGCCAAGAGAGACGTGGATGAGGAGAGAGAATGTTCCAGGGGCGGAGGGCAGAAAGATGATGGAATATTAGATGCAGGCAAGAGTAGCAAAGTCTAATGACTTGAATATGGAGTGCATGGAGGGGAACATCGTCCTTCTTCAACCCTGGACAATCATTTTGTGCTCTCTGTCTCTGCCTGTCTCTCTCTGTCTGTCTGTTGCTGTCTTCGTCTGTCTCTCTGTCTCTTTCTGCCTGTCTCTATCTGCCTCTCTTTCTCTCTCTGTCTGTCTGCCTCTCTCTGTTTCTCTCTGTCTGCCTCTCTGTCTCAGTCTCTCTCTCTCTCTTTTTCTCAATAAGATGAAATTTGAGAAAGATGAATGTAATGTTTCACACTAGCTCCACATATAAGTATAAAATGGGGGTGTGGCCAGATAGCATTTCATCTGAAGGAGATCTAGGGGATGTTAGTATACTCCAAGCTCAGTATGAATGTGATATCTTAACCAAGAAAGCTAACAGGCTTATTTAGCATCCAGAAATATGGAGATGATCATCCTGCCATATTCTCTGATCTATTCTGATCATATCTGAATTACTGTTTTCAGTTATGGGAAGTATATGGAAAAGTTAACAAGAATCCAGAGAAAAGGAAAGAGGATGGGAAAGGGCCTGAAATTAATGCCAAATGAGGGTTCTCAAGGAATTGAGGATGTTTCAGCTGAAGGAGAGAAGACTTATGGGGCTAGGAGAACCAACTCAAGTATTTTAAGGTCTATAATATAAAGAGGGAATAGAATTTCATTTGGGCTCAGAGGACAGAACTGGGAACAAGAGATGAAAGTTGAAAAGATGCAAATTCAGATTTGATATAAGGAAAACAATCCCAACAATGAATGCTATCTCAAGGTGGTATGGGTTGCCTCAGGAGGCAGTGGGTTTCTCCTTGGAGGTCTTTGGGCAAAAGCTGGAAGGTTTCTTGTCAGATGGGTTGTAGAAGAGTTGGAGTAAGATGCCTTTTCTGGTCTTGTCCCAGTCTGAAATTCCATATGATGAATTGGGAAGGTATTTTATTTCTCCATTCTTTTACTGGACACCAAGTGCTGGATACAGATAGCCTCCAAATCGACCCTGAATTCTGAAAAGTTGCATGGTGAAGAACGGGGAAGGAGAGGGAAAGACTATTGAGATTGGAGATGCAGTGGGGAGCAAAACCTCATCTTTTGGATTTAAATGAACTGTTCTGGTATTAAACTCTTTCTTCACCCCGGCTACCATCATTCCTAGGGCCATAAGCAGCTTGATTCTAAGGATCTGACACATACAGGTCTTAGAGGGAATAACAGGGTAGGGCTCTCCAGTGATTTTACCAAGATGGAGCAGCAGGTTCCATGCTGGATGCCTACTGGTGATTTCGTTTTTTTGTTTGTTTTAAGAATTCCTCAAGTCGCTCATCTTTTCAGCGACATTAAGGGTGGAGGGGAATAGCTGAGCAATAGATGTTTAAAATCTGTGTTTTCTAAGTACTCTTTGTAATCTAGAGGAAATGTTAACTGCAAGAAGAGGGATTTGTCAACCCTCAATCTTCATGTTTACAAGTTACTTCAATTATACTTCACTTTCATTTCCTTTTTTTCTCTCTTTATCCACAGGGATAGGATGAGAACTTCAGTCAATGTTGTAGGGGATTCTTTTGGGGCCGGCATCGTCTACCACCTGTCTAAGGCTGAGCTGGACAGCATTGATTCACAGCACCGAGGGCATGAAGACATAGAAATGACCAAGACTCAATCAATTTATGATGACATGAAAAACCATAGGGAAAACAACTCAAATCAGTGTGTTTACTCAGCACACAACTCTGTCATAGTAGATGAGTGCAAGGTACCTTTCCCATTTCTGGATATTGAGACATGTATCTAGTAATGCATGCTCCCTTTCCTTTAAAAAAAACCAACAACCTGCATGTATAATTTTCTAAATTGGTTTCCCAAAGATCACAGAGTAACTTAAGTTTCTCCAAGATGCCAAAAATCAGTCTAAAAATCAATCCATTGGAACATTATATCTACATAATGTAAACCAATGACTTGGTTTCCCCACATATATTCCTTAATGGTAGCCTTTTTTTAAAGTCCTGTTAGAAAGCATCTGCTGCTAAATGGAGGGGAACATGAACAAGAGACCTCTCTTTGCTCTAGTAATTACCTCTTCTCCCATTACACTTCTTCAGTTTGACCAGTTGTTTTGTAGACATAGCCAAAGTGAGCCTTTGAGGTTCCTAGTTTTTTTTTTTTAATATCCTATTTTTAAAGTCAAGACTAAGCCAAAAATATAGGTTGCCCATTCAATTACAGAACAGAAGCTTTACCCCCTTGCTGTATATTGTTCAATGGGGAAACATTAAGTAATACCCATTTGCCAAGTCTAATATTAGCTCATTCTGGAACGTGTGAACATGACCCCGGTGGACCCCTTGTTCCTTAAGCAGGAAAAAATTTTCTCACCAAGAGCCACCTTCTTTTTCTTTAGAACCCTCATCTATGACAGTATTTTAAAGAAACACAAAACAATTCACCGCATGTCCAGCTCCATCTCTCATGCAGCATGTGTTTTTTGCACTTACCTCCTAACTCATGTGGGATTAGGTAGAAAAAACTCAGTTGACTCTGTCTGGTCCTCACTGTAACCAATGTCTACTTCTGGGGCCAATGTTATGATCAGAGCAGAGCAAACTTGGGAAATCCCTGGCAGATGGACAAAGGATCAACTCATGGCATATGTCTGAAAAGACTTTTCTGGACCTTATTAGAGGTCATTCCAAGACTCCTTAGGGTTCATGGTACATTGTGAATGTACCTATATAGTTGTAGCAACTCTCCTCCTCATTCAAGTATAAACTTCTTTCTGTGATGGTTTTGAGAAGCTATGGAACTCCAGCTGGAGGGACTGATGGTCATATAGGAATAGCTCTGTTTTCCTGAGTTCTGCATTTCTGGTTGACTGATAGAAATGCCTTGCTCACTAAGAGACCAAGTTTCCAAATGACCTATATTTTTTGGAATCAAAATAAAACAGTGAAGTATAGTGGAAAGTACGTCATAACTAGAGTCAAAGGACCCAGGTTGGAATTCTAGCATTTACTACCTCTGTGACTTTGGGCCATTCATTTGATCTCTCTGGGCCTCAGACTTCACCTCTGTAAGGTAAGAAGAATGGACTAGAATCCGAAGGCCCTTACAACTCCAAATCAAGTATTCTTTCATCTCATCCCCTCTCTATGTTCTCATGGAGTGCCATGGTGAATATGGATGGTAAATAAAAGATGGAGCTTGATTTCCCTGAAAACCACTCAGATGACTTTGGTCTGGAAGGCTGACAAAGAAAGATTTGTCTGACAGTTGGTGAAAACTGGAAAACTCCCTCCAATGAGACAGAAACAGATATTTTGAAACAGAAATGAAACCGAAGAAAGGAATTTTTTTCAAGCTTCCATTGGCTGAATGCTCTGGGTTTTCCCCACTCTTGAAATTTCCATGAAAGAAAGAAAGAAAGAGAGAAAGAAAGGAAGGAAGGAAGGAAGGAAGGAAGGAAGGAAGGAAGGAAGACAAAAGTCCAGGTGAATGAACGTTGCATTCATTCAACTTAGCAAATCTTCCATTGAGTGCCAAATCTGAGTGTTCATTTTCTAGGACCTCATATTTCACTTCTCAAGGATGGTTGAAATAAAGTCTCTCTCCATCAGTTTCTCTTGTTAGCAATACTAACATTTAGCACAACTAAAATGAAATAAGCATGCCAGTCCCTGTAAATACTACTACCAAAACAAAGTTTATGAGCTTCATTCAATTTGACAGATTCTAGGAAATGGGCTCCACATGAGTTTGTATTTGGAACTGGAGAGATGAGTTCAAATTCTGACTTTGCCACTTCCCACCTGTGTGACTTTGAGCTAATTACTTGATTGCTCTTGGTCTCAGTTTCTTCATCTATAAAGGGAAGGTATTAGATGAGGTGACCTCTAAAGTCCCTTCCATTTCTAAAGCCATGAGACTTATTCCTCTATCTTGTCTTTTGAAGAAAGACACAAACCACTCTGGTTTGGTTTGGTGGATGTTGTGGTCCAACCCCTTGAGAGGAGCATTTGGAAATTGTTCCTTTAGTTTCTGACAATGGACTGTATGACTAGTCCAGTCTAATAGAACAAGCACTTACTAAACACCTACTGTATGCGGGGAATCAAATTAGATATGCAGCATACAAAAAAATTAAATAAGGAAGAATCACTACTCTTAGAAGCTTACATATTGCTGGAGAAATATGTTTCAGATAATGCTATTACTTTAGCTAGACAATTCCATAACTATGCTCTCAAGTAGTGGGAAAAGTTTTGGACTTAAACCAGAAAGACCTGAGTTCAAATCCATAATGCAATAGTTATGGGACCATGGTCAAATCAATTATACTCTCTGAACCTTAGTTTATCCATCTTTAAAATAGGGATAAAATGCTAGTGCTTTTCATGGACTTGTTGCGAAGATCCAGTGAAATAATGTAGACAAGGTGCTTTGCAAACCTATAACTATGTATGTATCAATTATTTCACTTGTTAAGTCAATCATTTGCAGATTCATTGTTTAGCTGTCTAGTGAGCTAGTTGGTAATCTCAGTGTTTAAGCCATTAAAATGACTGAAACAAAAAGATGAACTACGTATGTCCTTAATAAGACTCTTAGTTTTCTGCAAAATTCAGTGAATAATTCTACTAAATAATTGATGTAATGATATCAAGCATTTATATATAGCTTTAAGGTTTGCAAAGCACTTTACAAATATTGTCTCATTTTATCCTTACAGTCATCCCAGAAAACAGATACTAGTCTTATTCCCATTTTACAGATGAGGAAACTGAGGTAGACAGCCAGGAAATGACTTGCCCATGGTCAGACAGCTAGAAAGTATCAGAGGCTGGATTTAAACTCAAGTCTTCCCGAATCCAGATCTAATGCTCAAACCAATGTGCCACATTTTAATAGTGCTTTAAAGTCCTCAAAGCACTTTACACATAGTGTCTCATTTAAGGCTCATGACAATCCTGGGAGGCAAGTAATATAGGCATTATTAGCCCCATTTTACAGAAGAAGAAATCGAAATCCAAAGAGATGAATTAACATACCCATATTCACACAGTGAGTTAAATATAGGATTTTCACCCAGAACTCTTGTCTCTAAATTCAGGAGTCTGGAATGATAAATCATTGGTATTTAACTATCGTTTGAGGGAGAAAAAAAGTCAATGCCAATTTATTGTGTGGCATGGTTGCCGAAAATTGGGAGGGCAGAGTGACAGAGATGATGATGAAGAGAGATCACTCTCTTGGTCCACTTTTTCTGGGTCGCATCTACTTCTTCCTTGGAACTTTCTCACGTTCAACCTCAATCATTTCCCGTGAGATTCCTCAGTATTTTCTGAGAAGCATTTCTTCAATGACTTCTTATCAGTCCTCTAGATCTTTTGCCTATCAGCACGGGGACATCCTCAATCTACTTGCAAATTCACACAAGAATGAAGTACAGCAAAGGAGCTGCATTACTGGCCCCACTTGAAAGAGTCTTCACTCATTGTAAGAACAACCTCCCACCCATGTTGATGCCATCTGGTCCTTCTCAGGGCCTCACGGTGTGATTTATCCTTCTGTCCTTGGTCTGGCTCATCATTAAAAGTTAAATAGGCATATCTGGACTTGCATCAAAAAAGGCAAGTCTTCGGAGCAGCTCTTGGAAGTCCTACCCTCTTTCAATCAATCAGTCAATCAATGAGTATTTATCAAGCACCTACTACATACCAAGCATCCTGCTAGGTGCCGGGATATAAGCACAAAGAATGTAACAATTCTCCACCATTCACTGACTGGGAAAACAATTTTGCTGTGGCTCTGATCACAATACTAACAAATGCATGTTCATACCATCTTGGTTTCCTTATGTTAATGCATGTGTCTAGCACCAGAGTTTGCAGTTTGTTAATAGCCTTTCTTTCTCTGCCAACTAGTCCATCCTTTGTGAGGGGATCTATGTTTGCATGAGCTTTTTGTACTGTTTGGGCATGGGTGGGATGGGTTGGGTGGGGTGGGGTGGCAGAAATGGCATTTCATTTGCTCAATCTATGAAAAATATTTGGTGTTTAGCTCCCAGCATGTCACCCTTTTGCATGCATCTCACTTCCACTTGTTTGAGAGGGTCAAATATGTTTCCAAACCTGGTGCATTTTGTCATGTCTCCATGTCCCAATGCCTCCATAAATCCAGTCTCTCCATCTTGTCGAATATCAGTCCTGGGTTTAAGGTTCCCCCATGAAGTTGAGGACAGAAAGATGGAAGGTAAGCTAGGAAAAATGGACATGTTCTTAGGACTGTATAGCTGAAAGATACTCTCCCTTGGTAAAGGTTCAGTTTGTGTTGGTCTAAGCTATTTGGAAATGCAACTCTTTATTCATTCCCAAGGGAGTATGACCCTAATGAATATCTCCAATGGAACAAACCATTAGCATTTGTCTCATTTTAAGAAGTGATGTTGATCTAGAATTTCTAGTTCCCCTCCTAAAAGAGGGAAAAGTCTTTTGGTAGAATCAATCTACCAAGATTTCATGCTGCTTCTCAAAATAAGTGATATATATGTATATGTGTATATATGTATATATATCTGGACAGTGTGGTGTTGTATACTAAGTGCTGAGTTTAACGTCAAGAAGGCCTGTGTTCAATTTCCTGCCTTTACTGCTTACTGTGTGACCTTGGACATGATACTGTACTTCCAGATGCCTGCAAGGTGTCTACTAAATAATAGATGGATTATAATGTATGTGGATGGAGGGAATTCCCACACTTGGAGTTCCCATAATGACAAAATCACAAATCACATATCATGTGTGTGCATCCTCCTACTTATCAGTCCATCCATCTGGATCTCTGGATCTAACTCTGGATCTATCAGTCAATCTACCTATCCATCCAACCATTTAACTAATCTGTCTAGTAAACCTGTGATTTCACTGGTTTAAGGAATTTCTTGTTAAGAAACTCCTGACCAATGGAAATTTGTACCTCCTTTGCAACTTACAGCCTGGGAAAGTTGTCTGATGCAACTCTGTGTTAATAATTTTTGGAGGTCTGGTTCCATTATTTCATCTGTGTGCTTTCCACCAATGCAAATCAGGAATTTATCTGTCTAACTTGTCTTAGAAAAAAGTTGTCTGAGGCACTGAGAAGTTAATTAACTCACCTGGAATCACACAGATGGTCTGTGTCAGAGACAGGACTTGAACATAGTTATTGCTTTTATGAAGTTAGGTCTCTATCCACTACACTGTCCTGCATCTCATATGCTTTGTTTGTAAAATGATAAACATTATTTAGTTTTTGCGCATTTGCATTTGTTTAACTCTGTTTTGACACAAATAACAATGATAATAACTAACATTTATATTAAGATTTACAAAGCACTTTATAAACATAATCTCATGTGAAATATAGATAAAATTCATTAACCAAAACTTAATCTGAAGCTAACAGAAGCTAGTCTGGCCTGATTGCAACTGAACCTTTCCCACGGATGATTAGAGATAGCTGACCAGTTCATTATGTGTTTTATGTGATCGTGTGTAGCAACATTTTCTCTGAGTGTTCTGTTGATGGGTGTGTGTAGTTAGCTACCCCTCTCCCTTCATGCACACAATTCAATGAATTGTTCCCAAAGCCTTATCCTCACGAATGTACCAATGTTTGCAAGTCAGTATTAAAAACCCCTTGCGGGCATATCCCCTCCCACTGGTGATGATGACTGCAGCACTGCCGGTCCTCCACCTACCCCACTCAAGGTCTTTGTTTGCTGACCCTGTAAGCTGGATGTTACTGCTCACTATTTTCAGGTCATACTGGCAACCAATGGAAAGTCGGCAGACTGTCATGGTGAGGAAGAACCCTGGAAGCGGGATCACTAAAGTGCAGAAACAGACTCCAAGCTCCACCTTGAATAAACTCTCCGAAGTTATCCAATGGTAAAAGATGATGTAAAGATTAAGCAAAAGTATCCCTTTAAAAAGATATATAAATATGCTTACTTAATTTGTTAACTGAGCCTAGGAGAAGGTGTCATAAAGCAGCCTTTGTAAGCACAGGGCAGTGTCTTTGCCAAATAACTGGCCATAACCTTTTAACCCTCTCCGTTGTATTACTGTTTGGATGGAGGCAGCTGGAGGAATCGGTTTGCATTAGAGATGCCCTCTCACTGGTGTCCCCCTGCACCTGAGCTGTAGAAAAAATGGGAACGTTCTTTCTACAGAGAATGCGAAAATGTGGTGAAGCCAGTGCGGGGAACTGCAGGGACTCAGGGTACAAAGAAATTAGGATGTGCTACCGATTTAAAGTATTTTCCATGTTTCCTCTTGGGATGCACAAGAGATATCACCAGCAAGCTTCGTCTAGTTGAAAATCCTCTTCCAAGTTTTACACATGTTTGACTCAAAGCAAGCATCTGCTGCTGTGAATGCTGACCACTTATCTTCTGGGGTGCCCTTTAAGTTAAGTGTCTCCAAAAATCATTTAAAAAAAAAAACACTTTAGAGGGAACTAAATTCAAGAAGGTTGATTCCAAATGCTCTCATCTTCTGCCCTCTGTGTCCCTCTATCAATAAAGTTTTTTAGATCTGGATCTCATGAGCTCATCCATTTCCTGGATGGAATTTCCCACCACCTATGCGGAATGGCAATTCATCTGTAACTTATAGTCTTATAGAGTTGCTTGGGCCATAGAGACATTAAACAATTTGTCCTCTGTCACACAGCCAGTAAGTGCCAGAGGCAAGACTTTAACCCGGTTCTTCCTGACTCCAAAGCTCTATACCATGTTGACTCATGCTCATGAATAATTACAGAAATTTTTAAAAATAACTATATATTTCATAATCGCAACTCTCTCATGGTATAAGATGCAGAATAAATACCAGTCTTCATTGGTAAGGGACACTTCCTCAATGGGATTCCTCCATGTTCATGAAGTCACAGATCTCAACCTTCTTCCCTTTCCCCTTCCCAAAGAACCCCCCAGAATAATCTCTTAAACACTATAGCATACTGTGCCATTCTAATTGTAAGGGATTTTTTTCTATTGAATAACTTAATCATTGATTAAGAAATAATGTTTGCCCAGTGCTGCTGCATCTATTTATCAAAAGTTAAAGACACAGTCAATGTAAATACTAACTAGCCTCAAGAATAGATAATTTGTTGAAATCTGTTTTGCCTCCAACTGTGATAATGAAATTCATTGTAGCTGTTTGGCCTATATTTATGGTGGGCTTCACTCTCATCATATACAGTAGCATGGTTTAATTCAACAAGTATTTATTAGACACCTACTTTGGGCAAGGCTCTATTGTGCTAGGTATTAGGAATACAGAGGCAAAAATGAAATAGTCCCTGACCTTAGGGAATTTACATTCTTCTGAATTGAAGTTATAATTTGGATTTCTACTAAAACAGAATTATTCTTTGGGTTCCTAACATTGGGAACACAATGTCTACATTTTCCATAACAGTCTAAGAAATCCAGGATACACAATTACACAAATTGATCAAATCTCGTTGTAGGGGAAGCTTTTGTAATCATGTAGTATTTATGTAAGGTGAAAAGGGATGGCATACTTACCCTGAATGCCTGAAAATCCACACAGGACACTTAATTTAAAGAAAAGTCCATCTTCTTTATTAAGTCTATTACCTTATGTCAGCCCATACCAATGATTTCTACTCCAATACTTCTCTTAAATCAGGGGACCAAAAAAGATTAGTATGTAAAATATTCCATAGAGAAAAAAAAACAAACAACTTGTATTCATTGTAGTTTCATTCCTTTAGCCTTAAACCTTGAAGGTGATGATGAAGGATACCTCCTTGCCATTTCTATGCAGGTGGCCATTTTGATGCTATGGAAGTTTGAAGGAAGTCCATGTATAATTAACATTTTACTAGAGTAGAGCCCAGAATGGTGGATTTGACTAGCACCTTTCCAAATACCCTCCTTAGTTAATACCTTTCCAGTCCACAGTATTGCCTCTTAATTTCTAGAGTTGGAGTTTGCTGAGGACTTGAGAGTAAATCACCAAAGAACTTGACCCATTAAGCTTCTAGAAATATCTATAACTCTTGATCTTTACATAGGAGTTATCTGAAAGGAAGCAAAAAGTGTGGTTCCAAGGATGGGAGAACAAAAAGAACAGTGAGAGAAACCAATATTCTATTCTGATGGGATATATTGTGAGCTTCTTGGCTCCCATCTCTTCCCTCTCTGCTCCCTGTGGCTCCTCTCTTCCAAAGCAGACAGCTATCCCTTAAAAGGAAATCTGGAACCTGGTTGTGTTTGTCTCTTAGAACAGAGTCACTGTCAGCTAAGGAGCAGTACTTTTTCTTTCATAGAAAATGACTCCATGGTTCATTTTCTTTGGATTGGCAGGAATTTGGTGGGCCAAGGAATTGATGAGAGAGAACAGAAGAATGGAGTCAGCTAAGATTATTCACATGACAGGGTTGACACTAGACAGATCTCCCAGGAGTTCTTGGTTGTATTGTGAAGAATCTAGGAAATACTCTAAAAGGAAAGGTTATTAAGGCTCAGCTTCTTATTTGTAAACTATGCTAGTAAGCTTATTGGCAGAGGGGTATGGATGTAAGTCTAAAGTTTCAGGATGCCACCTGGGGAGTCTGCTTCCTAGCATTTTTCTTGCAAATTTTCTTCCTTCACACCTAATGCTTCCTATCTTCTCTACACCATTTGGGTTTCTACGAGGCCACCCTATTTTTCAGACATCATCTTTCTTTACCATGCTTAACCCAGCCCAACATAATGTGCCATAAGAAGAAGAAACAAATTCAGAAATTGTGCCGATGTATGTTTTTTTTTTCCATATAGGATGTTTATAATTTTGCAGTTGAGATTTATATATACAAAGCCATTGTGGAAACCTGTGGCATTTCAAAGTACATTAATGTTGTTTTTAATTAAAATAAAACCCTAAATTCTAGGTCTAGAGCTGGAAGGGACCTCATAGGCCATCTAGTCCTATCCCCATTTTACAGAAGAGGAAACTAAGATTAAGTAGGTTAAGTGACTAGTAAGCAACAGAGAAAGGATTTGAACTCATCTTACTCCAGACCCAGCATTGTACAATGCTACAGACCCAAAGTGTTCCTCTACAGAACAGGAAACCTAGATAACCAAGTCAGTTCCATGATAGCTGTATGTTGTTACTTCCTTACTCTCTAGCCAGTAAATTTCTTCTCAGCCATCTGTGAATTAGGTTAGAGAGGTAGAGGATGGGGAAGGTGAGAAACAAACTCACTTCAATGCCTCTTCTTACTTTTTTCCCCATTCTAAAGCCCAGTTTGAACCTAAGTCCAACTACTTTTTAGAAAATGTGAAATTTATTATAATCTGTGGGAAGGAAGAATTAGGTCAATTATGTGGGAGGATTACCATTCTTTCAAATGTGGTTGAGGTAGTTATTTATTCCAAGCCACAAAGTCCATGTCTACACCTGCAAAGGAAAGCGGAAAACTGGAACAATTATCTGGATCATTCGAACCAAGCAACCGTGGTTTCAGATGTTTCAGAACTGTACCTTCTGGACAGTGGCTTCTATTCTACATTTTCCCAAAGGCACATAGACATAGTCTGAAGCCTTAGTTGTCTGAAGGAGCCATTATTTAACCCCCAAAATAATCCATTACTTCAGTCTGACCTATTCAGATCAAGTTGGATTTTCCCAAGACCTGTTGAAGTAATAATAATAATATTAATAGTATTATTGTAGTATAGTATTATACAATTATGAGTTAGTGTAGTATTGTACAATTATGAATTTGAGTGAGTGTAAATATTAGTATTAGTATTACAAACACAAGCGTGCCCATATACCCCGAGAACATTTAGGTCTTGCACTTTCTAGCTTAAATGGGAGCCAGGAACCCAAGAAGGCTTGAGAAAGATGTTGTTCTTAAAGAATGACCCAGTAAGGTAGATTCCTAGCCAGATTCTAAAAATGGAGCATGTTGCAGAGATTGAGAGGGTGGACTAGATGACCCCTAATATTCCTTCCAGCTACAAATCTATCATTTTGTTATCCTTCAAATTCCAAATGAAGGCTGGAAAGATCTTGAGTTATTTGTTTATAAATGAAATAGACTTTAAAGACCATGGGCATTCCCAGTGCATTCTTTGAGAGCACTGGAGATTCATTAGAAGAACACAAAAGATAAGCCTCATGAAGAGCTATTTATGAATGGGCTGTTGTTGTTCTTAAGCTACTGTATTCATGAAGAAAACACTATTTTAATTGATATTTTAAAAAATAATATGCTTCACATTTCTAGTGTTTCTACACTAGAGTTTTCTAGTTCTCTTCCCACCCTTCCACCCACTAGCTCAGGCTCCTTATTGTCCAACATTGTCTTTTGAATCACAGCAATAACCCCAAATGGATTCAACAGTGCTCTGAAAGATTCTTTCTTAGAACCGTAACTAGGCAGAGGTGATTGGGACTTTGCCACAGGGTTCTAACTCCAGAGGGCATCAAAAGCACTTTTTGTAATGAAAATGTCACTACCTTGAATAGCTTAGATTAGGTGATTAGAAACGACTGAACTGAATACCATATGAATGAGAAAAATTAGTTAAAATTGAAAAGTTGCCAGATAGCATATGAGGAACTTCTCCTTGTCCAGAACCTGTGCTGCCTTGCCACCCCCCATACAAAATCCCAGAGTCTCTATCTTCCCCAGCTAAAAAGTCGATACGAGAATGTATTGTCGTTTTTGTATCATTCCAGTGGCCAAAACCTGGTGATTATGTCTCTGTTAACTTACTATAATTTAAGGAATAGGAAAAATAAGCTGTTTTAGCTTTACCCTGATTTGAAACTAAAAGGAATGCCCGGAAATCACACCCCAAGACCTCCCCTCCAGTTTGGTCCCCATGAATCTCTGTGGCACTGGTTTGCTTCTCATTTGACCACTCACTTTGAACCAAAAAGGAAAGTCGAGATTAGAATTTTGGTTATTTAGACAGTCTTCCTTGTGCCACTGACTTGTATAAGTACCAGGATGGTTGAAATAAAAACATGGAGCTTGAAGGGCATTCCAGGGAAGGTATGTAGGTAGAGTACTCAGTGAAGACTGACTTATCTTTGTAATCTCTTGTAGCTTATAGAACCCTAAAAAAAGAATAAGACATAGATATGTAATACTTAAACTAAACAGACAGGATTTGGGGTGTATGTGTGTGTGTATGTGTCTTTGTGTGTGTGTGTGTGTGTGTGTGTGTGTGTGTGTTCCTTTGAGAGGCAATCTGACATAAGGGATAGTGAGTGATGACCCTGGGACCTGGGTTTAAGTCCCACTTCTGACCCCTACTGACTATGTGACCCTTGGCCAAGTGACTTAATCTTTCTATGCCCTAGTCAGCTCTTTAAGGCTATAAGTAACAGAAGAGAAGACAATCTGCAATGATGGAGGGAGTTTCCTGAACCTAGAGTACTTTATATTGATGAAATCACAAATCCAGTTTTCCCTTGTTTAGCCTTGGTTGTTTTTTTTGTATTGTATCAACTTTAAAAACAAACCTACAATTCCCATTTGCTTCCTTTGGAAAAGTCACCTCCTGCTTGAAACCACCTTTCTCCATCCCATAATATCCTCTTTCCATTACACATAGAACAACATTGTTTCTTGAGATATATTTTGGCTGCTGGCCATTTGAATAGTTCAGCTGTTGACATAAAAAGATATCATGAAGCAGAAACTTGATAGCATTTTATTTATATCATAACACAAATATTTAAGTGTAACAATCCCTTTTCTCTTACTTAAAAACCCCCACTGTCACAGATACATTTCCTAATAGTTCAAGTCAGAAGGCCCCCAAGATGACTAAATATAGCAGGATTTATATCTGAAAGGTTTTATTTCCCTTCATACCAGGCTTTTAAAAAAAAAGTGTGTGTGTGTGTGTGTGTGTGTGTGTGTGTGTGAGAGTGTGTGTGTGAGAGAGAGAGAGAGAGAGAGAGTGTGGCTGGTGATCTAGTGAAATCTATGGATCCTTTCTCAGAATAACATTTTTAAATGCAGAAACTACATAGGATTACAGACAAAACCAACTATATTGAAATGGTGATCAAAAATGTTTTTTAAAAAATCATGGACTCCAGGTTTAGCTTCTTTGTGCTAAATGCACCAATTTAAGAAAAATATTTTCCCAAGAAATCACAGGATTTGGAATTGAAAGAGACATTCGAATTCACTGAATCTTATCTCATTACTTTACAATTCTGATGACTAAAGCCCAGGGATGGGGGAGTGATTTCGACAAGGTCCTGTAAATTACTAAGTGGCAGAGCCAGGTTTCAAATAGAGGTTCTCTGACAGTCCATCTCTACTACACTCACTCCTACATTTGATTTATTTTGCATTTCATAGCTCTATTAGGAGGGAAAATGTCATCCAGTGGCCTTAGGTTTGGGCACACAAACTCATATTTTCTTTCACCAAAATCCTTCATTCCAGAAGGCAATGTGGCATAAGACAAAGAGGGTAGAGTTTGGTGTCAGGACAACTTGGGTTCAAATCCCACTCCTGACATTTATAAGCTATATGACCCTGGGCAAGTAATTTCACTTCTCTGCATTTCAGTTTCCTCATCTGTGAAAGAAGGGAAGTTGGTCTAGACATCTAGACCTTACTACACTAAACATCTGACCCTATCAATCACAGTTCAGAGATTGTGCCACTGTCATGGCAAGGGGTTTGGAGGCATCTTCCGCCTCTTGTGGGCTCTTACATCACTCCTGTTGTAGCAACACAATTCACTTTGAACGCCCCAAACAAACCATTTTCTCACAACAGCACTAATTGCCAGTCGGGTTTGGGAATACAGGAGCCTTTTGCAAGAGGACTTGAAAACCCTTATGAAACTGTGAGCAAGGCTTACACAATAAGATGCGTTGTTTGTGAGCATCTCTCTTTCTGTCTCCTGTGAATGTTTCTGCTGATTCACAGATAAACACATCCCAGTCTATGTATACAAACATTCAAAAGCAGCTCTCAGTACTTGGAAACCCAGGGCTCTACCTTTTTGTCTAGGGAGGTGCCTGGCAAGCAGCTGATTAAGTCCATTAATACCTTTGTTTTATTGTTTTGTCTTATTTCATCTGGAGAATCAGCATGAAAAGAATGACTTAGAAACATTTCAAGGAGTATACTGTAGGTGTCTCAGTTACCTGAGCCTTTTTTTCCTCCATAGAAATAGATCTGGGGACTATTTCATAAAGTGGCATTGCTTTCTAAGGTATAACTACCTTTGAGCGTAGGTGATTTAAAACCTAGCATAGCAAAAGAAACTAGTTGTTTTGTTCCAAGATTTGTCCCAATGTGTCCTATGCCCTCCAAAGAATCTATAATGCGATACTTAATTTTATTCATCAGTCTTTCTCAAAACACTGATGAATATAGGAAATATAAAATATTTGGAAATTAATTCAAGAACCTTCCTGTTTCTTGAAGATGACTAAGCCATTATGTAATCAGAGAACTACCTAGAAATTCCACCATGTCGCACAAAGTCAGTTTGTATCAGTGGGGAAAGACGCTCTATGCCCTCTGTTGAGGATATTGGTGTACCTTGTTGATCCCATATTGTGAGGACCCCTAGGCTCTGCCATGAGATGCATTCAGTCTGCCTTGGTGAGGTTCCATACTAGCATGGCAGTGAAGAAATGTGGGATTAGAGAAAAGAGAATAAGGATGGGATCAGTTGAGAGGTAATGGGGGTAATCATACAAGATAGAAACCCAGAGGATTGCTATGAAGAAGAAACATACTCCCAATGCTACCACCAAGTCCTAATTGCCCTGTGCTAGGTACAGTTCTGATATAGATAATGTCATGAAGAAATACAGGACACACATTTTTCTCTTTTTCCCTGAGCTTTCTTCATTAGAAAATTTCGCATGTGATTTAATCTACAGTTGAAGTCATTTAAACTCACACATAATTAAATTTCTTGAAAATAAGATGGTAAAGAACATTTCTCAACCCTGCAAGATGGGAAGGGTCTTCCCCAAAGTGGCAACAGCACATTTGCTTTAAAGATTATTTCCCTCTTTTTTGTCCCTCTTTCTTATATCCATCTCTTCCTCCTCCAGTATCCAGTTTCTTAAATCTATCTTCTTGGACAGGTTACTACTTTGTTTTAGGGGTAAAATCAGCTACTAGAAAAAGACCCACCAAGGCCGCTGCTGGTTCAGGAGAGTCCAGCCAGGTAGCTGCAAGCCAGGTTACAAGAATACACCAAGACCAGATTCCAGAAACGTACCTACTCATTCAGGGAGGACTTCTTTCTTCCCCCAAAGGGATGCCAGGACCTAACAACTGTTGCCACAGTTCATCTCCCTGATGGGAGATGGTGATGATGCAGTCATGATCCAGGTCCTCTGGGAACTTTGGCTCTTTTACAGCACTACAAGACTATGGGCCTTGAAAATGTCCTTTGCCTTTGTTAGAGGAGGAATGAACAGACTAGCTGTTGACATAAAATCATCTTTCCTTTGATGGGTCTTACCTTTGTCTTCATCCCTGAGCTCTGAGCCCTGTCCTTCAAGTATGTAACCAGAAAAACTGTTCTTTAAATATCTATTACTCAAAAAAAGATATTTTTCATATAAATCTGACAATAGAATCCAGGTTTATTTTGAAATCACTTTGACGCACTCCCCAACCTCCAGGCTCATTGGAAGGCAATGCCGTTTTCTCCTGAAAATACGGAACAGGATGTGTATTGTCTAACATCTAGATCTTTGTATATACAAGGAGTTTTTACCTTTGCAGGTATTTTTATATCATACTTTTTTCTATTTGTTTTCTATAGTCTGGGGAGACAATTTATAGCATGTGTATAAAATTTGACTTTGCTGTCAGCCCATCTCAATCTGACTTTCCAGTAAAGAACATATGTTCTCGTGGGCAGTATTGGCCCATGTTCATCAGTATTGCAATCCTAAAATCCACTAACTTCATTGTTCAGTGGGAAGAATTTGAGGCTGGGAGTCAAAATCTCTGAGGTCCCAGTTTCAACTTTTTCACTGTGTAACCTTGGGTACTTTAATTCCTCTGAGCCTTAGTCTCCTCATCAATAAAATGAAGGGGTCAGACTAGCTAACCTCCAAAGTCCCTTTTATCTCTGAATCTATGAACCTAGGACCCTCCAGTTTCATGCAGCTTCCTGTCCTAAAATATTCTTCATCTTCTGATTCAACATTATTTATAGAATATATTTATGCTTTTCAGATAGTATATGCTTAATGTCAATTTAACTTTTTAATAGTGATTTTATGAGTTTATATCGGTTTTCCAGAAACCACAAAGAACTACAGTACAGAGTTAAACTATTTAGTATCTGTCATTTATAGACACAGATATTTTCTTATGCTGATATTTTCTATATGACCGTAGAGGAAAAAGGAATCTAACAAACAGAGCACAATTTTCTTATGACATTTTACAGTAATTCAAATCATTCTTAGCATAAAATCACCCAGGTCAGGAAGTGGGGTGGGGGTGGGAGAGAACTTTAGATCCAAGGACTTGCTCAATGAGAGTCAGATGCTGCTACTTTCAGTAGTATGTGAGAAAGTACCAATTCAGTCGCAGTTGAACTTTTCAATGGACTTGATCTAGTTTTAGCAAGTGATGCTTGGTTCTGACTCTTGCTCTTGTGATCCCAGCTAAAAATTCCAAAGGCCAGGTTCTTATTAGTGAGATTGGTTGCAATAAGTGTTCCATATCAGAGCTCCCCCTTTCTCTCACCCCTTCATGCCCTCAGTTTTCATTGTTTAATATCAAAACAAACAGCAGCCCTTGACTTGGGAGAAGTTTCATATGTAGGGAAATGAAGGATGGGAGACTCAGAATAGAATCAGGGAGGAGTTTTGTAATTCGTTTCTGATAAGCTGATCAATATTGTTTCCACTTCCCATTATTCTGTGAACCAAGCACATTTAGCCAGGGAATAAGCTTTCACTTTCATAAAGCACAATTGTAAAGAAACATTATCTCACTGGAGGGGATGGAAGCGTCGGTAGAGCTCCTTTGGGATACTTTAGAAGCAACTCAGGACAGAATCTGAGCCCATGTAAATAACTCTATTTTGTCCTCCTAGAAATAGGCTGAGTGGTTTACTCAGAAATAAAAGAGAGGTTGGGAGTGGGGGAGGATGTCCCAAACATTCAGTTTCTGGCATTGGCTCTAGATCCAATGGTTTCAGCTTCTCTGAGGCTTCTCTGAGCAAAAAATGGTCACCAACCAAGTGACCATTGAGATCTTTGTACATTTTTCCACTCTCCTCTTTTCTCAGCAGACCTACCTAGTGTTCTCTTCTCAGGTGTAGGGCATATTGGTTGGCTTTCTGAGTTCTGATAGCAACAGCTGGTGTGTTTGTTGTTTGTTTAGTTGGTTTCTATTTTTATTTTTATTTTTAGCTGTGCCCACATCTTGTCCCTTTGTTCATGAATGAAGGACAGTGCCTCCTTGTACTTTGTGTAGACATATTGTAGGTATGTGTGTCATTTCAGTGAAATGTTGTATAGTTGTATTTTAATTAATTTAATTTAATTTGGGGATAGGGGAAAGAGAATCTGTGCATTGAAATGGAGTAGAAATGTTGACCCATAGCTCGAGGCTCTTTTTCTCCTTTCTTACCTAATAGTAAGATATCACCTTCCTTTCTCCCATTTGGTAATGATATGTAATTAAAGAATATGCCAATGGAGACTTTATGCTGTTACTGTTCAAAATTCTGCACCCAGTCAATTCCTTTGTATATAGGGAACTCCTTACATTGCTGCTCTCTGATCAAAAGTTGCATGTGTGTTTTTTGGGGTGCTGGTGGATGTCAATGTGCAAATGTGAACTTTTCTTTCATCTTAGTGAAAATCATCACCATATTTATCCAGCACAACTTAGAAAATTAGTGTGGACCTTTCATGATGACCAATTTGTGCAGGTGTAGAACAATTGCATTTATCAGCCTACAATTCTTGTTCCCTTGGCATATTGGACCCTTGGGAAAATGAGGTTCAAAGGAAACTCCAGTTTAAATAGTGGAAGAACCAGCCTCATGTCTCCAAGCACTGGAATATGAAACAATGATTTTAAATGTTCAGTTTGAAAATTGACCATATTTTCATTTTGATAATATTTTTACTCCTTTAGCAGAAGGTAAACTCATTAGCAAGAATAATTTGTTAAACTAGAAAACTCCCATGTAGCCCACATTCTGCTACTCCCCTGCATATCAGGTTAGCTCCTCACTCTAACCCTCTTGGTGTCCTGGGGTCTCTGTCATCCCTCAGTATTCTGGGATCTATCCTCCTGTGGTTCATTTGAGGACATGCATCATGTTCCTTGTCCTAGGTACCATAGCTGCTAGTTGTGCTGCGCGCCAATCCAATTTAGCACGTAATGACCAAGACTCCCGAGATTCATAGTCCAGAACTATGTCTGTTTGTTATCTGGTTTCTGAGTGTGGGAAAGAAGCCATCTCAAAATGGAGACAAATCCTTCCATAGAGTGCAATCCTCCCAAAAGCACAAATCTGCCTACTTCCCCTTTAGACCCCAGGCTGCACTCTTGAATCTTCTGGGGAGAATACACTGCACAAACCATTTTTGAAGAAGGCAGCAATAAAAGCACAAATGCAAATGCATGAGGGGACCATGCCATTGAGAGAGGAAATAAGATGATGCACAAAACCCAAGTATGTGACAAGAGTGTGACCAAAACAGTGTATTTGTTTGGCTGGTATAAGGTATTTAGATTATATTTACAGATGTGTTATGTTCACAGAAAAATAGACTGTGAGATATATGAAATCACTGTACCTAGGAGAATGGATCTGGAATACCCATTCAGAGTGAGAAAATGCAGAACTAAATGTTCCACATAAGGGATGCTCTTCATTCCAAAGAAGAGAAATTCAAGAGATTCCCCAGTGGGAGACGAAGTTCACCTGAACTGATTGAGCTTTGGCTCCTAGAAATGGGATGGAGGGAGGCCACATGGTGGAGAATGGGGACAGATGTTTCAGGGTCAAACATCTGCTTATACACATAGCATTCCTGTCCTATTTTTTCAATTCTTGCTAAAGCCAAGTGGTAAATGCTTACTGCTGGGGCGGGGCGGGAGGGAGGGAACAGTGGTGAGGTGGGTTTCTCCAGGGACATTTCTTATACATGCAGAATATAAGAGAAGATTGATTTTCCCCTTAGATTCCAAATGCCTGTTGAGGATCAGAAGTGATATGCTGTACAGATTGGCTTGTCTTTAGTATTCAAAAACAAATGAATGCAGACAATTAAACTTTAACTAACCCGGAGGTTGTTTCTTAAGCATCATAGTAAGGAATGCCTTCTTGACTAAGGATATCTTTGGGTAGTTGAGTTCTTCTATTTTCACCATTAGTTTTCCAAGATTTCTTACTATGTGGACTGATTTCTGTAACTTCTCTTGTATAAAACAACTGGACATTCTTTGTATACTGGAAATAATCAGCAGACCCAATATTTCACTAAGTGTTTTATCTTTTATGTATATATCTCATCAATAAATGTGAATTCCTAATTTTGTGATTGTTTTTGTGTGCACGTGTGTATTTTAGTCCCCACTTGAGACTTCTGGGACTTGATGCTATGGTTGTCTCATGCTAACATTACAGGATCATTGGGTGTATCCCAAGAGCAGAATCCCACACAAAGTGGGAAGTCCCCCTTGTCTGCTCTGGAGTAAGAGTGACATTCTACTACTGGTGGAAACCCAAGTTCTAAATGTGGAGTTTTCCTTCCAGCTCAACCACTGGCTAGCATTTCCTTGTGTTTTCTGGCACAGACACTCCAAAAAGAATAGAGAATGGTGCAGAGGGTAATGTCAAGAGCACAGACATTGTTGCTTTGTGAATCAGAGTGACCATTGCCCTCCAAGTCCTCCAGGGTATTAATGCTTCCAGTAGCTTATGACAAGACACAAGACTTTCTCCAGGGACACATGAAATAGGGGAACCAAACATAGACACAGAGGGAAAGCCACCCCAGGTAACCAGACTCCTCAGAGCTGCACTGTTATGCCCCCCCAAAAAACGGGGGCTCACCTGGATCTCCTTCTTGCCCTCATAAAATACTCAGCAAGGGTCGCAGCAGAAGAGATAGATTTGCACCTGTTCAGAAGCCTGGAAGCTCTTTGCCTTTGAAGCTGCTTATAGGTAGCTTTGGAATGGAAAATGGCTGTCTTCTTTTAGATTATTTCCATAAGCTTCTGTGCCACAGATAGCTGGCATTTCTAGGATGCTTGAAGGTTTCTAAAGCTCTTTAAAGGCTAATATTTTCTAATGTAAAGCTCACAATCCAGGGATATAGGAACAGCAGGTATTTTCTCATGTTACAGATGAGGAAACTGAGGCTCATAGACATTGTGACCAGTGACACAATGGATAGAGCATTGGACTTGAAATCAGGAAGACCCAAGTTCAAATCCTGCTTTAGACACTTACTCGATATGTGACCCTTGGCAAGTCACTTTACCCACTTGTTTTCTGATTTGCAAAGTAAGATTGTCCTCTAATATCTCTTTCAGTTCTAAATCTATGCCCATGATTTGTCACCAGTTGCACAGTTCAGAGGTACCAGATATAAGGTTTGAACCAATGTCTTCCAGATCCCAAGTTCAGTGTTCTTTCTATGCTTTCTACTGCCTCTCAGGACTTGGCACCTATGAGTTGCCCTGTGTTCCAGTTTGTGCTAACATTAGCCCCATGCACAAGTCTGTTTCCATTAGTCCAATCATATATTTTTCATTCATATATTACATTTCATTGAAATCCTTGAAAAAAATTGAGACTATTTACTCATTTAGAAATGTTCTGTCTTCTACTTTGCTTCTCAATTTCAAACATCACAAATCACACTTGAGGTATAGTTGGAAACCCTTTACTATATGCTAAATTTGACCAAAACCTCTTTCAAAAGTTATGGTGGAACATTTATAAAAATAATGGATGGTTGAGTTGAGGCAGGGACCTTATAGTGGGTCATTACTCTCATCTCTTCACAGAATGGGGAAGTGAATGAATATTACCTAGACCAGAGGTATTTCTGGCTTTCTTTGGTTGGCACCATTAATCCATTTTCCAAGGCCTTAAGGTTTTGCTGTCAACTTAAAGTATATTTCATAAAAGAAAGGCATTATACCTAAGAAACAGGAACAAATCTGGAAAGACATTAAAGTGGAAAAATAGTTATTTCATTATATTTTAAGTTGAACTGAAAATGATGTTTTTCATATGCTTCGACACTGAGGTCTGCCATCTTGGAAGAAACCATAGTGCACTGGGAAGAGACTAGATTTGGGACCATAGGACCTAAGCTCCAAAGCCTGACTTTGTTCCCTGGGCAAGTCACTGAATGTTCTGGGTCTCAGTTTCCCTCGTTTCTACATTGAGGGTTTTGGATTAGAAGACTCCTAAGCCCCTTCCAGTTAATATAAGCTATGAGTGTATCGTGTTTCTTGCCATCAGCAGCTTCCAACAGGAAGTGGGCCAGACTAGAAGGAAAAGGTGATAGGGTCATAAATTTAGAGGTCACCTAGTCGACCTTGCTTGTGTTAGAGATGAAGAAATTAAAGTATAGGGAAGCTTAAGAGATTTGCCCAAAGTTGAGGGGTGTGCTATAGCCAGTTCAAACCAGCTCTACAAGCTGATTATTAAATTTTCATAGTATTTATCCCTTGGAAATTTTTGCTACAAATCAAGGTTTGATTTTTTTGTTTTATCGATTATCTAGATTCAAGAAAGTGATGGGGGAAAATATTTATCATGCAGATTAAACTTAAAAGAGTGTTGTCTATACTTTTTCCCCCTTGGAGAGCTAGTTGTTAAACATTTACCAGCACACTCCTGCCAAGATCACACAGGTAACAAGTAGCAGATGCAAGATAAAAGTCCAGGTGTTCTGCCTCTGATCTTGTAGACTTTTCACCTATACCATTATGGCCACTCAGACCATCTTTATTGGGGAAATTCAAGTTTCAGCTCTGAATGCTCTACCTTCATTGGCTCATATTTAAAGGAAGATAGTCATGTGAATGGGTAGAAATAAAACTGGTATCCCACTCACCTGCTCTCCTCTGAGTAAATAAGGTTGGGATCTTGGATAGGTTCCTGCGCATGGGGTGGATGTCTGGTAAGTGGAAAGAGCCTGGTTTTGGAGCCAAAGGACCCAGGTCCTGATTCTGTCTCTAACACTTCCTACTTCTGTGTCCTTGGTCACTTGAAGTCACTGAGACTCACTGGACTTTAAGGTTTCCTCACTTATAAATAAGAGGTTGGAATAGATGATCTCTAAGGCTCCCACTAGCTGTAAGTCTGTGGCCCTACTATCTACTTCAGCAAGATGGCAGCTGTGATGTAAGCTATTTGAAAGAGGAAGTCACAAGAGGAAACCAGATAGTCTCCAAGGACCAATGAGGTGCCCTTCTCCCCGCCTTTCCCCAAAAGAGAGATAAACCACAAAGAACAACTCTCAAAAATTCAGATCCTGAAACAGTGTCACCAGATGTTCTGAGTACCTCTCTTTCTGGGTACAGAGACATAGACCGGAAACCAGGCAGGTCTCCTTATAAGTCAATGAACCACAACCTGCTGAACTGACAAACAGCTCCAAGGTAGGAATCATTCATCAACTCTTGCCCAATTCAGGAACAAGTGAGTTGATAGGGCCCTCTTATATGGTTTGGACCACTGGATCAGGGGAAATGGTGAAAGACTTTGCAAATAGGAGCTGCCACAGAAATTTATGAGAACAAAAATGTGATAGACGCAATGAAATGTACTGGCTTTTTATTAAGCATTTGATACGTGCAGAATCCAAGGAGGAAATACTGAAATTAGATGATACCAGACAAGAGATGTAGCTAGCTAACATTTGTATGGCTCTTTAAGATTTGCAAAGCATTCTATCTAGAAATGCAACTAGGGTAATGCATCTGGGGCTTTGCTCTGGGTGTCAAAATTTAGATGTCACTGAAGGATCTTACAATCTTTTACACTTACTCCCCAACACTTCCTCTTCAATTTAGTGACACTGGTCTCCTAACTGTTCCACAAACAAGACACTCAACCCCTGGGCTCCAGACATTTTCTCTGACTGTCCCTCAGGCCTAGAACACTCTCTCTCCCCCACTCCAATTACTGACTTCCTTGGCTCCCCTTAAGTTTTAACTAAAATCCCATCTCCTACAGGAAGCCTTCTGAAACTTCTCTTAATTCCAGTGCCTTCCCTCTTAATTATTTCCTATTTATCCCAAACACGGCTTTCTTTGTATATATTTGTCTGTATGTTATCCCTCTCCATTAGATTGTAAGAGCCTTGAGACAGTTTCCCACCCCTATCTTTTGGTATCCCCAGTGCTTATCTCAGTGTCTGGCATATAGTAGGTGCTTAATAAATGTTTATCATTAATTGAATTGAAAAGTATAGAAACAACTGAGCTCAACAAGTTAGCAAGAATATTGAGTTAAGCTAGGAAGCTCCACATTCCCACCTCTACTTACCAATTCCTGCAGCCCAGATGAGTGCCCTCCCATCTTTGTCATCCTTCCATCCACTGAAGCACCATGTTTGTACTGTCTTGGAACTCATAACCTGAATCAAAGGCACCATTTGGAACATTTGTCCCACAAGCAATTTGTGACATATTTCTCAGTTCCAAGTCTAGCTATACCCCTGGATAAGATAAATTCCCTGCCCTCAAGGAGATCTTAATCTGGTAATTTAGTGCTTATTTCCTCTAAGAGTTCAACCAGAGTTAATGAATTCTCTCTTCCTATAGGGTAATCCCCACCAAATCTCAAGCTATCAAAGGTGGAAGGGCTTTCAGGGATCAAATAGCCCAACCCTGTGAGCTTGGAAGATGGAGCAGTGTGGTACATTGGAAAAAGTTCTGGCTCTGGGGTCACAGGACCCAAGGTTTAAAATTAAAGTCCAACTCTGATACCTATTGCCTGTGTGACCTTGGACAATCACCTAACTTCCTGGGGCCCTTTTTCCTCAACTATAAAGTAAGGATGTCATACTTAAGTCATCAAAGGTCCCTTCCAGATATTCTCTCTCTCTCTCTCTCTCTCTCTCTCTCTCTCTCTCTCCTGCCCCCTGCCCCTCTTTTCCTCCTCCTCCTCCTCCTCCTCCTTCTCTCTCTCTCCACACACACACACACACACACACACACACACACACACAGGTAGATAGATATCTTCTATGAACATAGGGGTGAAGCAACTTGTCCTGTGTTTCATAGTTGGCAAGAAACAAATCCAGGACTCAAACCCAGGTCTCTCCAGGTTGCTGCACTGCCTCCACATTGAATGGGGTAATTTGGAAGAGGCTTTCCTGGGATCATGCTCAAAATCAGGAGGATTGCCACTCAAAGCCAGAAACTCTCACTCTTAGTCCACGCTGGTCATCAGAGTAGTGGAATAGATCAGAGTAGGCTGTGTCTATTCTCAGCCTTCCAACTTTCACTAGTTTTAGAGCCAGAGTGATTTCTTCAGTTAGATGAATCAACACTGTTTGACCAACCTCCCCTCCTTTATCTTAGGTCAGGTGGGTTAAGCAAGACCTCAAGAATTTTCATATTCATCACTGGAGTCAATTGGGTTTTGGTTCTTTGAAAGATGTCTGGGAAAACCAAGGAGGGGGGAGAGGAAATCTGAAGTTAGGAGGGCAGGCACACACCTATCCTCCTCTAGAATGTGCTTCTTTTCTCTGTCTGCATGGCTGGCTGTCCTGGAATTCCCCCAGGTCCGTCTGTCAAGGCCAAGACATTTTCCAGGCTTGCACAACAGTCTCTGAAGTGAAGGAGGGGCTGTGGAGTGTCTCAAGTGCCCTTATCCCAGTTAAAAGTTCACTTGGAAAAGTCTCTTCACACAGGCTTGCTTTCATTTCCCCATTTGAAGTTCAGTCCTGACTTCGATGAGGGGAGTGTAGAGTTCAACAGCAAAATAGGAAGGGCATTGGATGTGGCAGGCTCTGAGCTAGGGGCTGGAAAAGAGATGCTAATGGAAAATACCATAGTTCTTGACTATAGGGAGCTAACTCATAGAAGGGATAAGTCAGGAACCCAAGTAAGTGCTATAGGGCAGGACAGGACAACAGCAAAGGAAATATCCAGGCTAAATGTTCCAGGAAAATCTGAAATGAGAGAGTCCATTTTCATCTGGGGTCAAGAGAGGAGAGATCTCAGGGAGGCAAAAAGATGATAAAGTAAAAGACTGCTGATCCTAGAATCTGAGGACATGAGTTTGAATCCTGGCTCTACTACTTACCACATATGGCAAATCATGTCACCTCACTGGGCTTCAATTTCCACATCTGTAAAATGGGAGGGGACGGTTGAGCTAAATGACTCTTAAGATCCCTTATAGCTTTAAATCTTTTATCCTACAAAGGTTTTCATGGAGAAGATGATGCCTGAACTGGGAAAGAAGAATTTCAACATAAATGAAGAGGGGATGGGATGTGTTCCAAGCATAAAGAAAAACATGTTCATGGAGATAGGAGAAGAAAGAATGAAACTGAGGAAATCTGGTAGTTCATTTCAGCTAGAATGGAGGGGTGAAAAGTTTGAATTTTAGAGTTTAATGAAATAAACTTTAAATTAAAAAAAATTAATGAAATAAAGTTTTCTTCAGATAATAACGTTATAGAATCATGGACCAAAAGATGTTAGGTTTTTCCTACCTTCATTTGACAGGTGAGGAAACTGAGACACAGAGTGGCTCAGTGGTTTAACCTAGACAATGCTGTAGTTTCATTAGTAGTAGAGCTCATACCAATAGCAATATCTCAGACCGGCCAGGTTTGGGATTCTTCCCATCCCACCTGCATCCCACCCATTTCCCAGTTCTCTTAAATTGGTCCCCAAGCTATCATGGCTATCACTAGTACCTAACTCATTGCCAGAGAATCAATTCTGGGAGAATCTGATTCATTTTGGTTTTCTGCTGAGAGTTGCCAGGTTGCTCTGGACATCTTCTCAGGACATCAGCAAAGCCAGTCTGAACTATTAGCCTGCTTGGAACTTGCTGTCAGGGGCAGAATTCAAGTGCAAAAGGGGGAAAATACCTGGTTTCTGCACTCTCTGCATCACAAATTCAAGTGGCAAAATATTTTGAAAATGATGGCTTTTGGGAAGTGTGCCCAGTTCACCTGGACCTATTAGAATTCTCTTGGCTATTTGGGTCAATTTCCTTCCTTATCATCTGCCTTTCCTAATCCATACCTCTCAAGGGAGGTCATCATTCTCCTGTGAGATGGAGTCTCATGTTTTCTTGTGCCCTGTTCATCACCAATGAGACTTTCTTCCTTTACAAATTAATTCCTCCAACAGGCAGAATCTTCCTTGAAGCCAAATGATAGTTTTGGGTTGTTTAGTAACCATGACTCAGGAATTTGCCATGGTACCTCCTGAAGGTGCCCACGGCTCAGCAGCAGAACTCTGATAGAGATTAGGCAGGTGAGGCACTTGCCCAAAGTGAGCAAAGCTGAAAATGTGCAGAAAAATATACAACCTACTTACATTTATGTTTCTAAGTGATCTATACTATCAAAATGGAGTTGGAGTAGGAGGGAATCATTTTAGGTCCTTGACTAGCATGCAAAATTAGTTAGTGACAGTGACTAATTAGATATTTTTATATTTAGATATATCTCAACTTTGCTGCTTGCTACCCTAGGTACCCTGGGCAAGTCTTTGCACTTCTCCAGGCTCCATTTTAGAATAAAAGGGGTGTCAAAATCCACTACCTGACCAGCAACACTCCCTAGTACAGCTTGAGCCAGTTTAAAAAATTAACATTTCAAGTTATTTAGCAAAATAAATATTTTATTTTAGAAAATATTTAACAAAATGAATAAAAATACAATAGAACCTAGACAATGTTGATATGTAGTTTTCTAAGTCAATATGTGCTCAACAAGGATCCTTATGTATATTTCAATGGTGCCCTTATTTCTAGTTGAGCTTGACACCTCTGTACTAGCTGGTCTCTGATCTGCCTTGCCATTTGATCTAAATCTAAAATCCTATGAACCCATGATCCTAAATCATCCCTTAGCCTAGGTTTCTTTGTCTGTAAAGTGAAGGTGTTGGACTTGATGGCCTCCAGACCAGGATCCTGCCCAGGTCTAAATTTATGAGCTTATGATTCTCCTAGAATCCCCTTTTCCAAAGGCTAGTGAGAATTTAGAGGCAGATGATGTGTAAACCTGGGTGCTCTGGATTGCTGCTGCTTCCAGGTCATGCTGGTTTGGAGAAAGTGGTGGAGACTCCCAGAGAAGGAGAGACTTGGCCCTGGGAGTACAAGAGTGAAAGTTTGACCTCAAGAAACTGCAGCTGAAGTTCCATACAAGCATGTGGAGAAAGTATAAGCCGCCCCTGGGTTTGTGCCTCACAGTCAAGGGAGAATGAGAAACAGAAGCTGGTGAAGAAATCTGGGGGTACTGAGGTGGGTGATGGGTGATTGGAGCTCTTCCATCCCACACCTAAGCACCAAAGCTTCCCCTGCAGCTGTGAACCACCCACCCTGGGGAAGAAAGAGCAGCTCTGCTGCTCTTAGTGTCTGATAGAACCACTCTGAGACTTTGGAAGTTTTATGTTTTGTTTCTTGAAATCTCTATGCAATTAAGGTCACAGTTAACTTCTAAACTGAGTACCAATACACAGAGGGAGCACTAAGGGAAACAGGAGTGGAAACCTGGAGAGGAGAAAGATGTAAACTTCTGTGTAACTAATGCCCACTGGCTGAAGCTGGTAGGACTCAGTGAAATCAAAATCTGAGGACGCTTTGCAGGGATAGAGGGAGAGGGGAGGAGAGAGAAAGACAGAGAGACTGACAGAAACAGAGAGACAAAGAAAGACACAGACATAAAGGGGAACAGAGACAAAAACAGAGAACCAAAGAAAGCAGACAGACAGAGACAGAGACAGAGAGAAAGAACACACACACACACACACACACACATATACACACACACATACACACACACATACACAGGGACAGAAAGACAGAGAGAAGCAGAAAGAGGATAGAGTGAACGCACTTGTGTGTGTGTGTGTGTGTGTGTATGTGTGTGCATGTGTGTGTAATTACGGAAGAAAGGACCGTGTCCTTCCATCACTCCAATTCATGGTGTTTATGACGCCCAAATAGTGTATCTGCTCTAAAGTCTCAACTTACAAAGAAAATACAGCTTTGATGATGACCCCTTGGGCAAGGGCCCTAATGACTCTCAGATAGCCAGAGAGAAGAAAACTCTTTGCTAATCAGCGGCACCTCAGAAAACTCCAGAAGGCTCTCAAAAACACTGGAGGAGAATCAAGGTGGTACAGGAGATAAAGCATTCTAGGCCAAGAGTTATGACACCTGAATTCAAATCTGGTCTAAAACACTTACTGGCTATATGACCTTGGTCAGATTACTTGACTTCTGTTTGCCTTAGTTTCTCCTATTGAAAATAGAAATTCAAGGGATTGTGGGACTGAATGTTGTAAATTAAAAGTAAATAAATAAATTTAAATTTGAAGAAAAAAAAAGAATAGTCATCACAACAGTACCACCTGGCAGGGTTGTTGTCAGAACCAAATGGGGTGTTCAGGAGGGACTAGCTCCTCCAGCATGAGAGCTGCTGAGCCCTTTTCAGGGCTGCTCATCCACCTTTGGAGTCCACCCTTCACCTAACTCTCACTTGGGGCTCCAAGAAGCCGTAGCATGTGTGGTGGCCACACCCCAGTAAAACCTTCTGGGAGGATGGGCTAAACCCGGGAGAGGGTAGCTTAAGACAGGTCTCAAACCCATCCACCCCAATCATGTCAAGATTTCCACTGGTGAAATGGGTGGATGAAAACAATTTGTTCCAACATCCCTGAAGGTGGTTAGTGCAGATACTGTGGAAGGTTTAGAACTTGGTTAGACATTAAAGACACCATCTACTGCATCCAGAGTCTTCTTGACATTTGTCCTGCCACTGGATTTGGATGATTCAAGAAGAGAGAGGCTGACGACTCTGTGCAGCTCTGCGTCACTTAAATCCAATTCACTCACAAGTCAAGACATCACCCCATGACGTCACTGGTCCTTTTTGAAAATGAAAGCCCAACTACAGCTATTATGCCTCCTGTTAAATTGTGAGCTCCTTGAAGGCAAGGACTGTCTTTTGCCTGTCTTTATATCTCTGTTCAGACATTTTTTTCCTATTGCGTCCAACTCTTTGTGACTCAAGTTTTGGTTTTCTTGGCAAAGACAGTGGAATGGTTTTCCATTCCCCTTTTCAGATAATTTCATAGATGAGGAACTGAGGCAAACAGGGTTAAGTGATTTGCCCAGAGTCACACAGCTAGTAAGTATCTGAGGCCAGATTTCAACTAGTGCTTAATAAATATTTGTGTACCATTATAAAAGCAAAGATGACAGGTCTAGGCCTGACATGCTGAGGAACATTCTTTCACTTTCTGCTATAGGGAGTAGAAGAAGGGTTTCATTAAAGATTGATGTACAACGACAACTACTGAAAATATAGAAGAAAGTAACAATTTTGCAGCTTTCCACATAGCACAGAACATGATGTTTTGGAGAGTCATTCAATGGGAATCACTTTGTAACACATTTAGATGCAGTGACTGACTTCTGTGAATCCAAAATAAGAAGACAAAGAATTCATCATTATCCAAAGGCTTTGAGTAAAAGCCTTTCCAAGAAACACCAAAAAGAGGCTGACCATTTTATTTGCTTTCCCACTGATGCTGCAGACACTATTTTTTCTTTGAGAAATGGAAATGATGAACACACCAATCTCCTACTCCCTAGCTATGGGGCTCTGGGCAAGTCACTTACAAACTAACATTTTCATGGCAGGGACTATGCTGAGCAGTTTGCAAATGTTGCGTTTGATCCCCACAACAACCCTGTCATTATCCTTAATAAAAAGTAGGCATTATTATTATTCTTATTTCACAGGTGAGGAAAGTAAGGCAAATAGAGGTTAAATGACTTGCCCAGGGTCACAGAGCTAGTAAGTATATGAGACAGAATTTGAACTCAGGTCTTGCTGACTGCAGGCCTGGTTCTCTATCCACTATGTCCCCTAGTACATGCAAAATGGAAATAATAGTAGCCCCTACATCCCTGGATTGATAACATTTGTTAAGTGATTTGTAAACCTTAAGTGCTACGAAAATCCATGTTATCATTATCACCATCACCATCATCATCATCATCACCACCACCACCACCATCATCATCATCATCACCATCACCATCACCATCATCATCATCATCACCACCATCACCATCACCATCATCATTGTCACCACCACCATCATCATCACCATCATCATTGTCACTACCACCATCATCATCATCACCATCACCATCATCATCACCATCATCACCATCACCATCACCATCATCACCATCACCACTACCATCACCACCACCATCACCACCACCATCACCATCACCATCACCATCATCATCATCATGACCACCATCACCATCATCATTGTCACCACCACCACCATCATCATCACCATTACCATCACCATCACCATCATCATCATTATTCCATTTAAAGAACATTGGATTTATTTTAACAAATAAACCTATCCCTTTCAATTCCAAAGTCTGATTTATTGATGTTTAATAAGTGGTCTAGTTAACGACTTTTCCTCTCCAATATTTTGAGATGATGTAGTACAGTGGGAAAAACTATGAATTTGTAATTCTGAGGAGCTGGGTTTGAACCCTGGTTCACTCTACGCCTTACTAATGTGGCTTACATAAAGTAGATTACCTTATATGGAAAATGACAGAATTGGATAAGATCATCCATAATGTCCCTTCCAGCTCTAAATTCTATGAAGGACTGTTAAAATCATATGACTGTTAAAACTATCCAAAAGAACCATAACTTGAGCTGTTGCGTCTGGGGCTTTGCCCAGGGGAGGGGAAAGACAAGATTAATTACTGGATGAGTCATAAAATAAAAGCTAGATGGAGAATGGGAATAGAAGAAAGAGATAATAAATAAAGAGAGGGAGAAAACAATTGGATGACAAGATTTAGAAGGAGATTTCTAAGCCAGGGAAATGGCCAGAGGACAGTATTAGAGTCTTCCCTCTGAGATCACCTTCTCCCATCCATCCCATATGGATTTTGTCTGTACCCAGTTGTTTGCATGCTGTCTCCTCCCTTAAATTGTATGCTCCTTGGGAGCAGGGGCTTGTTGTTGCCTCTTTCTATCCCTATTACTTAGCACAGTGCCTGGAACATATTAAGTGTGTAGTAAATGCTAGTTAGCTGACTGGCGAATGAAACCGAGTGCAAAGATAGTGCTGAAGGATTAGCAGGCATTAAGCCTAGAGTAAAGAAAACTTGGAGTACATGGAAATGGCAGCAGCAATAGCAACAAACCTGACAATTATGAAGCTCTCCACATAGATTATCTGATTTGATGTCCACAGCAACCTATGAAACAGGTGCTATAAAAGTAACCGTTTACACATAAGTAAAGGATATTAAAAGTCATCTATTCCAGCTCCATCACTATAATTTGACTTTTTAAAATTTTTAAAATTTTAAATTTTTAAAAATTGTTTAAATTATGAAAGAGAACGTTTCTATACATATAGTAGAACACAAAATAGACTTGGGAGTCCATGAATCTTCGTGTCATATTATTTCCTTTTCTTAAAAAACTGCATAATAAATTCCACACTTTCAAAATTGTCCTGTTTGTTGGTACTTCCTTCTTAATTTATTTCTGTTCTTTCTGTGTACTTTAAAAGATTGCTTCCACTATTGATCCCTCACCTTCTAAGTCCCCAATTTCCAATTAGAAACTTAGAGAAATAAAAGAGTATTATAACAATCAATAATGTGTCAATTAAGTCAAAAATATATAATAATCAATTAAAATTTATTAAGCACCTATCACATGCCAGGAACTGAATTATGTAGAGGGGATATAGAGACAAAAGATAGTCCCTGTCCTCAAGGAGTTTACAATCTATTGAAAAATAAGTAATCAAGCAAATGAATCACTACTGTGGCCACATCCAAACCTGTTTGTCTCCTTCTCCACTTAGAGTCCATAATCTTCCTGTCAGAGGGTGAAATACTTCATCACAGGCTCTTCGGAGGAAAAAAAATGTTCATTACTTTAATCAAAGCTCTTGTGACCTTCAGAGTTGTCCTCTTACTTTATACATGTGTCTTGGAACTTTAAACATTGGTCTTGTATCTTTATACATTGGTCTTGTTACTTTGTACTTTGGTCTCCTGGTTCTAATCATATCACTTTGCATCAGTTTTTACTCTCCAGGATTTTCTGAATCTGTCATCTTTTTCATTATTTCTTATTTCACAATAACATCCCATCATTTTTGTTCAGCCATTCCACCAATAGGGACAGTCCCCTTAGATTCTAGCACTCCTCCCCAACTACCTAATTTTCCAGATGAGAAAAGAAAGCCTAAGGAGGTAACAATATGACTTCTTCAAGATCACACATGTAGAAAGTGGCAAAATGATTATTGGAACCAAGGTCCTCTATTTCCAAACCCGGCATGATTTCCACTGTATCAACCTAAGCCTTGGTTTCTCATCTGTGAAATGGGGATGACAATACTTCATTAACCACCTCACAGGGTTATTGTGAGGAATGCACCTTATAAGCCTTGTGGTGTCAAAATTATTACCACAGCCAAGTCAAACAAGATCCCAAGCAATGCCTCCTGCCTGTTTGGTTCTATAAATCAAGAGGATGTCTAGGTTTCAGACCTTGCCCAGCAGTGCTTCAATTCAGAAGGATCAGGCATAAGGAAAAAAGGCTAGTGTTTATAATTAATCAGGGTGCCTTGTTCCAGGGTAAATAGAAGGCAGGAGGCTGTTTTGATTGTATTTCTTGGAGAAGTGTTATCCAATGAGAAGCTAAGTAGTTCCCAACACAGGTCATAGCGGGGTGGCTTTGGTTATGGATTACAAGGGTAGAAAACCCAGACATATAAACGAGTAACACTAAGGAGTGAACAAACGAATGTGACACCGCAGTGACGAATGCACCCTGTTCCTGTAAGACTTCCTGCTTTTCATATGTTTGGTCTTACTGTCTCATTTCCTGGCAAGTTAAGGGAGTCAGACAATTTGCACACCTCCCCCTCTTCTCTCCCAGGAAAACTGGTTTCTAGGATCTGTAGTCATCCTTGAGTTCTGGCTGGGTGCTCTGATTGGAGACATAGGGTGTGCCTCTGAGAGATTACCCCTTCTTTGGGCTTCTCAGGCCATCCAGAATCTAGCAATGTATACCTATTGTTAGCTGATATGTTCTATGGGCCTTGAACTCTAGGTTTAGGGTGAAAAAATATTAAATGCAAAGGGTTCAGGGTTAGTGTCCTTGGTGAAAGGCTGGGGATTCTTAAACCACTTCCTGGTCTGAGTCATCCTCTGTGTGAGCACCAACACCTAGTCACAAAACAAATATTTATAAGGTTTTCAGGTTAAATTCAAGGAAACCTGGTAGGGAAAGGTCAGTATCCCTGGGTTCTAATTTTGGCTTTTCCGCTAACTCTGTTTATGCCTTTATGGATGTTACTTCACCTCTCAAACTCCTCATCTGTCAAAGGAGGGGGTTGATTTAATAGATTAATCTATCAAAAAGCTTGTATCAAGAGCTCACCATGTGCCAGATACTCTGCAGAGTAGTGGGAAGACAAAGGAACACGACCTTAAGGTTTATTCTAGTTCTAAAAGGAACACAAAAGAATTAAAATTCAGTGGAAGTGCCCATCGGTTGAAGAAGGGATGATAAAAACAGTGACATATAATTGTAATGGAATATTTTTCTTTTTTTGATTTAACATTTTATTTTTCTCAATTACATGTAAAAACAATTTTAACATTCTTTATTTCAAATTTTGAGTTTCAAATTCTCTCCCTCCCTCCCCCAATTGAGAAGGCAAGCAATTTCATATAGGTTATACATGTGTAGTCATTCAAAACCCACTTCCACGTAAGCCACCCTGTGAAAGAAAACCAACAACAAAAAAATAAATAGATGAGTAGAGAAAAAGTACATCTGATCTGCATTCAGGCGCCACCTGAATGAAATGTTTTCTTTAATGAAGTATTTTTAAAGGAAATTAAGAAAAAAAAGATTTGAGAAAACCCCAAGTATCATAAATATGCAAAGTGAAGTGGAGAGAAGCAGGAAAACAATTTATACCAGTGTGGTAAGTTCAATTTGGCTTTCACAGAGCCAGGCCAGCCACATCTGCCCTCAGGGATCTAGGGTACTTTGTAGGCTTTAGGACATCTCTTACCTACTGCTCTTGGCTTAAGCTCCCACCAGCTATGTTGCCCTCTTTGTTAAGTACCAATGACTTGAACCCTAGTTCCATTTAACCACTTAACATCGATTAGATTTTGAAAAGTGTATTTACCATATTTCACTGAAAAATCACCAAAAATTTTATGCCATTTTTTTTGCAAAAAAGTGAGGTGCAACCATTATGTGAAGCTTTTAAAAGCAAATGGATCTGGTATTACTTTAAAAAAATTATTATTAAATTGATCACTGGCAGAAGAACTGTACAGTTTAGCTAGCTCAGGAAGATGCAAATCTACCATATCATATTACTTACTCATGGCAGTTTTGCCTGCCTGCCTGCTCCCCTTGTACTCGTGGTTCTTCATTGGATTGAGTGACAATACCAGTACTGCAGCATCCTAAATAAACCATGGAAATTGGGTTTTGGAAATATACTGACAATTCATGTGTGCTAAGAATTCTATGCATGAGAAATAAATTTGTATCCATATGTCACAGTGAATACATTGCTTCTCCGTTTACTTTTTAATCTGTATGAAGAACATAACTAGATGAAAGGTTATAAACCAATTTTTAGACTGAAAGAAATGGGGTTCAATGATTACAAGGTGAAATGTGTATCTCAAGAACAGAACAAACATTTCCCCCCACACCTTAGGGGCATATTCTCCTCTTCACTATCTCAGTCTCTAGGGAAAGCAAACTGACTCTTAGCACAGTTCCCACACAATATTGGTCCCTTGGAGTTCATGTCCAGATGCTGTGGCCTGATTGCTGGATAAATCTTCTACTTAGCTTCCCTGGTCTAAGTCCTGATGGCCTCTCCTAAAGGCCATTCTTTGGTCCTCAGGGATTCATAATGGGCTCAATGCAAAATCCAAGTTGGACTCTTCACTCTAAGATTTCCGTGGCTCCCTCTCCCAATCTCTGGATTAATATCTGTCATCTAAACAGAAAAGTACAAACACGGATGTCAGGTACCAAGGTCTTTCAAAAGACATCAAAGAGAAAAAAGGTTCCATGGATGTTCTTATAGCATCATCTCACCAGACACTGTGCTGTGGGTAAAGGAGTCACACCACCAGAGATCAATAAAATAGCCAAAGAGGTTGATTCAGGTTTTGTGAAGAAGCCTCCAGGTCCAGCTATGCAGCAAATTTTAAAAGATTCCTCCTAACCACATGGTCAGGAGATTGGAACCAGATACAGAATGTTTATTCATTCTCTATAGTCTTTCCAAGGAAATTCCATTCTCTGCCATGATGACTCTCCCAGAGGCAAGGTCCCTAGACACTTTCATATAAGTAAGTGGTATCAGCTGAGCACACTGATGCTCTCTGTGCATCTTCCAGGGCCTTGTTACATAAGGACAAGAGCATTGTAAAGAAAAACAACTTTGAAAGACTTAAGAGCTCTGATCAAAATAATGACCAGTCATGTCTCCAGAGGATCCTATGATGAAGCATGTCACCCACCTCCTGACAGAGAAATGGTAGACTCAAGGTTCAGAAAGAGATACACGTTTTTAGATGGGGTCTTTGTATGGGTTTGTTTTGTTTGACTCTACATACTTGTTCTAAAAGGTTTATTTTGTCTTTATCTTGTTTTTTAACTGAGGGAGGAGTTTTGGGGAAGAGGATGAGTTGGTAACAGTGATGCAAAAAAAAAGAGAGAGAGAGAAACTTTTAAAAATGCACAAAAAGGAATAAAAAGAAATTCAGAAGGAGGCATAGAAAAGTAAGACAATTCTGAAAATAAATGATCTAATTTATATTTATATATGCATTTACGCTCATAGATACATGCATTAGAGATTGATTTTATTGATTATAAATAGATTCTTTTTAAATATTTCATTATCATATTTATTTTATCACCTATCAAAATTCATAATCATATTTTATTATTTTAAATATATTTTAAAGCAAGTAGTATGACATTGAGATTCCCAGTTCATATGCTATCCTCTCTGTGTGTCCTATTGTGTAGATGTAAGTGCTTTTTCTAGTATTTTAGTTCAGACTAAAATAAATTTGAGAATAAATAAGTTTAAATTTAATTAAAATATATGGACCATAAAAAAGGAAAAGGAAATATGTCATCAAGGAAGCATGTGGTAGGGAGAAAAGAAGGTCATGGGGGAAGGGCAGGTGGTGACTAATGGACAGCAAAGGGTTCCCCTGTTACCCTCAGGATATAGAGAGAACTGGAAGGTGGCTGGAGTCCATTGACTTCCAGTGGTGAATATATGGGAAGAGGGGGTAACTCTTACGAGTTATGAAGGATGGACAGGAGGGAACGGGTTGCAATATGCTTGTGTGGAGGAAACAAGCAAGTTGATTCAATCACAGGTCCAATGGACTGTTTACCTATTGGAGAACATAGCTTACTGTGCCATTCCTATGTGAGGTTACCTGTTAACAAAGGACCACAATAATGAAGCCAAGAGAACCATAGGAGAATCTTAGAGCTTGAGCATCTCAGAGACCATTTAAAGCTAGGCTACATGGGAGCAAGAAAGAGCTGGAAGGCATTGCTTTTTTTTTTTGGTCAGATGTTGAAAAAAAAAACACAGAAATTTTAAAAGTCTCCACCAGAGATGCTAAAGTCCCCATAACCAGCCAGGCCCAGGCTTCTCACAATATCTGGAATTTCTCTCTCTGATGGGGAGAAACCACTTCTGATTGACTTTCTCTTCCCTTGATCTCTGGTTCCCAATTGAATTGCTCAGGGCCAGAAGAAATTCCACTTAAGATTTGGTGGTAGTGGTAGTTTTTCTTTGCTTTGTTTTGTTTTTACTTTTTACTTTCTCATTCTAAACAGCTGAATGGTTTCTAATGCCTGAGTTTTTTCCCATGGCCTCATCCATTCAAGTGCTGAGACCCAGGATGATTTAATAATTGAATTCATATTGATCTGGTTTGGAGGATTGATCCCATAGTGGAGTTTTCTCCCTATCTCAGACTTCCCAGTCTCTGGATCATTATTAGAAGATGAATTGATTGGGGGCATTTGAGGAATGTGTGGAATGGATCTGCTTTTCAGCATTTGCAAGGTGGTGATTCATCGAGTAGACTTGACTACCTCTTCAAGTCATTCAGTAGGCCCACTGGGTGCCAGGTACTAGGGATGCAAATTCTCATTGTGGTACTTGAGGTACCAGCAGACCAGGAATTAGAAGGAGCCTTTCTCCTACTCTCCTGAACCAAGCCTTGATGACCATTTCCCATGAAGGATCAAGGCCCCACCAAAGCAATGCCATAGGAAACTCTCTAGAGGCAGCTGCGGGGAACAGTGAATAGAGTTCTGGACCTGGAATCAGGAAGACTTAAGTTCAAATCCAGCCTCAGACACTTAACTAGCTGTGTGATCATGGGAAAGTCACAACCTCTATCTGCCTCAGTTTCATCAACTGTAAAAGCAGATAACAATGACACCTGCCTCCAATGGTTGTTGTGAGGATTAAATGAGATATTATTGCTAAAACATTGAGTACAGAGTCTGGTACATAGTAGACAATAAATACTCTCCTTCTTTCCCTTCTTCCCTTCCTTCCTTTCTCCTTCCTTTCCCTTTCCCTTTCCTCTCCCAATGTTGTAAGAGGTTCAGCTGTGAATGACTTAACTATTTTCAGCAATACAATGGTCCAAGACAACTCTGAAGGACTTATGATGAAAAATGCTATCCATCCCCAGAGAAAGAACTGATGGTGTCTGGATATAGATTAAAACATGCCTTTTTTAAAACTTTATTTTACTTGAGATTTATTTTTGTCATTGTTTTCTTTCATAACATGACTATATGGAAATGTTTTACATGACTACACATGTATAAACAATATTGAATTGCTTGCCTTCTCAATGGAGTGGAGGAGGGGAGGGAGAAAGAAAGGAGAAGATTTGAAACTCAAAAGTTTAAAAAAAAAACAAATGCTAAACATTGTTTTTACATGTAACTGGGGGAAATAAAGTTAAATCCTAAATTAAAAAAAGAAAATAAGGCAAAAAAAACCCTTTATTTCATAGCTCTCATTTCTTTTCCACTTTTTCCTCTAGCACTTTCATTTCATTTATTTAAAAAAAAACATTTTAAATGATTAAAAACAACAACAAAAACTCTTACCTTATTCTCTTCCAGGATTATAATTGAATTTGTGCCCAAGCTATGTTTTTCTTTGAGGCTTTGCTTGTAGATGTTTTAGAATAACTCTATCCTTCTAGGTTGTTGTCTTGAGCATCCCTGTCACTATAATACCTTTTTTTTTTAACGATGGGATTATTTTTTGTTTCCTTCTTCTTCCAGTCTCCTCTCTGACTTTGCACTTCATTCATAGCCCAGTCATTTTGGAGAGCATAAGTATGTGCTAATTCCGCTGTTTCTTTCTTGGGAATATTGAGTGTCGTATTATTCCAGGATCTCTATAACATCTCAAGCTGGGGATCTGAAAGCTTCCAATGTTCTCTGAGTGGTCTGATCTAGGGAAAAGTCTGATGATTTCCCTCCCTGGTCTGAGGTTCTACACATTCCTGTGTTTGGGTGTGAATTATGCGTCTGTGGTTTGCCTCCTTTGGAATTTTGGAAAATTTATACTAGACTCAGCTAGTTGGAAATCTCTACTGATTAAGAGTGACAATATTATAGGTTTCCTTTTCATCTGGAATTTGTGGCCTTATTCTTCTTCTGAAGGTTTCAGATTGGGCTGGAAGTTCAGTATGCAATACAGCCTAGGGTCCATCACCACTCCTTAGCCTGAAACCCTACCCTTGTATACAGGTCCCCTCCTTAGTCTGCCCAGGATTTGCGACCCAGGACCAGGTAGTGAGCAACAAAGCTGCCAATTGGCAGCTGTTCCAACATGCTGCACAAGCTTGGGGCACTCCAGAATGTGTCTGGGACCTCTTCTTCTCTTGGACTCTATCTCTGTCCTCTTTCAGTCCCTGGGTGCTAGAATTCTCTTTCTATTAGGCTCCTAACCAGAGCTCACCCATAGTGTCCATAGACCTCTTTGTCTATCTCTTTATGTGAACCTGGGCTGAAAAAATGTTTTCTTATTACTTTTTATTTCCCTTTGAACTTCCACATTAATCAACCTTAAGTGATGTATTTTGTAAATGTTTGGAGATTTGTTAAAGGAAGTTCATTGTACTTCTTCCTCCTGGCTCCTGTCTTGCTTCTCTATTTGTATTCCCAGCACTTGTCCTATAATCACTTAATAAATTATTTTTCATTCATTAATCAAAGGAGCTTATATTGTGCAATAGTCAATAAAATAGTCAAATGTCAAGTTAACTCCTTAATTTGAAAAAAAAATACTATTCTGTCTTTTCCATTCTGTTGTACTTTGTATCATTTGTCAATTGGATAAAACTATCAAACAATTGGCCCCTTGCCTTTCTGACTATTGAAGGCCATGGCTTATAGAATTTCAGGATCTCAGCGTCAGAGGAAACCTGAGAGGTCATCCAGTCCAATCCTTATCCAATATATGAATTTTGCATAAAATATTAATTCGAGGATTGGTCAAAGGAAGTACGAATAGCTAACCTAGTGAGAAAAAGGTTTATGAAATACGATCTTAGAGTATTTGAAGGGCCGTCATGTGAAAGAAGGATTATTGATATAATCAAAACAAAGCTGGGAATTGTATTTCTTCCCAGCTTAGGAAGAGAGGAAGCTAATTCAAGGTCAGGACTGGAGAACAGGGCTGCTATCAGTATAGTGGGAATTTTGAGGTTCTCTTGAGAGAAAGAGGGAGAGAAAGACAGGTGGCAACCCCTTCCTGCCCCACACACTCATGGAGCAATACCACCACCCTGTTGATGAGTTGCAGCAACAACTGTAGTCCCCCTCTTCAAAATAAAACCTCTACAGGAAACTACAAGAGATGACCACTAAATTGACAAGCTGACAACTATTTTTTTTTTATCATGGGCTCTTGCCTCAATAACTAGAGCATTAAGACAAAAAGAGTCATGAGTAAATGGTGGTCCTTCCCCTATCCCATGCCTAATTCTATATCTAATTGTATTTTTATTCTACTAAATATTGTATTTGACAGATCTAAGCGTATTTCATAAGTACCTGTGATTGACTCTTTCTTTACTTTGTCTGATATCCCTTTGTTCAAGGAACAAGGTTGAGAGACAGCTCTGGGAACCAAACAGGAAAGAGGATCTTTCCTTGTGCAGGGCTAGGATCTCAATCTCCCCATCCCACGCCAGCTCATCATTTGAGCATTTTTGCTTCCTAACTGGGGGCTTCATCACAAACCATTTCTTACTACACTTCTAGAATGAAAATTACTACAAACTTGGACCATTCAGAAAAACAAATCACTTCCTAGACACAAGCCTAATAGAGACTCAGTATTACAGTGGTATAGTAGAAAATCATTAGATTTGTTTTTCCATCCTAGTTCTGCAATTATGTGATGAGTCATTTAAACTGTCTCTGTTTCTGTTTCCTTGAATATAAAGTTAGTATCTTGGATGAAATGATCTCTAGAGCCCTTTCCAGATCTATATTTAGGATTTCAATATCTTCTGAACTTGAATAATGACTTTCTGAAACTATAATTTGTTAAACAAATGTTAATCCATATGGATAGAGAGAATTTCCTCGCTGGGAGTTCCCTACACAGCTCTAGTTCAAAAAAATAAAACAAAGAAATAAATAAGATTTATTCTCCTTGTTCCCTCAGGGCAGAATCAGAAGTAGCAGGTGAATGTGTCACACTCCCTCACCCTCCAAAAAAAACACAACTTTTTGTTTGAGTCATTGACAGATTTTTTTAAACTATTAAAGCTTTCCAAAACAGAATGGGATGCATCAGGAAATAGTGGGTGCCCCTCTTTACAGGTATTCAAGAAGTGGCTGAATACATTGGATACAAACTGGGTACAAGTTGGACTGGATGATCCTAAAATTCTTTAAACTATAAAATCCTAGAAGTCTGTGATTTCTCAGGGGTGACAGCTACACTGGATATATCTTCTGTGTAGGGTCACTGGAAGAATATGGACAATAAGGGTACTGGGTGAGAATGTATAGATGGGTTAACACCCATAAGGGAATACACTCATCCATGATCTCCTTATCCATTATGTTTTTATTCCAACAGTACCTATTTGGGCAAAATTGCACCTCAGACAAAAATGGCAGAAGGTTACTACTTCATCTCCCAGTTAGTGTCAGTAGGTTGAGTAATACATCCTATGCTCTTCACCACTATCTCTTTGGAAATCTCAGGTCATCCTTTTAGTTAATGAGAATAAATCCCTCTTGGGGGCACAAACACAGCAGATGTCTCAGTCCTGCTGTGTAGCAAGAATCTTTTATCTCAGAATTTTAGTCTATCTTTCCAATGTCCCCAGACAGATAAGCCCCACGTTATTCCCCCTCCACCAAGTTTGTCAACCAGTCAGAAAAGCTCCACACACACACACTTCAATTAGAGACAAGAGTATAATTTTCTCCTTGTGGATTCCATTAGCCATTTAATGTTTTCAAAAAGTCCTTTCCATGATGGCAGTATACAGATCATGCTTTTTCTCTTCATAAGCAGTTTCTCAATAAATAAACAAAAATCTGGGGAAAGATAGATACACTGTAAAAAAAAAAAATTAGGGCAACCAATTATCATGCACAGATGAATGAACAATATACATTTTTTTTTAGAAAACATCACACACTTGTCACACTAAATAGTACCCACAACACTGTGCTTAACAGGTCATACTTTTGTTGTTCTTTGTGTGGTTGTTTTTTAATCTTGTCTGACTCTTCGTGACCCCATTTGGGGTTTTCTTGCAAAGATACTGGAATGGTCTAGCATTTCTTTCTTCAACACATTTTACAGATGAGGAAACTGAGGCAAACAAGGCAAAGTGACTTGCCCAGGGTCACACAGCTAGTAAGCATTTAAGACCAAATCTGAATTCAGGTCTTTTTGACTCCAGGCCCTGTGCTCACTGCACTACCCAGTTGCCCAACAGGTCATATTATTGCTTGTCAAATAAGTATTATTTTCTCAAGAGAAACTGAGAGTCACCTTACTCTGTTGGCCTGACCGATCTATCAGCTAAAATCTTGGCAAACTAATTCTCTATCAGTTTATTTATTAAGCACCTACTATGTGCCATACAGTTTTCTGCAAAGGGGAAGCCCTACCGGAATGGTCTGTTTTTCCAAGCTAAGACATATAAAGGTCTAGATATAAAGCAATCTTTTGCTGTTTAATTTTTTATATAATGCTAAATTTTAGGACCACCCTTAAAGGAAAAAGGAAACTGACAATGGTGGGATAGATCATTTCCTAAGGTCTCATGTTGCTTTGCAAGGAATTCAATGCTAGCAACTCTATTTTGCCAAGAGTTTAAGAGATGTTAAGTGATTTAAGGTTGTCCAGCAAGTCTGAGGCAAGAGACGCATGAAATCATCAGTGCTTCAAGAAATACATCATAGGCCTGCCATGATTTTTTTTTAAATGAGATAAGAAATCTTGTGACTGGATATGCTTCAGGGAATTGGACGTTGATAGACCAAGAGCAGTGTATGGCATAGTGGGAAAAGGAATGGACTTGAGGGCATGTTTGAAACTTAACTCTTATACTTATTAGATTGTGATTGATCTTAACCAAATCACATCCTCTCTGTAAGTCTGGATGAGCATTTATTAAGTACCTACTATGTGCCAGGAACAGTTATGGAAGCTGAAGATACAAAGGCAAAAAAGAAACCCTGGGGGGATTTACATGCCTCATCAATAAAATGAGGCAATCAAAAGTTCTAAACCTGGCAACAATAGATCACATCTTTTGTTTCTGGGAACGATCACAGAGGAGAAATAAAGGTCATCCTTGTCATTAGATGATGTTTCATTGGTTAGAAACTTAAAAGAAAAAAACCTCAAGAGTTGGGTCTGGAACAGGCCCAGGATGGAGATAGACAAAAAAAAAAAAAAAAGGATTGAATGTTTCCCCAAGGCACTAGTATAGGACTGATAAAAGGCCATCTTATCCTTTACTTATTTGCTAAATAAGACTAATTTAAAGTATAATTTTTTTGTGAATAAGGCCCAAAATGACGTTTGTGCTAAAAGTTTCTTCGTCTCAAAAGCATTGCCTGATGAATAGAGCAGGAACCCATTTTCTCCCTGACACATGGTGCCCATTGTGACTGTAACCCAGAAAGTGGATTTACTTTTTACAGACCCATTTTTGGATTTGGTGACTCATTTTAAGTGGGCTTGAGAAGTTTTGAAAGCCTACTTCGACTGCTTGGTGCCATGGAAGAGGAGAAGGGAGCCATGACTGACTTAGGGAGCTAAGTGAGTACTATGGAACTGGAGTCTTCCCAGGACCAAGAACAGGAAAAAGTCCATTATCTCTTTCAGGGAGACCTTGGGTAACTGACCTAAGCAAGCCCATTTTCCTTCTCATCTGTAAAATAGAACAGGGAAGGTTAAACAAGATGACTTTTAAGGTCCATTCTGGCTCTGTTTATGATCTCAACTTGATCCAGAACCATGACCTGCCCTGGGCAAAATGGATTCCACTAGCCTGTTAAAATAAAAATAAATATACTAATAAAAAGCACTTGCACAGGAGCCCTTCCCCTTCTCCACCCTCCCCCCCCCCAAAAAAAAAAGCAAAAAAATAACAACAAAAAAATCCTGTTCCAATCTCTAGGTTGGATAGCGACTATTTACATCCTCTTTCCCTTGCATTCCTCATTGCTTTCTCCACTGTGTTCTGAGGGTGAAGGGGCACGGGCTGATTTTCATGGACATCACTAGCTGGGCCAGGGTTCAAAAGAACATCAGATGAACTGGCAACCCCCTGCCTCCCACCTCAGCAAGTGGTATGTCATACATATTTAATGTGATTTTAAAGTTACCTTCAGGGCAATACAATAGGTGAGAATTAGAACACCAAACCTCTTAAAATTACAGTTCTAGGAGAGAGGGACTTCTTAGACCTTGGAGAGACAATACTGATATATTCTTTGATCTCTTGTGAGATTTGTCTCGAGTGTATCTGAGTTTATGGGTACTACTTCTAAAAAAAAGAAAAAACATTCCAGGAATAGCTTTGAGCGGCCTTCTGGTCTACCCACAGGGAGAGCTTAGCTGTTGGAGAGTGGTATCCATGGTTCTGGTGACAGAAATACAGATCTTTAAAACCCTTTCTCTTCTCTGACAAAGGCACCCTGATCAATGGACTTCCAGGGCTGGGCTTGTCAAAACATAGTTAAATAGTTTTGCTAGAGATAAATAGCTTCACCCTCCAGGCATGGCCCATGAGCTTTAGCAACTTTCTAGAGTGGCAGGCCTCAAGTGGACAGGTAACCATCACACCTTTGAAAACATGAATCAACTAGAATGTTGCGGACAGTGTTTCCATCCCTGCCCAATGAGACACTGCCTGGTTTTGTTTTGAAGTTTCCTTCTAATAATTTGTCCCCCTCCCCATTGAAACTTCTTTAGACATAGGCAAAGATTCTGAAGGTAGAATGGGGGTAGGTGAGACTGAATAAGGTGGGAAGGGATGGAAAGGGATAGAAGGACAAGAAAAGACAGTTGGTGGGAGCCCTCCAGGCAGGAATTGGTACTATCAAATTCATACTGGACGATGTTAATTTTGGTAACTTGGGTTGGGCTTAAAAAAAAGTGATGACAACATAAAAACCAAAGGGCAAGAAAAAAAATGATTAAAAAAAAAAAGCCAACATAACTATCAGTAGCACATTGCGTCTGACTTAGTCCCCAGTTCCATGTAATGGTGATGTCCCCAACTCTCATCAGACAAGCAGGCCTAGCTGGTCTTATACTCCAATCTTCATGTCGACATTCTGCAGGTTCCGGGTTTCATCTGCTGTCAGACACTCATCTCGTCCCAGGTGACCATCAGATGACTCTTTGTTCACCAGGTGCACCATCTCCTGAGACTTGCTGGCATCACCATTCAGCCCAGGGCTCTTCTTGTCATCCACTGCTCCATTGCCGTTGTTAATCACCAGTTTCTTCTTCTGCCCACACCTAGTAAGGAGAAAATTAACACAAGAGGAGGTCGGTGGGACTGAAGAGAGAAATGTGAGCTGGCAATCAAGGAAGAAGAGCCACTTGTTGAACCACTCCCCCAACTTCTAGTCCAGTCTAAGTTAGTCTTTGCATCAAAGTTATAAAACTGTGTTATTTTTTTTTTCAAACAAGAGTCAATGTTGAAGGTTGCTGTCATTGTTTTCACTCAGACAGACTTCCCTTTTGATCAGTTAGTTTAGGTTGAAGATTTTTGCATAAATACCATACACTTATCCTTAATAATATAGATCAAGAGCTGCGAGGGATGTCAGAGGAAGGGGCAATTAGATTGTGCCAGAGGGCACAGAGCTCCAGACCTGGAATCAAGGCTCATCTTCCTGAGTTCAAATCCAGTTTCAGATACTTACTAGCTATGTGACCCCAGTCACACAGCTTAACCTTAATCTTGTTTGCTTCCATTTCCTCATCCATAAAAAGAGCTGGAGAAGGAAATGGCAAACCACTCTAGTATCTTTGCCAAGAAAATCCCAAATGGACTCATGAAGAGTCAGACACAATGGAAATGATGAATCCAAAATCATCATTTTTCAGATTAGAAATTAAATCCCTGGGGCAACTAGGTGGCACAGTAAATAGAGCACTAGTCCTGGAGTCAAGAGGATCCGAGTTCAAATCTGGCCTCAAACACTTGACACTTAACTAGCTGTGTAACCTTGCCTTGCCTTCCCCGCTCAAAAGAAAAAGAAAAAAGAAAAAAAATTAAAGCCCAGAAAGTGGGTCTTGCCAAGTGACTTGCCTCTTGTGGTAAGTGGCAGAGACAGAATTTGAACCGAGATCTTGTGACTCTTCAACTGAACATGTACTCTACTGTGCCACAGCTCCCTTTGCAAAGTGCTTTCAAATGTTACTTCATCTGATGTTTACAACTACCCCATGTAAATGGAAAGACCTGAACCTTGTCCCCCTATAGACCACATCTTGTTTCCTCACTTTTGTGACAGCCATGATGCAATGCTTCCTCTTTCTCATAAAAAAGAGTAACATTGCTCCATGTATATGATAAAGATGTTATTATGTATCTGTCTTCTCCATCTCTGACTCCAAATCTCTCAAATCTTATCTGTGCATATTATATTCTTCGAGTGGAATGTAAGTCCCTTGAGGGAAAGGACTGTTTTAGTTTTGTTTTGGATCTCCAAAACTTAGCATGGTGCCTTACGCTTACTAAATGGTTTTTGAGTGGAATTAATTCCTACATTATAGATGAGAAACTGTAGTAGATGACCACTAAAGTTCCTTTGGCTTCTAGGAATCTAGTCATCATGGGGTTTTGTATTCCAGTGAGATTCAGAGAGGAGAGTAAGGAAACATTAGCTTAATACATGTTTGCTGACTGACTGACACAATAGAAAGAACAATGGCTTTTCTAATCTATAAAATAAGGGAGTGTAGCGTATGACTTTGGGCTAGCTAGCCTCTTGATATTGCTTCTACCTCTAGTGCCAAAAACCTATGAAATTTATTTCAGATACAAGGAGAATTGATGCTGAGTTCTGTTAAACTTCAAAGTGAATCCCCAACCAGGGAACCATAATGAGAATGACTCTTAAGTGTTGACCAGAACATGAAGACCTCAGCCAGTAGGAATGGACTGAAAATTGCCTCTGGATGGGGTTGTCCATATGATGGTTCCCTAGCTTCTGAATCTTGGCTCTCTTTGCAAATGAAGTGTATGTCTGTGGAAGTGGGGCGGGGGGGGGGGGGGGG
>CM053592.1:171233312-171300677 GCA_028646515.1 Pseudochirops corinnae
GGGAGAGAGAGAGAGAGAGAGAGAGAGAGAGAGAGAGAGAGAGAGAGAGAGAGAGAAAGTTGTAATGAAAGTGGTGGCTTTAGAAAGGAGATGTACACCTATGGACTTACCCAGCCTACTCTATCAAATGCCCTTCAATTACAATCGCAAATCTGTTTTCAATTATCAAGTACATGGTAATTCACAGCACCCAGGCGGCCTCATTCCCAGCAAGCTGCCCAGTATTCAGCCTATCCTTATTTGTCGGTTGCCATGGCAAATGACTTTATTTGGAGGACAGGGAAAGAAACAAAGGGGTGGCCTTTTTTTTTTTATAGACACAATAGAAACTGAGTCCTGTGTTATCCAGGCACGATGTGCAGACTCCAGCTGTTCTAACGAACCCGTGGGTTGGATGTCACTGGTGAACTTGACCATGTGCTCAGCACTTCAGCTCTGACATTCCTGTACTAATACCAGCCAGGAAAGACTTACTGAAACCTGATCATGAGTGGAGACCACATACCCTGAGAACTGGCCAATGTCCGGGGTTCAAACAATGAGAAATCTATATTTTACTTTTTAAAAGTAACCTGAAGCCAAAAAAAAAAAAAAAAAAAAGCAAAAGCAAAAAGACAGTGACTTCTTGGGAGGCCTTGTTCAAAGGAAATTATTTGTCAGTTAAAACACTCCCTCTCCATTTAGTGACATCTCTCTAGGAGTGTTTTTCTTTGTTTTTTGTTGCTTTTGGTATGTGTGTATGTGTTTAAATCAGTTTTGCTTTCTTCTAAGTGAAAGCCCCTTGAGGACAGGCTTATCTCACATTTGTGTGAGTCGCTGCATCCCCGGCATGATGTCTGACTCACAGTAACAGCCAGCACTCAGAGAGCAATTTCAGGTTTGCAAAGTGCTCTACAAATATTTTCTTCTTTCATCCTAGGAGGAAGGTTCTGTTATTATTCCGATTTTGCCAATGAGTAAATCGGAGCAGACAGTGGTTAAATGACCTGTCCAGGGTCACGGGTGGTGAATGTCCGAGGCCAGATTGGAAGTGAAGCTCACTGATGCATCTAACTGCCTCATAGTAGTAGGCAATTAACAATTATTTACTGATTAACTGATTGACCAGTTGGCTAATCAAAAGTATTTACAAAGTAGTTCCCTCATCACAGCCTCCACAAAGTAAGTCCTGAAAGCAATAATTTGCTTATTTTATAGATGAGGAAAGAGAACTACAGAAAGGTCTCATCACTTCTCCAGGGTCACACAGCCATCGAGGTTTAGAACTGAGATTTGAACCCAAGCCTCACTTGATTTCAATTCTGGCACTCTTTCCACCTCCTTCTCCTGCTTTTTTTTTTTCCCTTTCATTCTCTAAAGGTCAAACATAAGTGATGCAGCTCCTTTCATAGGTTCATGGATTTGGAGATTAGGCAATCTTCTCATTTGACAGATGAGAAAACTGAGGCCCAAGAGGTTCAAGTGACTTGTCCTAGATAACACACACATTAGAGATAGCACAGTGGATGGAGCTATGGAGATAGAGTCAGGAAGACCAGAAATCCAGCTCCAGATAGTTACTAGCTGTATGACCCTGGGCAAGTCACTTACCCTCTGCCTTGGTTTCCTCATAGATAGAGATAATGATAGCATCTAACTCCCAGGGTTGTTTTGAGGATAAAATGAGATAGTACTTGTAAGGTACTTTGCAAATCTTAAAGTGATATGTAGATGCTAGCTTTTGTATTATTATTATTGTTACTATTATTACTATTACAAGGAGACCATCTAGCCTAGACCATCTTGGCCAACTGAAAACAATTCTAACTGCTCTATACGGATGTTTGTCTATTCTCTCTCCAAAATTCTGTAGGAAAAGAGACTCGGTAATCTGTGAGCATTTCATAGTCTTACGCCATAGGAAAGTTCTCCCTTCTCTCTAACTTCAATAATTCCAACCACATCTAAAGTCATTTAATTTAGAAATAATACCTCTCTTGCCCCCTTAAGCACACTCTAAGAATTTCTAACAAGTAAGTGGAAAGTTCAAAATTCTTCCTTTGTTTAAAGCCAGCAGCCTATAACAGATATCGAAAGATTCCCCCTCCACAAACAGAGAGAACACGACCAAGTGTCTTACCTTCTCCGACTATTGACAGCAATGCAGACAGCCAGAATCAGGGCCAGCGCCAGGAGAGCCGAGAGGATAATCAGCCATTCTGGTGAGATGAGCCAAAACATACATGTGAGTTAGGATGGGCATGAGATGAACCTCACCTTGTCGAATTTAACAAGACCCTCTAGTACAGAACGGGCTAAGAGAGGCAGAAGGTGCTAGTGTTTCAAAGAAACTCTATCCATTCTCTTATCCAAAGACAAATTATACAAAGGCTTGGTTTGTCTTCTGGATTAAATTGAGCTGACAGACCATTCATTTAATTGGTCCATTGATCAGGAGTTTTTCCAGGTCTTGTAGGTTTATGGTTCTGAATTGATCCTAGATCTGTAGCTGGAAGGAACCTAAGAGGTCACTTAGTCCAACCCCTGACTTAACAGATGAGAGGAAATGACTTGCTCAAGGTCACTGACTTCCAGAGAGATGATAGATTCGAGACAAGATACCAATTTTTGGACATGGCCAATGTAAGGGTTCCTTTTGTCTTGCTATGTATATGTCTTCCACTGGAGAGGAGGAAGTTGGGGAGGGGAGAGAGGAAATAAATGCTTATTTAATAAAGTATTTTTTTTGAGGTGATTGGGCTTGGGACTTGTCCAGAGTCACACAGCTAGTAAGTATATGAGGCTGGATTTGAACTCAGGTCCTCCTGATTCCAGAGCTGGTGCTCTATCCATCCACTGCACTACCTCGCTGCCCCAATGCTTATTAATTAAAGTAAAATTATGTTTGTCAGAGGTGGGATGTGAACCCAAGTCCTCCAAATCTCAAGTCATTGCTCTTTCTTCATTAGAAGATAAATTCCTTGAGGGGAGAGACTGTCTCATAATTTGGATTAATATTCCCAGTGCCTTCGAGAATGCCTGGCATGTGGTAGCATTTCTTAACTGACTGATCAGTTGGAAGACTTCAGTTTAATCTTAATACCAACTGAGCAAAAATAATTATGAAAGATTTATGCTTTAATTTTTTTCCCTTAAATTATATCTTGGTGGGGATAGAGGAGAAGGGGATCAAGGAGACCTATGGGAGGCTGTAAGGGAGGCTGGAAAAAAGAGAGGGGCAGGATTAATCCTTGTCCCTTTTTACCCCCATCTCAAGCACGGACTTGTATGTGGTTCTCTGAATGTTCAAGTCATGATACATTATTTCTTTAAGCAACATATGTGTTTACCATCTCCAAACCCTTGAAGGGCTCTGGCTTCTGGCAAAATTTAGGCAAACAGACCACTAAAAGTAGTTTTGATTTCTTTCTTAGTTTCTTCCTACTAGAGCAAAAGTTCTTAACCCAAGGTCCATGACACCCCTCAAGGAGACAAGAAAAAAAAATACATCTTAATATTTACTAACCTCTAACTAAAATTTAGTATTTCTTTCAGTTGTGAACAAAAAAAAAAAAAAACCCCTCAATATTCTTCTGAAAAGAAGTCTGTGGGTTTTACCTGACTGTGAAAGGGGTCCAAGTCACACAAAAATCCTTAAGACCCCTTGTCCTAAAGAGGCATAGTTTCGTGACCCCTGCAGTGAGTATGGATTTGAAATAGACCAAATTACAACTCAAAGAAAATCTTAAATTCGATTAAACCCTAATAATAAAAGCTCTAATTAGATCCTGAACGAGATTAAATTTTGTAATTAATTCCCAACCTAATATTTGATTGTTGTAGGAAAGTTCCAGTATGAAAACTCCCTCCAGCAACATAGGCCAACAATTTGTTGGTTCCTTATGGTCTTAGAAAGTAATCTATGGCTCTAAAAGGTTAAGTAATTTGTCCACAGGGTCACATAGCAAGGGCGTGGCAGAGGCTGAGCTTGGGTCCAGGTCCTCTGAATCTACAGCCAGTCCTCTATGCACACTGCCATAACAACTCTAATTCATTAGTCTAAACCTGACAATCATATGGCTAAGCACTGCAAATGTATCATCCCCCCAAAAAGATCTATTCTTTCTGAATATGGGAAAACCTTGGGATGATAGATAGAAACTAAGAAAACCCATTCTCTGAATGGTTCCAAAAACAAGTTTTTAATTTCACCTAACATTCAGGGTACCTACACCCGAAGTACTGTAACGTTGCCAGAATAAATACATTTTTTGGAATTCAGGACATGGGCAAATTAGTCCAAAACTGGTTCCATCAGTGTCTCATCCAGTCTCTTGCTTGATGACTCAACCCAGAATCACAGCTGCAGTGATGATGGCACTGGAATGATTTTCTGGGACTTTCAGGTATTAAATCTGATCAAAAATCAATGTAGGCTCAATGGGGAAGGGAAGAAGTGCTTTCATCCCTCTGTACCAGTTATCCTGATGAATATTTGGCCACTGGACCCAGATGGCTCTGGAGGAGAAAGTGAGGCTGGTGATACAGCCCTCACTCACTCAAATCAGTCAACTGCAAGTCATATCATCATTTCTCTGATGCCACGGTCCTCTTTGAAACCAGACACACACAACTACAAACCTTGTACTCAGGAGACCACATGGTGTACATTATCCACAGCTTCTGGGGTAGGAATTGGGCTATCCGGTTATAATGAAATCTATTTTGCTTCCCTCTCCCAAAGATTTGAAAGACAATAAGAATAAACCTTGGTGACCAGTCTTGTACAATTCTTTTTGAATGTTCCTTCCATGATTCATCAGGGCTCTTGAGAGGTTTTCTGAGGTTATCTGTAAGATAATCTCACTTTTCTAAGTTGAAATGTACCTGGAATTTTGGCCTTCCTTTTTTGGTTGGGATTTTGTCCAGATTTGTCTTTATTTCCATCAGGGGATTCCGTTGAATATGCTAGAAAAGAAAACAAGGCATTTTACCTTGGCTCCCACAAGAACAGTCATCAGGGAATGTTTCCTTCACCACAAGCTCATCCCAGTCATACAGAAAAGAGCTAAACTTTTACTATTTTAGAGAGATCACAGTAAAAATGTCAACAGATCTGGGTTGCACCATCTGAGGTAGTATTTCCCAGCCCCAGCCTCCCAAGTCTAACTCCTAGCTTTGTTCTCAGTTTGACCAATGCTGGGATTTTTTGAGATAGCATTCCCTCTTTCTAACAAAACATGAAAACTCCCAATTGCGTGCAGTATACTCTGGGAAACTCAGTCCTGGACCACAGTGCTTCCTCCAATTACTATTCTTACCCACCCACCCCAACCCCAACTCCAACCTGACTATTTCAGTCTATTCAATGAGCAAATGTATAGTCCTAGAATGTCAGCTAGCTGACCTTAGAGGTCAGTTAGTTTAACTAACTCATTTAACAGATGAGGAAACTAAGGACTCCAGAGGTAAGGTAACTCACTTGCCCAAGATCTTATAGGAAACAAGAAGCAGAATTGGTTTTTGAACTCAGGTCCATCAAAGTTCAATTAGGTGCTCATCCTTTTTACTTCCATCATTTCTAATGGATGGAGTGTTAGAATTGGGGTCAGAAAGATGTGAATTCAAGTCCTGCCTAAGAAACTTAGCTTCCTTCAACCTCAATGTCCTTTTCTGCAAAGTGGGGATAATCTTAGCACCTGTCTCCCAGAGACATGGTGAAGGCAGAGTGAGTAAATATGTGAAATGCTTTGCAGATTTTAAAGAAGTATGTAAATATTAGCCATGATGATGGTGATTGATGATGATGCCACTGTTTTGCTAGCTAACGTCTCTGGGTTTTGTCACCCACCCTGTGTTCATTCCTAAATATCACCCTGACCCTTTCAAAATGCACTGAATTAAACATGAGCACAAGCCCCCTTTTTACATGGCGTCTCCCCCAATGAAGCATGAGCTTTTTCAGAACATTGACTGTCTTGATTTTCTGTTTATGTCCTCAGTCCTTAGACTAGTGCTTGGCACATAGTAGATGTCTGCGCATTCTAGCCTAATAAACACTCTTCCATTCTATGCTTGGTGCTTGGAAGCAGCTAAAGGGAGCCACAGGGCGTAGAGCACTAGGCGTGAAATCAAGAAGACCTGAGTTCAAATCCAGACTCAGATACTAGCTGTGAGAACTGGGCAAGTCATCTGGAAAATGAGGATAATAATAATATTTGCCTCCCCAGGTTATTGTGAGGATCAAAGGAGATATTTTTTTTAAGTGCTTAGTGTGATACCTGGCATATAGTAGGTGCTTAATAAATGCTCTTTTCCTTTCTTTCTCCTTCCCTTCTTTAGAAGAGACACTAAACCAAAAATATAATAAATATAAAAAATAGCTCAAAAATGGCGATGTCATTCTGGTCCTCTTCAATTACGAAGGACAACTAATCCCACCAAAATACTGGCCAGTTGTTCCTTGTCCTCAGCTCTCCATCTATCCCATTGCCATCGATTCATGAAGACCATCATAATCCATGCCTGGAACATACCTCCTCCTAGGCTTTACACTTCCATCAAGGTTCAGGTTACTACCTCCTCCACGAAATCTTCCCTGGCCAGTTAAATCAATCAGACATTTACTAAGCACCTACTATGCATCAGGCACTGTGCTAAGCACTGATCCCCACACAATTATTTTGTTTTCTCCTTCAGCAATTTTTAAAAATTATACCTATCGGCATACATAATGCATCTCCCCCATTTGTCCAGTACGACCCTCCTGAAGGGTTTTTGCTTTTCTCTACATTCTAGCACAGTGCTTGGTATATAATAGAGATTTGATAAATACCCACTGAGCCTTCTCTTGATTGCTAAAATGCCACAGATCAAGACAGATTTAAGTTACAAAGATTTCAAATTCTTTTTCAGTATCACATCAATAGCATCCAATCTGTTTGTAGCAGCCTGCAGAAACTTGGGTTTCATTTGAGATATGGGTGACTATGGGTGCAAAATGTTGCATGTACTGTCAGATGTGGTCATTGTATTGGAATGGTTTTGCTTAACTATTTTTTTAATTACAAGAAAATGCTCGATGGATTGTTAAAATTTTTGTTTGCTTGTTTTTAGATGGAAGTTATAGATCCCAAGATGATTGGAATAGAAGTAAAAAAGGCATCAATAAAACTTATTTTCTTTCTAGAAAAAGAGGAGGTTCAGTAAAATGGAGAAAACCTTGTAAGACATATCACAAAGAAGCTGACCCAAATTCAAGTTTCATTAACTTTGTGCTTCCTTAACACATTCAATTTAGATGTCTTCCCCTGTGATGGATAACTATTTCACAGTCTGGGAAAACTCAACAGAGGGTTCAATAGTCCTCTGGTGAGACACCAAAGAAATAGACTTGGTTCCTCGTATCTTAGATCTTGAGCTAAGGACATTTTCAGGGACCATCTGGTCCAATCCTTCTCATTTTTCAGGTTAGAAAACTAAAACTCAGGAATGTTTAAGTGCTTTACTGAAGGTGATTAAGTGTCAGGGATAGAACCTGAACCCAGATCATCTGATTCCTCTGAGTCCACAGCCCTCAAATAGATTTTACACTATGCTATGTCCTTATGTCCCTGAGATTGGACCTAAGCCACTTTCAGCTCTAGACTTAGGCTTCTACCCAATCTACAAGGATAAGTCAGCCAATTTGAGTTGCTTTTACTCCCACCCAGGAAGTTTTCCACATCATTTGCAAGTTTTCACCTGTATCCTAAAATGCTTGAAAAACCCACTGGCTCTTCTTGGAGTCTCTCTGACTCAGGTTAGCCTTTGATATTTGAATGGGAGGAGGAAATTAATGGAGCCTAATCTCCCCATTTTGTTTTTCAAAACAAATGCCCCTGGCAAGGAAAGATCTCTGGGTGTGTATTCAACCTAGTGAGAGCCTAGCTGCTGAACAATGGTGCTTGCTTAGAAAGGAACAGACCAGAACAGAGAATGACTCCCACCCACCTGACTTTCACTTAAGGCTAGAACAGAGATAAGGGAGGAGATAAAGCAGGTGTTGCTTCATACCCGGGAGGCCAACAAAGTCTAGCTTTGGGAGATCGGCTGGGAAAGCAGGTTTTCCAATCAGGAGCCCTTGACTCTGAAATTTGGGAGATAGAATCTCTAGGAGGGAGACAATGCTATAGCGATAACTGTCTTCATTCAGCTCTGAGAAAAGCAAGCCAAGAGATCCTGAGTTCATAGGCTTATGGATTTGGAGCTGGAAGGTACATTAGAAGGCATTTAGTATAACTGCCTGATTTTACAGATCAGGAAACCAAGGCTTGGAGATTTTTCATTATCTTCCCTAACGTCACACAAGTAGTAAGGAATGAAACCGTAACTTGAATCCAGCTCCCCTGATTCTAAAACTAGTCCCATTTTCACTACAATTAACAGCTTTTCCACTATCTCCTGGGATCATGCATTGTAAGTATGCCCTAGGGTTCCTATGGAAATAGGACTTAGGACTATTTGTTGTTACTTTTGTTAGCAAAGAATGGAGGCAATACTCACCTGTAACAGGCCGATGGGGCTGACCATCTTGTGAGCCTTCATGATCTGTCAAGATTAATTAATAATGACTCAGTTATTTGTACTTAAACCGCCCCCTGAACCCTCCTTACTGTTTGGTTTCTAGGCTTATTGGAAAGAGAAGAGAGGACCTGGAGATGGTTAGGCACTCATTCCTCATCTTCCAATTCACCAGGAGAGTGGATTTAAGTTTTATGAAACCAAAATTTAGAAAAACCAAACAACACGTCAAGAGGAGCATATCCTCAATGGAAACTGAACCACCACCTTCCACTTCTAAGACAAACATGTTTATCCCTAATCCATCAAAGGTTATGTGACTCAATTTGAGAAGATGAGTATAATGGAAGACCTGGTCTCTACTGGAAATCACCATGGAAAGAAGTCACCAGAAAAATCAATAATGTCTTTAGCATGACCATCTTGAAGTTAGGAAAGCAAGCATTCTTTCATCAAAGGGAGGGGAAAACCCAGGAAGGTGATCATTCATAGGGCTAAGCCTAGAGTTTAAGCCTAGGTTTAATGAATATTTGGTCAACTGAATTGAAGGTGAGGGAGTTTGCTATCTATTGCTATCACAATTAGTTGAAAACTTTATTGGGAAAGATAAAGATCAGGATCAAAATTTAGTCTTTCCCATCAATCCTAAAGAATCAATACTTTAGAAATCTGAAAGCACTCCATCACTAATAGCTCTGAGACAGAGATTGGCACATGGATTGCAAGAATCAGAATCCTTTGTCCAAAGTATTTTGGGATATTAGCAACATAGGCTACATTTCCCAACATCGTATTAGAAATATTGCTTAATCATAAAGTGAGGACCCTCAGAGAACACCTACATATTGTGTTATTCCTGTAGATTGCAAATTTCTTGAAGGCAGGGATTCCCCTCCCCCCTTTTACTTGGCTTCCTTGGTGCCTTAAACATGGTAATTAATCAACAAGTCCTTATTTAGTACCTACTCTTTGACAGAGAAGATGCTATTCTGCACTGGAACTTTCCAATATTAATGGAATCATAGATCTATTTTTAAAAAATTTTAGAGGACCAGGCACCATACTAGATGCTGGCATTACTAAGACAAAAATGAATTGTTCCCAAATAATTAATATTTACTTGGTGGATTGGAGAGGACAAATGGTTTCATAAAGTGGCTATTGATTTCTGTTCTGGCAGTGTCTAGTACATAGTAGGTACTGAAGAAATATTTGATTGACTTATTAGCTCTCAATCTGAATCATATGACAACCCTGCCATAGCTGCTTGTGTGTCCAGGGAAATGTGAGGATGGATGTACTTACTTCCATATACATGTACATATCTACCTACACACACACACACATATATTTATATATACATATATATCTTTCTATATACTGTGTATATATGTGTGTGTGTGTGTAAATATGTGTGTTTTGCTGTTCACCTTGATAGACTATAAGTTTAACGAGGACGGGGGCTACTTCACTTTTGGTTTTGAATCCTTAGTTCCTTAGGACAATGTCTGGCACATAATAAAAGCTTAATAAATATTTGTTAATTGATTTATATTCCCAATACCTAGGAAAGTTTCTGGCACATAGTAGGTACTTAATAAGTCCTTGTTGATTGCCAGATCGATTTTATCATTCTGAGGAAGACCAAGTTTACATTGTATCTTGGGATCAAATTATCACAAACAGCATCATCACTATAGTTGTTCACAGCCATACAGCACTGGTCAAATCTATTACAAATTTACACTTCTCAGAAATGTAGCGACTAACATCACAGCTTCCTTACCTCTTCCCCTCCAAAACAACGACAACGACAACAACAAACAAACATATAAAAAACCCTTTATATAGGAAGAAGTGGGTTTTGCATAAGAGCAATTTGGGGCACCATCTATGATCCAGAATTCAAGGCTTTGGTAACAATTCTTCTACATAGAACTATGGAAAGTCTGCTCATATCACTCCAGAATACGTTGTTTAATAATTGTGATTGGGCAATGATGGGAATATGTGAACATCAAGTTTATGAGTAAGCATTCCATCTGGTAACAATCACTCATTATTGGCTGTGCATTTGTAACTATTTTAACGATCATTTAAAAATGCAAACTAAGATACAAATTACCAAATGACCACACTCCCACACCCCCAAATAAGGAAAACCCAGCTCTTTTATTGGCTATAGAGAACATCAGTTAATTAATTCCAGGTGCTCTTAGAGCATTTCTCCAGGTGAATTTCCAAAAATAATAACTGTTAAAAAAGGTTACAGTCATCTTTTTTTTTTTAACAGAAGAAATATCAAACAGTGTCAAGGCAAAGGACTAAATATGAATCTTGGCTTGTTTTAGCAGTTCACCTTATCCTATAGGTAGAGTCTCTTAACTAATCAATTGGGCAATAAACACGTATTGAGCACCCACTCTGTTTTATCGAAAGTGCAAAGTTCTAGGGAGAGAAAGACAAATGTGAATCAGTCCTTGACCTAATGCAGGTAAAATGTTTCAATGGTTGAGTGATCAAAAGGTTTGGGAAGGAGAATTTCATCTAATATTAGAATGGGCTGGGTCAGTCATATTCCCCAAATATACTTTCATATTTTTATCCTCCTTTTCTTCAGTGTTAATCTCTCAACAAGAACTGAGGGGCAAGGCAGGAAAGAAAATGGCACAAGACTTGAAAACCATCTGGCTTTTTGCTGGATCTCTTTACAAAGTTCAAACAAGAGGTTAAAACATCTTTTTGTCATCAAGACAACTGAGATGAAAACCCTTGATTAGTAAGATACAACACAGACAGATGTATTCAGAAATGCTCATGAGGTCCACCATCACCAAAAGAGACTAACTGACTAGCCCACCACCAAAGAATACTAGTGATCTACTTGCCACAACCACACAAAGGGAAGACTTTTCAGAGACAGGACCACAGTTGTATGCAGATGAAGTCAGAAAGAACTATAAGAGAATGGGGAGTGTGGATCACAGGGTCATCACAAAGACAATAAAATGGCTATCACCAGGTCAAGAAAGGAGATCTTCTGTGGAAGAACTGACTGGTGATCAACTTAATCATGCATTTCCATGGAGCTTTTCAAAGAACCCCATCTCACAAACCACACTGTGAAGTAAGTGGCATGAGGGTTATCATTCCCTTTTTACAGAAGAGGAAATTGAGACTTAAGAGAAGTTAAGATACTCAATGCCAGCACCTCTAATTAGCAGCAAAAGTAAGGATCTGAAATGCCTCAGTTCAAATCTATGATAATAGAAGGTATGAAAAGTCTTTCTCTGATCACACAAAGTTTGATCATGGTCTAAAGAGACAGAACATCTTTCCCAACCATTACAAGCCAGATCCTTAGAGCACAGGCCTTTACCTTGGTACCATGAACTATTTACAACTGTATTTTAATATAATTGGTTTCCTTTGTAATCATGCATTTTGTTTCATGCATTTTAAAACATTATTCTGAGAAGGGATCCATAGGATTTATCAGTCTCTCATAAGAGCTTATGACAGAGAAAAGCTTAAGAGAGCCACCAAAGGAAAAGCAAATTGGATAACAAACAACCTAATTACCTGAAGGGACCTGTTCATTATCGGGAATAAAACCTCCTAAAACGGTAGGTTTAGTAACTCCCGGCAACCCAGTAGCCGTGGGGGTCACTGAGGAGTGAGCTGTGTTCTCATTTGTGCCTCGGAAATGAACAAAGGAATCTTCGACAGGAGTGGTTGAGTCTTCAGGAAGGCTTCCATATTCAAATCCATCATCTCCATCTGCTGCAAGGTGGAATCAATTGTAACCCCATCATCAGCAAGACCCCATGCACACAATTCTTGAGTTCTTGTATCATACTTTTTTTTTTAAGTCATTGACGAGGGAAAAAATGGTCAGAGAGCAAGTGGACTTCCGGAGTCAGTATATTATAATAAGCATCTTGGCCAATGCTAAATAGATGGGATTAAGGTGAGCACAAACATAATTGGGGTTGCCACGGGTTTATCAGGGCTGGGAGGAGAATTAGCTGTATCCTCTTGCCTGTGTTGTTCAAGAACCATCTAATTTGCTGGATCTTTGACTCATGAACCAGATAAAGCATCACTTCTATCACCTAGTTCACAACTGATTTCTATTTCAGTGTTCTTTAATGAGGGGCAGCTTGGTGGATAGAGTACTGGGCTTGGAATCAGGAAGGCTCATCTTCCTGAGTTCAGATCAGGCCTCAGACATTTAAGTGACCCTGGGCAAGTCACTTAACTCAGTTTCCTCACCTGTAAAGTGAGCTGGGGAAGGAAATGGCAAATCATTCCAGTATCTTTGCCAAAAAAACCAAAAAACAAAAAAAAACAACAAAAAACCACCAAATAGGGTCATGAAGAGTCAGATACAACTGAACAATACATCCTTTTAGAGAAGCTGAGGGAGACTACATGAAGAATCTGTGATTTCATCAAGATGGGAAACTCCCTTTATGGAATTTTCTCAACCAAAGCAAATTATATCCCATTTTGAACTTAGTAAAATAGTCCCATGGACTTGCCTAGAGGCTAAATAACTGCCCAGGGAATCACAGTTAGAAGTGACTTAAAATCAGGTCTTCCTGGTTTCACACTCAACACTATAATCACTATATCATGCTGCCTCTAATTTAAGAATGGACATAATATGGTATCAAAAAAGCAACCATGTGTTGAAAGTATTTCTGCACGTGGATACAAACATGGAGGATTGTCAGAATCCAGTGCTGCTGGTCAAATTGTTCTATCCTTTGCCACAAAAAGGCATAGTTTTTGAGTCACAGGCTATTTTGTCACCTTAGATTTATGACCCATGATGACAAACACAGTTGGAATACAGGTCATGTTGGGGACTAGAAAGAGGCAATTCATTTAAGAGGCAGAAAACAATAATATAATTTTGACTTTGTGATTATTCTGAAAGAGGAAGAAACAATTTACTATGGCAAAAATTATATCATTGATAGGAAATTGGGGGGGGGGGAAAGGGGAAATCAACACTTGCTTTTAAGAGAAATATTTTATCAAGAAGGCAATAAGCAGAAAAGGCAGAGACCCATCACCAGAAGCACATCCATCACTAGAGACATCCAGCCTCCCACAGAAATATGGTGGCCAATTGATTATGCTGGCTACTCCACCACAGACACTACTCATGCTTTCTATTGATCAATAGCTGAAGCCAACATAATGAATTTACTGAGTGAAACCATTAGACATTGTCATCCTTACTGAGAGACGTTGGAGAAGGAGCTGTGGGATGGTTGTGGTTGTCTTCCAAACCCGTATGCGGTCTGGAGGGTCTCTGAGAGTGATTCTGTTCTGCTAGAATAAGGAATGAATCCAGAGTCAATTGGAAACTTGGGTACAATTCTCCTCTTACAAGCCATTGGGAAGTCCAGCTACAGATGTACCAGAGATGAGTAAGAAAAGAAGTGAGTGAGTCTGGTGTAAAAGATTCTCCTCCACTGGCTGATAAAAGTATTCATTAGACCTCTCATTTCCCCACCAATGTGACCTCTTCATTATTCAACACTAAACAATTTTAGAGTGAGCTGTGCCCCCAACCCATATCATCTGCCCTGAATCAACCCTGGCCCTCATCACAGAAAACACACAGAAAAACCAACCACCAAGGAAAACAGGAAAGGAACCCGTGGTATTGTGAAACAGTTACTGCCAACAGTCAAGAAGGACTTGCTGCTATTCAGGAAGCATGACTGCAACGGACACAAACTCCCATAGCAGTCATGGATGCCAATAACCACAACAGAGGAAGAGGACCAGCAAGAATAACCAGCTTATGGGAACTCTAAGTGGACTTAATTCACAGAAACATGTGATTCAGGCACCGCCCTCCACCACCAGCAGCCCCATTTCATCAAGCCATTGCCAGTTGACTCTCTCCTTATGTCTCAAATCTTATCCCTGGATGTAGGATGTGGGTCTCCCTGGGCTTACATGGAGAGAGACCATTCACAGGGTCAAAGACAAGACCTTTATCTGTGTATATCCATCTCAGATGAGGACCACAGGCTACATCTGAAATAGAATTGAGAGTCTGAGCCCACTTTCCTTGTGCTTTTCGGTGAAAGGTACTAATCCTAACCAGCTCTGTGACCCTGGCCACGTTATTTAATGTCTGTCTGCCTCAGTTTCCTCATCCATAATATATGAATAACAACAGTGCCTACCTCCCAGGCTTGTTATAAAAATAGTAAGGTATTATTTGGGAAGCTTTTCAAACCTTAAAGTGCTATATAAATGCCAAGTATTATTATTTTATTATATAATCATCATCTTCATCATCATCCTGAACCACAAGCCATACAAAATTTGAAAAGTTCACTAAGATTCCTTTCCTCTCCTCCTCTCTCTCTCTTCTTTCCCTTTTCTCTCCCTCTCATCTCCTTCTCTCTCTCTTCTCCCTCTCCTCTTTTTCTACTATATTCGAGGCACTGGAGATACAAAAACAAAAAGGAAACAGTCCCTGTCCTTAAGAAGCTTACATTCTATTGAAATTTATTCTAAATTTCTAGACAGAAGAGGTACACATGGTCTAACAAGAAAGTTAATGCCAATTATTCAAGTAGGAAAAGTGGCCTTGGTTTTTATTTTCTCTCGTCTAAGGGGATGACCTTAGAAACCTGAAAAAGGTCCTGAAATGAAACACAAAGTGTAGGAACTCATTCATAAGACATGACCACTATGTTCCTTGCATTAGGTCAAGGGCTAAATGGAAAGACATTTCATACAAATGGCTCTCCAAACTAGCTCTGGATTCAAGTAGAACATAAGTTCCTTGGGACAAGGGGTGTTTCCTAATTTATTAAACATTACTCTCCTTTGCCTAGCCTGTGTTCCAGATAATTTAGTTGACTGCTATTTCCCAAACTTGGCATAAATTTCCAGGCTACTGTGTCTTTCTATAGACTCTCCACCATGCCTAGAATGCACTCCCTGCTCACCTTGGCATCTTGGTATCATTCAAAAATCAGTTTATGTATCATTTCTTTTAAGAGTAAGCCTTCCCTCATCTCCTCTGTGTTAGGGCACATTCTTTCCTCAAACAATCATCTATGGACTTAATTTAGAAAATGTAGGGTCTCCCTTTTCTCTCAGCCTTCAATAGAATTTAAGTTTCTTAAGAAAGGAAAGGAAGGGAAAGGTTTCCTTTGTCCTTTGCCCTTGTATTCCCAGTATTTAGCATGGTGCCTGGCTTCCCTGGCTTCTTGCAGACTCAGTTCAAATCCCACCTTTTACATGTGGACTTTCCCAGTCTCCCCAGCTACCAGTACCTTTGGGGGATTGCCTCCCATTACTCTGTACACATCTTGTATATACTTATTTATCTTCATGCTCGTTTTCCCTATTTGAATATAAGTTTGTTGAGGGGAAGGAGGAATGTTGGGTTTTGTTTTGTTTTGTTTTGTTTTTTGCCTTTCTTTGTATTCTCAGAACTTATCATAGTGCTTGACATAAAGTATTTACAAAAGATTTGTTTGTCTCATTGACTCCCTGGCACACAGTAGGCATTTAACATGTGTTTGTTGGATTGGATTTCTCAATAAATGGTTATTGAATTTAATGAATTTATTTCCTTGTTCTGTAAATAAATTCTGAATGAGTTTGGGTGGGGCTCTTGAACTGTGTCTGTAACTACAAAGTGCCAATGAGGCAAATTTGGCTCTGCACAGATGTTTGATAGTTGATAATGTTGGGTGATTTACTTTTCTCTGATTTTGTTTGTTTCCATGACCTTGACTTTTAGTCAACAATTAATAACACTTTGTGATCTTCCTCCCTTGGACAAGGTTTGATTTTTACCACCCACATGATTATCTACCACCTTCTTCTGAATTAAAAGTACCTGCTCCCCCTCTCCAAAAAAAAAAAGCATCAATACCTGCCCTCTTCTCCATAGCAAGCAATTTCTTTTGGGTGGAGTGGGGGGGGGGGGAGGAGAGATTATGTCTAGTACATAAGGGTAAATGAGAGGTATTATGGATCCCTTCATACAGACTGATCTTTGAGTCAGAAAGACCTGAAGTCAGTTCCTCCTCAGAAAGCAGTGGATGTGTAGGCAGGTCACTTAATGTTTCAGTATGCCCCAGGCAACTCTCTGAAACCCTTCGATGCCAATCTACATTGCGGGAAGCCACACCAAGAGTTCTCAACATAGACGAAATCACAGGTCTGGACCCCAAAGAAAAGGGGAGTAAGCAGGTGAAAATATTGAAAACCACTTTCATACTTGAATCCAGTTTCTTCATGGAGAAGCCAGTCCTTAGAGAATTAAGGCATGCATTGCTATATTCCCAAATTATTCAGACAAAGTTATTAATTCTAGAGAGCACAGAATATGACAGAAAAACAACCAGGGAACTATACCTAATCTACCAAAAGCAAAGCAGACAGCTGAAGCATCTACCAAATTCAGGTCAACAACATGCACAACTAAATTCCTCTCCCAGAAGTAAGGTTGCCAGATTGCTCCACCATGATCCAACACCAAGCAAAACCTGAATAAAAGCTAAAGCAGGAAGACCGGATGCTGAGGCAGAAAGGGGACTGTAAGATGTCGTCCTTACCAGTGGCTACTGAAGGATAATCTGTGGTACCTTTGTCTTCTATCCACCCTTCCTTTGGATCTCCAGTTGAGTGGTGAGGTGCTGTATCTGGAGGGGTTAATTAAGCATTAACGATCTGTTTCCTGAACATGTATTTCCAAGTCTTTTGTGCTTTGGATCTACTTTTGTTTTTCTACATACATATATTGATAGATCCCTTTATACAGTTTTTCTTTCCTGAGGGTTCTAAACACAGGCATAAAAGGCATCCTGCAGCTTATGAAAGAAATAGGACCTCGGTAAATTATCGTAGGTGTCCCAGGGGAATGAGATTCATCAGGACTTTAAAAACACCAAGAGTCTGTTGCAAAATCTAATCGTGACTAAGAGAACAACACAATATATTTCATATGGAAAGTAGAGAAGGAGTCTTGAAGGAAGCAAGGTCAGTGTACAAATCCCATCAACTTCAACACTGGCTGAATGAAGGTCATTTTAAGAAACCAGGAATTGTTAACCTGAAGGAGAAGAGCTAGAGAGGAGGGCATGATAAATGTCTTCAATATTTGAAAAGCTATCCTGTGGAATATGGATCAGATCTGCTTACCAAAAAGAAATGATAGGAAGATGGACTTCAGGTTGATACAAGGCAGGATTTTTAGACAGAAACCTTCCAGCGAAGGCTGGAGAGTCTTTGGTCAGGGACATTAAGAGAGACCATAGGACCATTGGATCATCATTTTAGAGTTCGCAGGGGCCTCAGAGGTCATATGGTCCCACCCTCTCTTTTTACAGATGAAGAAACTGAAGGTCAGAGAGGTTAAGTACTTGAACCAGGTCACATGAGTAGTGTCATTTGGCATCCTTGGTCTCTGAAGCCCCAGCTGACTCTGAGATTCTTTGACTCACAGCTCAGCCTGATTAGAAAGTTGTTACCTCTTCTCAATTTAGAAATTAGTCATTTCCAAACTGATCTAAATATGAGTGTGGAGGTTGCCTACAAGCTTCTGCATTAAAGTTGTTTACATAAGACTTGAAGGAAAAAATTCAAGATCTCCCTCATATACCATAAATGTGGCTCCAAGCAAGAGCTCAATTAACCCTAACTTGAAAACCAAGAATCAAGAAAGAATGTCCTACCAAAGGGAAGCCTAAGTCCTAGAAGGAAACTTGCCTAGAAAGTAAGTTTCTCCAGACGAGTCTTATCAGACTGCAGTCCAAACAGAAGCCTCACTACTGGAGGATTTAGAACTGTAAGGAGCTTTAGAGGTTATTTCTAACCACTGCATTTTACAGATGAGAAAAAAAAAAAACATAGAGAGAAAAAAATCACTTGCTTAAATCTCACAGGTAGTAAGTAACAGACTTGGACTTCAAACCCTAGTTCTCTCATTCAATATTCTTCCTGCCACACTTCAAAAACTAAGTATACATTGATCATATTCATTGGGCAACTCTCTTCCTCTTACAAAGACAAAGGCAATCTGAAGGTCATAACTGTAGAACTGAAAATGATCTTAAGGGCTCTTCTAGTGTAACCCCTGATTTTACAGATGAAGAAACTGAGATCAAGAGAGGTACAGTGACTTGCACAAGTTCATATAGCTTGGAAGTATCAGAGTTGGGATTTCAACCCAGATTCTGTCATCCCAAATCTAATTTCCCCACTGTCACTAGTACCTGGCAGGTAGAGAAAGCAGCTCTATTAGGGTGTACAAGGATTAGGAAGACCAAATGTGAAATTATTTAATAACTAATAGAAAAAAAGAGTTTCTATTTTTTTGGAGTGCAGGCATACCTCACTTTATTATTGTTGTTACTATTTATGGTACTAAAAATATCTAGCATTTTAAAGTTTTCAAAATACTTTATAAATGTTCTTTCATTTTATTCTCACAATAATCCCAGGAGGTAGGCGAGGTTATTATTCCCACTTAGCAGATGAGGAAACTGACACATCTTGTATCTGAAGAATTTGGGTCTTCTTGATTCTAAAGCCCAGTTGTTGACATCTTTATAGAGAAGTCTGGCAGCGAAGGGAGGAGAGAGATGGATAGAAGTCAAGGGAAGGCATTTTTTTTTAGGATTGGAGAGACCTGAATATGTCTATGAATATGGGAAGGAGCTAGTGGAAAGGATATGATTGATGATTCATGGGATAAAGGGGATTTGTAGCAACAAAATTCAGGAAGAGGTGAGAGCGGACAGGATAGAAAGTACAGGTAGGGCGATGACCCTTAAAATTGAGTATAAATAATTTCTTCAGAAGACAGGCAGAAAGAGTGGGTGATAATACCAAGAAATGTAGAGAAATGAAGAACAGCCTGAGGAGCCCCTATCAGGTGACTGCAATCTTCTCAGTGAAGTATAAATTGTCCTCCATGTTGAGGTTGGGTTACATTAAAAGCTTGAGGACAGAAAAGATTTAAAATCTACCATTATTCAGCACTAGTATACATCTTATCTTAGAATGCATTCCAATTATACACACACATGTGTCATAAATGCCTTCAAAAATAATTATTTCCTCCTTAGTACTGGGATACAGAGCTCTTGTCAATTTGTAACATGCTTGCTGCAAATTGACAATTTCCATGCCCATATTGCTGGTCATGGTCTAATTACCTGTTTGGAATTTTTCATTTCTGGAATCAAAACCTCCTTGAAAGATAACTTCAGTAAGTCCGGATGTCACAGTATTCATAGGGGTAGAAGGTGAAATGGGGGATAGTTCCTCATTAAAGTCTGAGAAAAAAGAGGTACCACCTCCCATTGGATCATGGGCAGATGCTTCAGTAAGTTTTCCATCTGTCATGAGGTGAGAATTAATTGTGATTACAAAAATAGGCAAGAGTGTCATCATTATCTTATGTTCTTAGACGAAAAACATGTTCTTGTATCTTGCATTTGCGTTGTCTGTGAGATACAAGATGGAAATGTATTGAAGAAAATGAGAACCATATTCTGCATTAAGGTGCCCAAATCAAAGCTATTATCCTGCTGAAATGTCACCATAATTCCCTTGCTAAGAATAAGAGGCAAAGCAATAACGAGGGTGAGGGAACTGGAACTTTGACCCACAGTGCTGACTGTAGACTGCAATAGGAGTGTTTGCAGTCCTTTAGCAAAAATAATTAGTTAAATAGTATGCTACCAGATAGATGTCAACCTGAGCTGTTCCCCAGGACCTATGAGTTCTTCTTAAGCTGGTATTCAGGGGTCTCTGATCCTCCTTCCAGGGCTGGGCTTCCTCTCTTTGTACCTCTTGCCTCAGGCACATTTTACACACTAGTCCTAGCCTCAAAAAATCCAAGTGATGATTTTTGAATACCAAAATGAGAAATTCTCACATTGAAACTCCTTTCTGAACTCTTGATAATTACTAACTAAAATCTGGTCTTTTAGTGCAATTTACCAAGGTTCATTTTCATTTCCTTGTCTTTATGTGATTTTTTTTGACCCTTCAATGAATTGTGCCACCATTTAATTATCTGTGCCTAGGACACATACAAAATAAGTGGAGTTATCCCTCTAATTCCTGATGAAAAAATCCATAGTTGTGTTAGGATAAATTCCTCTTTTTCCCTCCAAAAAGGCGACTCTCCCTCAGCTCATGGTTCCCCTCCACCAATGCCAAAACTGCTGTTTGAAAGCAATTCTTGACATCTTGATAAAGGCAACTAACATTGAAAACAATAACAACAAAAGAAACAATAACTGAGGTACCCAGTACACAAGTAAAAGTAGTGAGCACAAATGGTGTCTTTAAGCATGCTACCAAAAGGAAAAAAAAAAATCTTTGGGAGTCATTACCCATGTTCCTTCCTGTTGGATTGTAGTGTTCCATTGGATGGGAAATTGGATCAAGGTAACCTATCCAGGAATCATCTTGTCTCTGGAATGTTGTTTCCTGCCTGGAATATGTGTTCTGGGCTGCAGATGTTACTAACAAGGTTGTTAAGACAAGAGTTTGAAAAAAAAGTTAGCAACTGGCAATGAGCCAAGCACATTTTTGGAATTTTTTTTTTTATTTTGCATAATAGTGTCATCTCTACTTGATATAGATGGTGGTAAGGTAGGGAGAGACAGCAATCAAGAGAAAACTTGGATTCGGTTTGATGCCAGATGTCATTTGGGGAGCTTTGTTCATTCATGCTCATTTTCTTTGTCAGCAGCATATGAATCATTTGCACTAGAGTTCAATGAAAGGAATAATTAGTAGACACCACAGCAGGTCAAAAATGAGTATTTTCCCATGCCTTGTTACTCCAGAGTCCTAAAGGTAGAGCCTCAGGTGCACGTTTGTATTCTGAGATGGCAAAGCATCATCATGAAGTGAATGTTGTTCTGTGTCTCATAAAAGGGAGATTGGAAAGGTTTGGAAAGCTTCTTGACATGATGAGCATGAACGAATGACTGGCCATCTCTGAGATCTAAAGAGCACCTCTTAAAAGGCTTTGCTTCTGACATTCAGATTGATGGCAGAAGGGACATCTGAGCAAGAAAGATGTCCATTTTGTGTTGGGAAGTTCCAATCTACCACACATTTCCCCAATCCATCAGGAGCCAAGGAAAAGAGAGGTTAGAAAGTTATTGAAAACTGCTCTGCCACATCAACCACACTGAGAGTATGCAGGCACTAAATGTTCCACTTTGCCAAGAATGCTATGCATTCAGAATGCAAATTGCAGATGAAGGAAAGAAAAAGCTCTTTGCACAGGAATCCATATTGTAAACCATACAAACAGGCGGGTTTTGCAATGTCACTAAAGCAAATAAAGAATTTCTTAGTTCTCCACATGTTAGGAAACATTATCATCATCTTTCTTTTACTTAGAAAGAAAGAAAAAAAGAAGCCACCACTATAACAACGAGGAGAGCTTACTCCCACTAACCATAGTCCAAGAGGATAGAAGAGATATTACCTCCACCCAAGAAAGCTATCTGAAGTTCAAGATGAAGCCAAGAAGTTAACAATGGATATGACCAAAGGGCCAAAAGGCATCAAGGAAACCAATGTTTCTGAAGAAAGAAATCTTGTCCTAAACTTCAGGCTCTATTTCTTTACACATAGTGCCCTTGACTAATCCTCATATGTCTCCACAGCCTTCATAGAAGTATATAGAGTAATCAAATATTTTGGAAGTTTGAAACACAATCCCCTTTTATAAATTTCCTCAAGTCTCAAATTAAAAATAGTCTCACAGGGGACTGCCCTTGGATTACCTATCCCCCAGCACATTGACAAACAAGAATAATATTGGAACCATAGAATGCTAGAAATGGAAGTAATGTTAGAAAGCATCCAATCTATTCTCCCTCTTCTAATTTTTCTTTTTCCAGATAGGAAAGCTGAAGATTATAGGGAGCTAAAGTGACTTGAGACCAGGATTTAGTATAATTTATTTATTTTACTAAACACTGCTATACTGAATTTATGCTGAAATCTTAAATTTCTTTCTCACTTAATCTGTATTTCTTTTTCTTTCTTTTCCTCTCTCTCTCCCTCTCTCTCCTCCCCCCCCCAAAAAAATAAATAAATAAACAAACTCTTGAGAGTTTAGAACTAATGAACTTATCTAATGGCTACCTGTCACTGAAGTGATCTGGTAATTAGTTCTCTGATAGTCAGAATGTGTTTGATGCAAAAATACCTCTTACACTGTCTCTCCCCCTTGCCTTCTCTCTTCCCTCTTCCTCTCTTCTCTCCCTTTTTTCTTTCTCTTGAGAGGGAGAAGCAGACTTGTATTTTTTTTTTAATATGTAGAACTACTGGTGTAGAAACTCCTTTCATTGACATAAATCAGCAACTCTTTGTCTTTTTTTTTAAAGCATTTCCCAGGGCATGGAAAAATTAAATGACTTGCCCACAGTCACATAGGTAGTATATGACATTAGCAATACTTGATGCCAAAGGGAGATTCTCTCACCAATGTACTATGTTACTATGTTGTATTTTAATGAAACTCAAGGGGTTCTTGCCACATGTCTTACTGCTTACATGTCACAATTGTTTGAGTCTTTAGCCCATACACTGCCATCATTCGCATAATGTAATTCTAATGTCTTTTGGCACCTCTTTAGAGACTGGTCTTGGATCAATGTCCTTAATGCATTATCATAAGGGTTGTTGTTTGTCTTTCGCTCTCAAAGAGGACCATGACATCAGGAAGGTAATGCCATGACTTGCAAGTAAGTTGTATTTAAGTGAGAGAGGGCTGTACAAAATCACCAGCCTCATTTTCTCCTCCAGAGCCATCTGGGTCCAGTGGCAAGATATAGATCAACATGACTGGAGATGACCCGATCAAGTACAATCAATAAGGGAAGCTTCCAATCAAGATAACTTCATAAAGTAACCCATTACCCGTTGTCTCTGCTGTTGTCTTAGCATCTTCTTTTGGTGGCTGGGGATGCCACCAAAACCAATCCCCTCCTTGCTGTTGGATTGTTGTTTCTTGGGCTGTACTGCTAGGTATGTCCAAGGCTGTGAAAATGATGGTTGAATCAACAGAGAAAGCATTAGATAGCCCCCTACCATATACCATGAAGGTATTTTTCTTTATGCCACCATAGTTCTACCAAGAACAGATGCTAGAGTGGGAGCAAAGAAAAGGAGACAAGCATTTTCTAGTTCCCCAAGAGTAATGGCCAAACCTTTCATCTTAGCACCCTTAAAATTTTATTTCATTTATATTTGAAATTTGAGATTTTCCAAAAAAAATAAATAAACTTTTTAGGCATTTTGACCAGAGAAATGGAAGCAATAGTAAATGTATCAGTCATACGAAGAGAGAAATTATACAGGGAAGAAGCCACTTTTTGTGTCCATATCTCTGTAGTTGTGACTGTCCAGAAAAATCATCAGTGACCACAAGAAAATCAGAGGCAGAGAATGGAGGAGTTGGAAAGAGCCTTAGAAATTATCTAGGCTTAGTCATTTTCAAAAAAGAAGAAAAAAGAAAACAAAGGCTCAGAAAACATAAATGAATTGTCTAAAGTCAGACTGAAAGTTAGTGGCAGACAAGGAAGAGAACCCCGGCCTCCTTTGTTCCTAACCTGGTAATCTAGTCTTCTTTTTACAACATTGTACAACTTCTCATACCTAATCTGATAGTCGTTTGTTCAGTGAAAATGCCCTATGTGCCCTACACAGTGGGTACAGTTCTCTTTTGACTTGTCATGTTCATTTGATGAGACTCAAGACACCCAAACATAACTATCAAAATCACAGCAATTCATATTGCTGAATAGCAGCTTCCAGATAATTTCTGCAGTAATCATTGCTATCCTTCTCAATAAAGATGAGGAAGAGGGGTAATTTCTAGGTTGACTCCAACATATATACCCTTTCCAAATCTTTAACCCAATCTGCCACAGTGATAACTGCAGAAGATGTGATATTTGATTGGATGGGAATCCAGTTACCCCACCTTTTTTGTATCAATTTTCACTTTACATTTTTGCTTTTTAATATTTATATTTTTCCCATGATTTTTAAGACTTGCTCAAAGGGAAAAGGGCACAGGGCTTGGTCTTGATGTTCTCTCCATTCCCCCTACTCAGAGCATCTTAATACATGGGTTGAATGATCATGGTATCAACGAGCTGAGGATGCTCACTAAAAAAATAAACAAACCAAAAAATCCATGAGTATGACCCAGTGTCTCCATTGTTGAATGAGCTTCTTCTTTTGATGACTAAGGATTTCCCTCAGGAGACATATGCCTAGACTGCCCTTGCTTTAGGGTAGTCGTTGCTTGCATTGTACTGCTAAGGATGCCTGAAGCTGCTAGAATGATTACTAAATCAACTATGAGAACATTATTATCTAATACTCTCATTGGCAACAGTGACATATCTTCTATTTTATGAGAATATGATGGTTTTGTTTTTACTCCATATGGGCCAGTCACCTACACTAAGTATGGCATATAGACGGTAGCAATGGAGGATGAAATGAAGAACATATTTTATTTTCTAAAAACAATACTTCAGAAACATGGAAAAAAAATTTATCCAACCATGCATTCTAGAAGTCATGATATGAGGTTTTAAGGGAAGATGACCAAGGTGTTTGAACCAAAGAAGCAACAGCAGATCACTTTTAGGGTTGACAAATGTTATGAAAAAGAATGAAGCAGCTGAACAAAAACAAGGAAGACTCCACCAACTCCCTTCAACCATCTACTGCACCAAAGGATAGAGAAGAGGCTTTGCTATTCATCTTTCATACAATGAGATTCGCAATGGAAAGAAGGAAAGAAAAAATAAGGACAAATAAAAGCCTTCATTGGAAACCAAGATAGCAAAAGAAAGGGATATTCATCCAGCTTTCTTTCCAAAGATGTAATATCAGTGTCATTTGCCCAAGACTAATAAATACTTTGAAGACAAGAATTCAATTTTTAAAAAAACCTACAGGAGAAATTTTAAACACAAAACCACATCTAGACCACCATTTTGGACATTTTGGACATTTATGCAATCCAACAAAATGACATTTTAAAAATTCTAACAATAAATTGCTTAATCAATAGCATTCCCAGTCTAAATTAGTTTATGGAAGGAAATTATTTGGTGGACTTCTCCCCCAAAATTTCCTTCTATTACATGCCCAGTTATGTTGATTGGTGATTTTTCTATTAGTTCATCTTTAAATCAAAAGTGTTGAAAGTTAGCCTCCTTACTTGTACTTGAAGAATGATGTCCATCATAATCTTCATGGTTCCCACCAATAATGAGAGGAGGCTGTGATTCTTGGGTTGAATTTTCACCATGAGCCCTATTATCACTTCTGTTCATGTCCACAATAGCTGTGATGATGATTATAAATACACTCTTGGTTGGCCAAATGCTTGTCATCATTTTCTTGCAATAGACTGTACCCTGTTTACCCATTATAATTATTCTCTCAGAGAAGACACTTTGGAGTTTCTTCTTTCAGGAGGAAGTAAATTTATCCCAAATGAATTTATCTCAAATGAGTTTCCAGTGACTACTGCCAATATAACACAGGAGAAACGGTGCCTGACTAACTACTAACTACCTGTTACTTCACTATTCGGGGATCCATGATTCATCAATGCACCCACCTACCCCCACCCCCACATATCCTTTCTCCTGGTAAATATAACATCTCTTCTGTACCTTAATAGAGGGTATTTGTTAGTTTCTAAGTGAAAAACAATCATCACTTTGAGGCCAAATTAGTGATAAGCCTCTCCAACCTTGGCTAAGCTGGTCCTCAGAGAGGGTATATAATTCATTGTCAGGTGCAGAGTCAAAGCATTTTCAACTTGGTTGAACTTATCAAATTCTTCCCTCCATTGGCATAGGCTTTCAGAATTCGGGGTCACATCAATGCCCACAATTAACCACTGGAGGAAGATTTTAATGAAGATATGCAAACATAACCCTTATTGTTAAAGGACTACAGAGTAAATCACCCTAACTCAGTCATTTTTATTGAAAAAGCTCATTAAATTTGAGGATAATGGACTTTATGACTACTAAAATATCTCAATGATTGTTACGCAGAGAGTTGTGGAATTCCCTAAGGCCATTTGACTAAAGATTATCCCAACTTCCTACTCTCTCCTTCAGGGCTCTTCAGTTGCATTAGCATCTCCGAGTCAAGGACATTTAATTAAATATGTATAAACCATTACCAGTCACTTTTGCTGTTGTTTGAGGTTGTTCTTCAGGATTTGGATGACCATGTGCCCAGTGCTGCCAGCCTTGGATCGTTTCTTGACTTGTAGCACGTGTTGAAGCTGAAGCTGTCACAATGACGGTTGAAGAAATTATGAAAATGCTACTTGCCCAGCTTCCCCTGACAGATTTTAATTAATTTTTCTCTTTATTTTCTACACATGATAAGCCAGAAGATGTATAAATATATACATCTGGTTGGAGTTGGAGTAGAGGAAGAAGAAAAGCAGAGAGGGCCTTTGGTTTGGTTCAGAAGCATTGGCAAGGATCTCAATGTCCTTGCCTTCTTGTTTCATTGCTTGGGTCTTGAGGACATGAGGTCTCTATGGAAAAGCATCCCAAGTTCTCTGACCAAAACAGCAGCAGCAGTGGCAGCAAGCACAACACAAAAAGTATCAGCCCTTCACCAAGAGTGACCAAGAAAAGCCAAGCCCTTTTTAATCTATGCAGCCTGGAGTGACCCACAAAATGCCATAGCCAAAGGGACCAAGAATCTAAAGCAGTGGCTAGTATCCCAATTTCTGCATTCAGATACCTGTACCAGTTATGATAGAAAATTACAATGAGCACTTGAAATGATCATTTGAATGAATCAACAATAGTGTTGGCAAGAAACATCAGGAGTAAGATCTTTCCCACTGATTATGACACAAGAGAAACTCTATCTCTAAAAGCCCATATAATTAATAGGTCCAAATTATTTTTTGTTTGTGAAATACCTACAATCTTCTGACAATACGCAAAACACACCAAGGTCAAGTGAATCAAAGCCAATGAAAAGAGCCAATAGAAAAAGTCTATGAGAAAACCGCCACCACATCAGCTCACCACACAGTTAGGCATCTACCAAACACAGTAATTCCCCCTCTCCCCCCCAGTATCAGCATTGAGATATAAAATATATGTGAGAGAACATCAAGATATAATTGATATCAGTGCATTTTGGGAGAGGACTACCCACTAATGCTCCACAATCCTTTTTAGCACTGTTTTTTAACTGAATAAATCCCTCCAACAAATAGAAAATGTTATCATCTCCATTTCACATGTTAAGAAAACTTTGTGACTTTTAACCATTACCAGTTAACCTAAAAATACTTTTTGAAGATTGTAAACCACATTTATAAGAACTAATTCCTTTTACTCCCAATGATATCCAAGAGTGTTAGGGGCTCAGTGGTGGGGGAAATTCTTACCAAGTTTTTGACATAGTAACCAAGATTAAGGAGAGTTAAGGAAAGTTTACTATAGTATTGAAAAGGCAATCAGTTATCACAAACCAATTCCTTAAAATTGTGAAGTGTGGAAGCTCTTTAAAGGAGAATCCTTTGTTTCCATTCCCCACCCCCCCCCCCAGTTTTTTTTTTTTGGTTGTTATCAAAAAGATGCTAATTCTTTCTCTATAGATTCACCAATATATAAGAAGGATTGTGTTGCAAAACCACAGTCTTGTATCATAGTCAATCTTCCCCAAGGCCTGGCCCCATGGAATGTCTCTAGTTTTACTCTCACAAAATGATTCTACTGTAATTTATTATTATTCTTACTGGTACTGATAAAATCTTCATCATCATCAATGCCTGATCCAGAATAACTGGGGGATTTTTCTCTGTCTTCCTCATTTTCTTCATTTGGTTCCAGGTCTTCTGAGATGGTAGTTGACTCCATACCTGTTGTGACGACTTGTTGTTATTGACTGAGCAAAAACCTAGGCAACCCCGTTTGACAGAAGAGGGAGGTCAAGCAAAGGGAGTTAATCAATTGCCTAGTATCTCAAGAAGAAAGTAGTAGGTCCAGATGCATGACCCAAGATTCCCAAAATCTGATCCCTAAATGAATTTAAACAATTTTGTTACTAAGCATAGCATTCTGGAAACTTACCAGAAAGCAAAATTTAAAAAAAAATCAGACTACCAATTTTCCAAAGAAGTCAAGAAAGAAGATGTCAGTTAAAACTGAGATATTTGAATAGATATCATAGTGCTTAGAGTAAACAAAGCCCGTTCATGCCAATGCATTGAGAAATTAATAGAAGAGCTTCATGTATGCCTATCAATTTTCCAAGTCAACTTCTGAAAAGCTATGATTCCAAATACATATCATCAATTCATGGAATGTCATGAGCCTACAGCTCTTTATAGGACACAGAATAATCAGTAATGCTGCAAATTCTTTCTCTTCTTACAAGTGTTCACTTGGATGGTCACCAGACAAAGGGATTCAAAGAACTGGACAATCAACTGGTCACCAACATTGGACTTGTCCTAACCAGGTGGGGCATACTCATTTCAGATAGGAATGAGCAAATTAGATAGATGAATGGATGAATGGATGGATGGATGGATATATATATATATATATATATATATATATATATATATATATATATAGAAAGAGAGAGAGAGAGAGAGAGAGAGAGAGAGAGATATGGATAGATGGATGGATGGATAGATAGATAGATAGATAGGCAGACAGGCAGAGAGACATAGACATTGACATAAATATATAAACATATATAGATATATAGACATAGTTATATAGATTTGGTTATAGATAGATATACATATATATGTATATGTGTATTCACAATACATATTCCTATCTGAAATAAACACGTCCCACTTTGATTAGGGTGAGTCACATGGAGATCCACAAAATCAAAAAATTCCTCTAGAACTCAGAATGAAGTAAGAGAATGTGTATTTCACATTCTTAGTGAAACAGAGGCTTATTTAGGTTCTGTCCTTCAGTATCTGTTATCAGGGGTAGTTCTACTAATCTATTGGCGGTTGAGAGGGAGACACAATTTCTTCTTTATTCCTCTTGGATAGAAACTCATAGAAAGAAAAGATTCAATCTTCCAAATGACCTCCACAGGTCTTTTGGAATAATCCTCTTCACTAAGAATGAGTTCCCTACGTGCTGAATGGTGGTCTACAAGTTGTTTTCTAGAAAGTATTCTGGCTTTGAATACATAGGTATGTATCTGAATGGGTTCCTTTTTCATTCATTTTTTAACCTCATTATTATTTCCCCCTAGTTTTTTGCAAATACTGGCCACCCAAAAGTCGGAGAAAGCAACATTTTTAGAACCAAACAAGAATCTTTCTGATGAAATTGGGGGAAATTTCAAGAATTGTTGTTCCAAATGTATAAATGAAAAACACATTTTAGTTCTGTGACTGATAGATAATTTTCTGTGGATACATTTCTTTGGGGGGAAGAAACACGATGTAATACCTAACATGACACCTTGTGAGATGCTTATACTGCTAAACATCATAAAAGCTACTTCATAGCTGCAGCTTTGATTTCATGAGCCTGTCCATACATCTGGAGGCTCAAGTAAATGTTCATTGTGAAGATAATTACATTTATTATCCATTGTTGAGATAGAATCTTTTCAGTTCTTTTTTGGAGGTCAAGTTTATAACAGATTGCTTAGAGGTTAAAGATTCCACACCCCACCCCATCCCCAAATTTCCTAAAAATATGATGTCTTAAAGGAAACGTGAATAATTTATTAGTCTAATATCTCATAGTGTTACAAAGGATGCTTTATAAAAATAAAGACAATTTTTTAAAATCACATCGATTATCAAGAAAGATTCCTCTTTTATCAGTCTGTACAATTACCTTCCATTAGGGCCTTTTTTTCGTGCTTCATTAATTCTTTAGAAGATAGAAGACAGAACCTAACTCTGCTTAGTAATAGTATAAAACCCTCCTCAGGACACTTCCTACTCCTCTACTTCCCATCAGTGATTCAATAATCTTTTCTTCAGCCTTTTAGAGTCTCTTGAGACCCAAAAGTTAAAGAGCCTTTGCCAACATCCCCTCAAAGATCACCAATGGAGACTTGTAAGACAGTGTATGAAGAGAAACATTCTGAGTCCATTACCAGCTGTCCTTGTGGTTGTGTGCTGCCTCTCACGTTTTGAAGGCCAGAACCACTGTGAAAACCAGTCAGAGTCTTCTTGTTTCATTGCTGTGGTTTCATGGATCATACCACTAGTGCTGGTCAAAGCTGTTACAAAGGTGGTTGAATCAATGGTGAAAGCATTACTTGCTACTTCCCAGAGAACAGCTTTTCTGTGTTCAGACTTTTCTTTTTTCAATGAGTCAAGATGATCATTTACACTTTTATAGATGGTAAAGAAAAGAAAGGAAAGCCCAGAAGCCCATATATTATTTTGTATGACCATCATTGGATTTAAAACCATCCAATGCCATCTATTAATCTCCAATAGCATCGTTCTAAATATCAAGATATAGCCAACATCTGCAACCAGATAACCCAAATACAGAATTTCAGGTAGACAAAGATGGGTAGAAATAGAAGATGCTCAAATATCACCCTGACAGATTCAAAATTCTCTCTTAAAAATTCTCATTTTTAAGTAAGCACTGTGATTATATGGTGAGTAATTAGAATTCTTATTTCAGGGAGGAGAACACCAAATAGGAATGCTCAGCAAAGATCAATGACATGACTAGTCCATTGACAAGAGCAGAAGGAAAGATCCTTCATCATCAATCAAGGAATATATGAAAGCTCTTTCTTTCAAAGCATTTTGATAGAAGAACCAGACCATCAGAAGACAGAATAGGACCAAAACCCAGCAGAAAAGCTAAAACAGTCATAAAGTCCTTAAGATTCCAAAAGATGATTATTTAGATTCTTCATTTCAATTACCAAGGAAAATCTAGAAAGGCCCATGAAGGAGCAAGCCGAAAAGCAAATTTTCAGTACACATTTTGTCCTATGAAGACAATTTTTATGAACATTTTTTTTCTTGTATCATGCTTTCTGTACCACATCCATCCCTCTCTTGCTACCTCTCTGCTAATAGAGTGAAATATGCTCTGACAAATGGCGCTTCCTTTGACGAAATTGACTAAGCTAAGTTATTCTTATTCTCTTGTTTTGCCACATTTCATTTACCCTTTCAAGATAAAGATCCCCAAACTTATCTGCTCCAAGTGTTTTCTAAACAGAAGGGGGTATTTATAGAGATATAAAGGTAGTTTAATAAATCAAGTCACTACATTTCAAAATGAAATTGCTTATAAACTTGTAGGAGAATAAGGCATTCTCTACCAGTTTCATGATATAGAACTATCTTTCTCATGAATCTAACTTGCTTGGGAGAAAATGAAAGAAATATGTTTCAGAATTACATCTTCTGGATGTAATCAGATGTAATTTCTTCTGTTCCAAAGGAACCACATGGCCATCAACTTCCTAATGAAAATGGCCTCTTTTCCATTATATGGGGGCTACCACCTTAAGGGAAAAGAAAAAAAAATACTCTAAGTAAATTTATAATCATCTCCATTAGTAAGAATTACCATATGAGAAAGGGACCAGGCTGTTTTCTCATCAGGAAAGTTAAAGAGTCATTAGTTGGAAGCTCAGGGATAGACAACAGGTATCTATTTCCTTCACCTGACCAACTTTCCATAAGAACAACTGATAAAATCACACGTGACTTGTTACCTGGCTCTGCTGTTGTAAGATACTCATTCTCAGGCAGTGAATGAAACCACAACCACCTCGAATTATGCTGTGCCTGAGGTGTTGCTTCAGGAGTGGAATGAGTCTCTGAGTGCACAGGGGTGATAAAACAATTACAGAAAATTTATTTAGTAGAGTCCCCACACCAGGGAAGTAGGGTTTTTTCTCTACATAATATTCATTCTCTATAAAAAGTCTACTTCTTTATCATGATGAAAGTTGGGGAAGGCAGAGTATAGAAGAGTTCCATCAATGGGCACTTGGAAACTTCCTGTGCAAAAAGCCTAGTTCTTCACTGACAGTAATCAGATGTTATTTTTCCTCCCAAATGAACATCTTAGAGTGGAGATTGATGAACATAAGCTAACATCCCCTTACAAAGAATTCAGCATAGGATCAAGCAATAATCTACAGCAAAACTGGGTTTCCTTGGCTACTTTTTTTTAGTGCTATGTAGCTGAAATGGTGGCATTCGCCAATTTAGCCATGATTCACTAACTTCAACATTGATTTGGGCCACTATAATCTGGTTTTCTCCAAGGTAATTTTTAGGTACAGATCTGCATCTTTCTTTTTCCACCCCATACTTAAGCTAGGAAGTACTGGTACTAGTGTTTTATGCCCCGTGTGAGTAGTATCTTCATTGACTAATGATGAAGGTTGAAGCTAGGGTATCCTTTAAATTGTTTACTACTCATCCACACTTATCAGTCTCATATTTATCATTATGTTTTAATGGGATATACATTCTACTAAAAGTGATTATCAAATTCATGGAAAGCCTTCTTCAGTGATCCATTCATCACTTTCTTCACATTCTATATGTGACTTGAGCATTTATCACTAATAAGTATGCTTTGAATGAAGCATAGACAAAATGTTCCCTTCACAAGCAATGGTGTGGCCTTTCAGGATTGTGAATGCAGTTACTGAAATCACAGAAATCTATTTTCAAGCTAGAGAAGAGTTTGGGCATCTTCAGTTTGCCATTGAATTCAACTGGGAAGGGGGTGTAATGGGGAGCTTGAGGAATTATAGGGACAGAAACCCAGGTTTGGCAGAGGGAAGACAACAGAAATAATACTCTCGCCCCCCCCCCCCCAAAAAAAAGGATCAACATTGAGAAAGGAAAAACTCTAGTTGCGAAGTTCATTCATGCCATGGAGCAAACATGAAAGCCAAGAAAAAAGAGAATGTGCATGATACCCTTCAAGATTCCACAGATGAAACAATCTAGTATCTCCCAAATCCATCACATACTGCCTCTGTCATCCCCTGCCAAGTCACCATGGCCCTTACCCAACGGCACATCAGGAATAAACCAAAAGAAGACCACAAAACAAAAGCAAGCTAGGGGAGGCAGCCAGGGTATTGTAGAAATGGCCCTGGATTTGGAACCAGAAGACCTGGCTTCTGGCATTTGCTAACAGCTCTGCTTCTGGCAAGTCACCTTGCCACTCTGAACCTCAATTTCCTCCTCGGTGGAAATATGGACAATCATACCTGTCCTGCTTATCTTACAGGTTTGTTGTGAGGGTCAAATGCAACAAGAAAGGAAAAAGGTTTTATAAACCATGGACTATAATAATGACAATAATGGCTTGCATTTTTATAGTACTTTAAAATTGGCAAAGTATTTCACATACATTTTCTTATTTTACCTTCACAACAATCCTGGGAGGTAAATACTGTTATTATCCCTGCTATACAGATGAGGAAACTGAGGCAGATAGAGATAATTCGTGACTTACCCAAGGTCACATAGCTAGTAAGTGCCTGAGGTCAGATTTGAACTCAGATCTTCCTGATTCCAAGCCTGGTGCTCTATCTACTGCACTACCTAGCCACCTGTCCTCGATTCCTTTTGCTCAAGCTCTAAGAGAAATTGTTCTGAAATCCTTAAGCACTGGGAAAATCTCTACATTGGTACAAAAAGTAGGATTTCATTTAGGGTTTTTACTAGAGCTAGTGAACAGATCTTTCTGTCTTTCTTCTCATCTCTGTCTGAATTCCAGTGGCTTTCCTCTGTTAATTATCTCCAGTTTATACTGTATACACTAGTTTGTACACAGTTGTTTACATGTTTTATCCCATTAATTTGTGAGTTCCTCAAAGGCAGGGTCTGCCTTATGCCTTTCTCTGCCTCTCCAGAGCTTAGCACAATACCAGGCATATAGCAGGAATTTGATAACTTGATTGACTAACTGTCCAGCTTCAGACCTCTTCTAGGTATGAAGGAGTCTCTCTTTAAGTTACATTGCTGCATCCTATACAAAGTTAAAAGTCAGAGTTAAAGGAATCTTGGAGGTCAATTAGTCCCCTTAATATTACAGATGAGGAAACTAAAACCCACACAGAAATGAAATGACTTGGCTAGAGGACACAGATTGTAAGAGGTAGAACTGAGATTGGAACCCAGATCTTTTGCTTCCCAATTCATTTCAATGATAGTCACTCCTGGGTTCTTCTTTGTCTGAGTAATTCACCTTCCTTATCTTCAGCTACTGAGACATCGTTCAGCTGACCTGTTTAGAGGAAGATCAAGGAATCCTACCCAAAGCTTACCCACATTCAAGAGACTTTCAAGAAATACTTCATAATGTTTCATTTTTGTGACTATTCATCTATTTCTAAGCACCCTTCATCCCTGTGCCCTTCTACTTTTCTCTCAAGGGTAGAAAAGCCTGAGTTTGGGAAGCCAAATCATCCCTACATGGCTGGGGCTGGGTAATGAACTCTGCAGCCTCTCATTTGCTAAACTATAGACCTAATGTTTACCATTAAGCATGTGTTATTAATTTGGCCTTTATTTTGGCTTAATCCCTACAGTAAATATTTTACCAGGATTGTCGTATATTAAGGGAACACGTTTACAGTGATCTAGCTTTTCGTGTTTGACTCCATTTTGATAGCATTAAGCAAAGAAAGTAGCTGGCAAAACAAACATGAGGAATTCAAATCCACAGAGGGTTTGAATTCAGAGGACCTGGGTTCTAATCCCGGTGCTGATACTAAAATATATAACACACAAGCAGGGACTTTTTTTTTTTGTCTTTGTATCTCAGTGTCACTTTTTGGTCTTTGTATCTCAATGTCACTTAAATAAATATTCATGGATTGATTGATTTGCTACTTATGATCAATGTGGACTTAGACAAGTCACATCCTCTTCTCTATGCCTCAGTTTCCTCATCTGTAAAATTAAATTATCATTAAGGTCCATTTCCACCTCTAAATCCTGTGATCTTAATTATTTGGGATCTCCAAATGGGTTAAGAAATCGAGAGCCCTGAAAGTTGTACACTGCCCACTGGAGAGCCTGTTTTGCTATTTTTCTTTTGTCAGCAATAAAACTCTTAGATTTATCATCCTTTGGAATGGAACAGAGGAGGTGTGAATTTTCACGAAGATTAAACCATACTGGGAAACATGGAAGAGTTGGAACACCTTAGCCATCAGCAACGGATACATTCATGGGAAATTTCTCTCAATGGAAGAGTAGCTCACATCCTGAGTTGAGGACAGAGATGTTAACCCCAGAAATCCATTCATAAGATGAGTATGAATGGAAAGACAGTGCTTTTGCTACTGTCTGATTTGTTAGAGTCAAAGAGAGCAGAAAAGGCCCCTGCCACAAGAAAGCATATACTATTAAGTCTCTACCATCCTCTTGGGAGAACTTCACCTGAAGAACCCAAAGCTCTCAAACTCCACCTACTATTGTCATTCAACAAGACGTTGCATGAGTAAGAGGAAAAACCCCATTATCCAATGTCCAAAGAAAGATACTCTTAAGATGGAATATTTCCTTGTTAAGAAAATATCTCAACCAATCAGCATTCATGATTTTCAAATAACCAAATGAGAAAGAAAGAAGACAAAAGAAAGGAATACATATGTCCCAACCAACCCAGAGCACCAACAAACAAAACCCCAAGATGGCATCCACTTATCTTTTCTCTTGCAGTGCCAGAGAATTATATAAGCAATCAGAACCAGCACAGAAGGCTCTCCCCACATCCTGCTCCATTCAGGCAAAAACAACCAGCAGACCATTTTGTTTTAAGATGTCATCTCTGTCCTGGAGAGCTTGTTTGCTATTAACACTCAAGTTAACTAAAGTGCTGCTGGAGCAGGATCCTTCTAAAGAAAATGATTGTCATCAGGAAATTCAGCTGCCTCTTGCTTTTCCAGTATTTTGAGCCTCAATATACTATGAATCATTTAAGTGTCCTTAAGCAGTGCACTGGTGAGCATAAGGGACACCCTAGATTATCTTACTTTCTATCAAATCACAAAATCTGAGGCTCAGAAGTAAGCAAGTTCTAACGTCAGTTAAGCCAGCCTCTACCTGAACAGGAATCCCTTCTATAGCGCCCCTGATAAGTGGTCGTCCAGTGTGTACTTTAAGATCTTTGGTGAGCAGGGATTCATTGTCTCTGAGGTCATCCCACTTTGGGACAGTTCTAGTGGCTAGCAAGCTCCCCCTGATTTGGAGTATAAATTTGCCTCATTTCAACTTCCCCACATTGCTTCTCTTTGTGCTCTCTGTGGCTAAGCAGATGAACTTAACCCCTCTTCCACAAGACAACCCCTCAAATACCTAAAAACATCTAAGATATCTCTCCTAAGTCTTCTCCACATGAAATCTCTCTAGTTCCTTCAGTCAGTTCTTGCATGTCACAGGTTCAACATCCTTCCCCATTCTGATTGCCCCTTCTGCATTCAGGAAAGCAGGGAGAATCAGGAAAGCAAACATCCTTAAAACTTAGCCACCATCTTACATGGCATTCTTTCACTTAATAATAAATAATAAATTTAAAAGCAACTACTTCTCAGGTTGTTTTGAGAATAAATTGGAAGAATATTTGTAAAGTGCTTTGCAAACCTTGAATCACTATATAAATGTTCACCATCATCATCAGTTCTTTTTACCCATTTTAGAATGCTTAAGAGAGAATATCAAGAGAACAGAACTCCTAATAACTCTCTTTGGTGGTATGGGAATGGGCATCCTCCCTGTTTCCCTATGTCCTCTGAAAGTCATTCTGCCCATTAGCACCTGTACCATTTGTGATTCATACTCTCAATTATTTCCTCAGAGATTGTCACTATTAATTCTGTGAAGCACCAAGGACACAACTTCTATTGTGGCTCTTCCCCTCAGACCATAGGAAAAATAGCCAGGGCTGAAAAGGAGGAAGCCATGAGCCAAGTCTAGGTTAAGGGACTGCTTTCTTCCATTTCAATCCATTCCTCCCCAAAGTAAAGAAGGTCTTCCATCATGGGAGGTCTTCTTCAACCAGAAGTTGGATGACCACTTGCCAGGGATGTTATAAAGGAGATTCTTGTTTACCTAGTTTGGACTACATCCAGTTTAACACAACACAAACTACATATATTAATTATCAACTCTATGTTGATAATCAGTTATGTGTTGATTCTGTGCTGGCGCCAATTACTAGATGCCTTCAAGGCACTTACATTCTAGTAGGCAAATACAACATATACATGACCTCTGTTGTCCCTTCCAACTGTGAGGTTCTTTAATATATTATTCTGGTCATAAAATGGAAGAAAGAGGAAGAAAGTGGGGAACAGCTATGAACATCTGTTCATGTGTAACTGTGTATATGAGGTCTACCATATTTCCTTTTTGGTTCACATGTTGTATTTCCCATTTGCAAAACCAAATCCTGAAACCTTGGGGGTATATCTCAGCTCTATCTTGGAGATAGAGAGGGAGGAAGAGTATTATAACAGAGATGCTTTGTCTCTCCTTAATGATGTTCCCTGGTTTGAGAGGGATTGAGAGAACTACCCAGAAACTAGTAAGCTTGGGACTTTTCTGACTAGTGAAAATGAAAATGTGCCCTCCTTACTGGTGACTGAAGGAAAGTTATCATAGTCACGAGTGCTGGGGTCTCTGAAGGAAGTAGGGGTTACATCATCATATGTTGTCTCAATGATGGTGGAACCGCCCATGGTGCTTCTCTCTCCTGCAGACCCACTGCTCCCATCCTCTTCTGGATTGAGGCTGGGGTTGATATCTTCAGGATTTGTCCGATATTCTCCTTTCTTTGTATAGCGGGTTCCATCAGGGTTTACGATGCCTGAATGAAAGGAAAAGCACCATTAGGACTTTGAATTCAACTCTGTGATTACCCAAGTATGGGGAAAAGTTTTAAGTAGTAAATGCATTCTCATCAAATACAGACAGTGGCAGAGGGGCTACATTCACTATGTGACTAGGAATCATGCCTAAATGTACTAAAAGTAGCTGTTTAGATCCCAAAGATACTGAGTGTATTTCTTTGTAGTTTTTTGTGTATACACACATATATATGCATGTACTATATATGTATATATAAAAATATATTCAGCTATACACCTGAACATCTACCTAGACTGCGATTTTGTCAGAGTAGGGAACTTCCTATGTACAAATTCTGTCCAGCAAAAGGAATTGCAATCTATCCTTGATGTAATAAAAAACATCCTATAGAGTTACCTTGGAAACACACATGTTAATGTTACTTGTTCACACAACTGGTAAGTATCAGAAGCAGAATTGGAAATTATTCCCTCCTGCTTTATTATTAAATATTGCCTTTACATAAATGTGTGTATAAATATATACATGTATGTATATACATATTCATGTATGTAATATGCATTATATTGTATTTGTGTGTACATATACATGCATATTAGCATGCATATGAATGTTTATTTATTGAGTATATCTATAAATGCATATTAGTCATATATTCACATTGATTTATGACATATGCACTATACAAATGTATGTATATACATGCATGTGCACACGTGCATATACACATATGTCTGTATATACATACACATATCTATGTATCTATCCACATACATATGCATACACATATACATATATACACAGTAACTTGAAGTAATGGCTTACAGAGAAGCAACCTCAGAGTCAGGAAGATTCAAGTTCCAAGAATTCAAGTTCCAGAAATCAAATACCAGAGTTAGTTTCCCCATCCCTCACCCAAAGTCATGGTAGGGATTCTAGTAGAATCCTTTCCCAATTAAGACAAATCAAGTCAGTCCAAAGTCCACACAGAAAGACCAAAAAATAGTGTGAGCACAGTGGACCATTGCCTCTGAACTGGCCCTGTTATTTTGACGTGGCATTGAAAACAAGAAGCACTTTTGATCCCCACTAACCATCCCCACCTTTGTGATAAGAACATACAATAAAAGTCAGCAGGAAAAGGTACCTATGGTGATTTGTCCTTCAAATATACTTGGTATGTCTGTGACAGATGAGCAGTCTTCTTTGTCCAGTGGGGCTATGAGGAAAGAAAAGAATGCAAATGGTTAATTTCATTGAAATGAGTCAAGAACTAGTTCCATTAAAAAAAACTTAACTAAGGCAATGTTTTCACCATGTCTTAGTCTCTTTTTTTTTATTAGAATTTGATTATCTCCCTGCCCTTCCCAACACCATTCCAAACTGACCTTTCCAACTCACCTAACCTTCCCCCTCCACCTCAATTGGGATCTTAGAAATGGAAGAGATTTCAGAACTCATCTAGTTAACCAATCCATGATACAGGTAAAAAAAAAAAAAAAAAAGTGAGGCCAGGAGAGAGAAAGAGACTATTTCAAGGTTACAGAAGTAGTAAAGAATAGAACCAGGTGGGATCCTACCCTGCTAGGGAAATCTGCTCTGGAAACTTCCCTAGAGAGGAAGTTGCCTTGTGTTGTCCTTCCACCATAGATTGTGAAATCCCTTGTCACCGCCCATTTCCCAGGAATCTTTACCTCCCAGGTGCTCACAAAAAACATACCACATCACAAGCAAGTGCACACAGCATCAAACATCTTGTGAGACAAAATATTTTGACTAAATGCTTTCACCAGGATAGAAATATGATAAATGTGAGTATAATTTATAGGCTAAATTAAAATAGAGTCAGAGATTCCAAGTCAATTTCCACTGTGTCACATTCCTTTCCTCAACTAAAACAGAAAGATACAAGAATACTGAAGAGCAAGGACATCAAATTAGCTCAAGATTCTCAATGACCACCTAAAGGCTTGACAAGAGCTCATATTTCTCTATGAAAATATGGCAAGTCACGTTCTTCTTTCATGCAGCTATGGAGATTAGATCCACACGGATTTTTTCTCCTGGCTTTATCTAGTAGTTGATTGATTATCTCTGGCCTAATTTTGGTTCCATCCAGTACCATGAGTCAACAAGTCCTTATGTTTAGCTGATATCTTGACCATTTCAAGGTGTCCAGTCCACAAAACCTGGGACTTCATAGCATGGGTTAATGGAGACATCAAAGACTAATTATTTTTGCTCATTTTCCTTTTATGTGTTTTTTACTCTAAACCCAACAAATTCCAAATAAAACAAGCTTCTTCATATACATGGTTGAACAGGAGAAGATTATATCTGAAACCTCAAATTTCTATTTTATAGAATTGGCTTTTCTTTTTATAAGTATAAAAGAAATCCACTGGGTAATTTTCAAAACTTTCCTATTTGTCTATACTCCCTCTTGGTCTTGCTTCCATTCTCTTCTCTTTTGAGGAGGGAAGGTGAGATTCTTATTCCTTTTCTCCTTCCCTCCTCTCACATCATCCTCTCTGATTGTTAAGACAAACAGCATCCTTCTGAAAATTAACACAAACAAAAAAAAAAATACCCTCATAGTCCATGTCCAAAAATCTCCCCAGGAATCTCTTTGAGTTCATCGCTTCTCCATCAGGAGGTAAGTAATGTTCTTAATCATCAGTCTTCAGTATCACAGTTGGAAAAACTAACATTTGAAAGTTCATTTGTCTTTCCCCCTGTTCTTTTGGAGTTTTCCTTCACATTTTCCAGGGAAAGCATGAGATGACTAACCTTATGTTTAATTCATTTGCCATGATAGCTATTAGAATGTAAGCTCCTTGAGGGCAGGGATTGTTTCAATTTTGCCTTTTCATCTTCAGACCTTATTGAAGTCCTTAGTATATGGTAGGCACTTAATAAACAAACACTTAATTGACATTCTCATGCCTTCCCCTCAAAAAATTACATATTTACATTAAATATTTTATACATTGTATATTATTTTATTATATATCTATATTAAATATATATTTATACATATTTCATAAATCTCCCTTGATAGAATATAAATTCTAGAAGGGCAGGGGGTGTCTAATTTTTATCTTTGTATCCCCAGCACCAAACACAGTATTTTGCACTTAAATAAATTATTTTTATTTGTAAATATACATATTCCATAATCTATTCTCTATGTTCTATAAAATCCTTTAAAATTTAAGATACTTGAAATCAGGGATCTTTGTTTTTGTCATTGCATTCTTAGCCCCTGGCACATAGAAGGCAATTAGCAAATGCTTGTTGATTGCCTCATTGATTTGCATCAGCTCAAAGGAAAGACCACAATCTAGAACTTCATACAAAAGAAATTGTTAAGAAGAAGGGTTTTCATATCTTTAAGATGAGGAGGATCCCATTTGGTCTCCCCTCTTTCAGATCTACCATTGGGAAAACACCTTGTAAACTAGAAAGGGCTTCTGTAAATGGCAGCTACTGTTATTATCATTAGTCATGTAAGAAGACTCTCACAGATTTGGTTTTTGTCCACTCGGAGGAGAGAAATGGGCAGTTATTACTTTAGCAAACACAGTACATGGTGGCAACCACCATGCTGCCACTGAAGGATTTCTTAAGAGGGGAGGCCTTTCACCTAACATGAAAGTGATCACTTTACTAAAAACAAACAAAAAAACCAACAATCCTATGCATGCATCCTATGTGGAAGGTAACAACCTCTCTGAGACTGTAAATTGCAGGACAGCTGATCCTCTATGTCGGAGCAGAGAACTTTTTCCCTGGGAGTTCCCTCAAGCCTCTGAGATGCCTTCTAACTATCTGTGATCCTATGATCCTATGAGGGCAAGGAGGTGGCACAGTGGAATGCTTCTCTTCCTGAGCACAAATCTGGCCTCCGACACTTATAACTGTGTGACCTTGGGCAAGTCACTTAATCCTCCTTGCTCAGTTCCCTCATCTGTAAAATGATCCGAAGAAGGAAACGGCAAACCACTCCAGTATCTTTGTCAAGAAAACCCCATATGAGGTCACAACGAGTTGGACATGACTAAACTGACTGAACAACAAAAATGATCCTATGAAATTATAGGTCCAGCCCTGCCCCCCAAAATATATTATCTCTCATCCACTGCTATAAAAAATATTTAAATTAGAGAAAAACAAAGACAAAATCATAGGATCATAGATTTAGAACCAAATGAGGCTCTCATCTAAGAAGCTCGATAATGTCATGGACAGAGCATTGGGTCTAGAGGCAGGAAGACCTCAGTTCAAATCTAGCCTGGGACACATACTAGCCGGGTGACCATAAGTCATTTAACCTCTATTTGCCTTAGTTTCCTCACCTGTAAAATAAGTACAACAGCACCTTGTTCATAGAGTTGTTGTCAGGATTAATCCAGATAATGTTTGGAAAGTGCCCAATATCCGGTGCTTTATAAATGCCTGTTCCCTTCCTTCCCTTCCCTGCCAAGGTAGGCTGATACAATGACTAGGGGGCTCTTCTATGGAGAAGACCCAGGCTCACAGCCAGTCTCTGACACTTGCATGACTTTCATTGACCATTCACTCTAATACACATCAGTTTCCTTCTCTACTAAGTAGTTGATAAAAGTATAATATAAATGCTGTATTAGGTGCAACCAATGACAGATTCAAAAAGGACCCTGGCTCTGACTGTGTCATAAATTTAGTCTTTGAATTTGCCTTCTCATTCACTACTGGGGCTTGGCAAAAGCAAACCCCATGCCCATTGCCTATAAGTCCCAACTGGATTCACCTTAGTTCTGACGGGCTGGGAGCTGCCCTCAACTTCCTTCAGGACTGATTAAATTCTGATATGATTTAATTTAATTTTAATAAATTTAGTAAATTTAATAATTGAATTTAATAAATAAATTTAATCATAATCAAATCAAGAACATCAAAGCCAAGGGAAGATCAAATTCAGACCATTTCCCCAAACTGAGAGACTGGTACTTGGTGTTCCAATTTCTATTCTAAAGAATGTTTGATGTGTTTTTAGCATTTCTCAGGTCCAAGGCAGTGTACATGCCAGTGAGGATGATAACCCCAAAAGACATTCAATTAGGTTTGCCCTCTCTTCTCCAACAATGGCACCTCATTAGCCAGTCTTTCTGTCTACTTAATGAGCATTGCTGGACTGGAGAGAATTAGGACAAAGGGAAGCTATTGCTTCATTCAGTGACCCTTCACAGAGACCTTGAGAAAGCAGACAATAAAGACTGAGCTCTCTCTCTCTGGCTATCTCTACCACACTAAACCAGCCACCTAAAAAGTAAACTCCTACCTTACTTCAAAGTACAGCACAGATAACACTTACCAACCCCTTTCCTGATTTGGCTATCTGCCCAGACCTTCCCCCAAGGTACCTGTGCTAACTCCTTTTTGAAACACACACACACACATACACACACACACACACATACACGTATACACACACATAACACAATACAATATATACATCATATGCATCACAATATATAAATTTATATGCACACAAAGAGCACCAGGGTCCTGGCTTAAATGTATATATTATATAACCTATGAAAAATACTAAGATAATATATAAGAAATATTATATAATATGTTGTATATAATATATTAGCTATATTATGTTATATAAGAAGCACTACATGTAATATGTTGATATATAATAAATTTTACATATATATTATATAAGTAATAAATGTATGTAATATGTGTAGCATAATGTATTACAAAATAAAATATGCTATAAATGTCATATATCATATTATGTTTTATATGTACTTATCTATACATATTGAAGCCCCTCCCCTCCCAATAGAATATAAGCTCATAGAGGTCAGAGGCTTTTAATTTTTGATGTCATACCCCCAGTGCCCTAGTACGTAGTAGGTACTTAATAAAGGTTTGCTGAATTAAATTACTGATTTTTGTTAAACTATCAAATGTTCCGTACAGTGCCATGTATATGGTAGTTTACTGATGACTACCTGTTTATGCCACTCTAATTCAATTAATGATTTGGCTAGACTTCTCACTCTGACCCGCTATCAGGTGTTTCCTTCCTCCCTACTTTGTACCAAAGTAAGGCTTCTCTAAGCTATGGTATCAATTTATTTCATTCATATTACAAACAATTCGATGGAAATAAATGCCAACCCACCTGAGGCATTGAAGCAGTAGGTGTCGTAATGAGACATATTTGAGGCAAGGATATATATCCCAGTGTTATTTGCTGCACAGAGAAACCTAGGGGTCTTTCGTGGGATTACAACATGTCCATCTATGAATCCATATCTGTAGAAGAAGAGGAGAACATCAGTCTGCTAGGACTATCATGATGAGTCATGGGATAACTCACAACATGAGGTCTGGGACCATTTTGAATTTTTCTTTGTACCTCTCCCAACCCAAGTGTTCGAATATTCTCGATAATTTTTGCTGGACCCAATTCTTTACTTATTCAATATTCCTTCATTTAAATTAGCCCTAAAGCACTTCAGAAGGATTAAAGCTAGATGTGCGCATGTTATAACACATTCAAAATAAGGAATTACTTCAAAGAAATAGAATGAAGTAGATAATCAAGTAAATATGTGACTAGAAAAATGATAGACTAGTCATGTGGAGAGGATAGATCATGCATTCCATTGGTATTTATGCAATGTTGAGAGGATGTAAGGAAAGCTCCTGGTACATTAGGTGGAAATCTGGTGGCAAATTTGTAGAAGGTCATGGACCAGAGTCACATAAGATAGGCAAGCACAAATGAATTGTAATTTGCCCTGCTAAAGGAAATGCCTACCAGGGGTGTGGAGCCTGCTGCCTCCAGGTCACATGTGGCCCTCTAGGGCCCCAAGTATGGCCCTTTGACTGAATCCAAAGTTCACAGAACAAATCCTTTTATTAAGGATTTAAATTGATTTTAACGAGGTCATAGATCTGTTGAAAAATTGGAGTACTAGTTAAAAAAATTTAAACAATCCACAGAAATGAGGAGCTACATTTTCTGAAACAAGAGGATCCTCTGTACTCTAAACCCAATAGAATGTAAGCTCCTTGTGGACAGGGACTGCTTCCTTTTTGTATCCCTAGTTCTCTGAACAGTATGTGACACACTGCAGAACTTAATAAATATTTTTTGACTAATCGATTACTTTAAAAAGAGGAAGGGAAGTGAAAGAAAGAGAAGGGAAAATAAGGGAAGGGAGGGGAGAAGAAAAGGGAGAAGGCAGAAGAAAGAGAAGGAAGAAAACCCAACAATTTTTTTTCAATGCCTCTCAAAAGGAGAGCTTATATGACAGGGAAAGTGAATATCTTTTAGTTCTATTCCTAAACTGAAGTTAGTGAGGAAACTAAATCAGAAACACATCTGGGTTTAATCCTGCATCTGCCACTATCTGTGTTGACAATAGACAAGTCACTTGTCTTGTCTGGGACTCAGTTTCCTCACCTGTAAATGAGAGTTGAATTAGATGGCCTCTAAGGCCCCTTCCAGCTCTCTAGCCTAAGACTTGATGACCACAAAACAACAAATGAGACATGGTCTGCTAAAAGGGAAATGCTGCCCTAGTCTAATGAAACCTCTTTGAGAGCTGTTTTCTTTTTGTCTTTCTATCTCCCTCACTCCGAACAATGCCTTCCATTTTGTGGAGTGGAGGCAGAGGGGTGAGTAAAGGGTGACTTGTGACTTCATAGGTATTGGAGACTTCTTGTAAGGAAACTGCTTAAATCAATCGATTAATTGATAAGCATTCATTAAGCAATGTTGAAAGGTTGTAAGGTACCAGGTGACGTCTCAGAGATACACAGAAAAAAAAATGGGCCTGTCCCTGCCTTCAAGAAGCTTACATTTTATATGAGAAGTCAGTACATACACATAAGAATATACAAAATAAATACAACACAAATAATAAATTACTCTTTAATGGATACTCTTAGAGCAGGGGTGGGGAACCTTGTCTTAGAGAGTTTCCTGAGGCATCAAGTGAGTTACCCAAGGTCCTACGTTTACTCTTAGGTAGAGACATGACTTGAAATCAGTTTTCTGAATCCAGTACTAAGTTCAGAGGACACACAGTGTCTTGTACATAAAAAAGATTGATAAATAGACACTTATTGCACTGAACTGAATTAGAACGTAAGCTTCTTGAGGGTAGGTTTTTTGGTGGTGGTGGTGGTACTTTGCCTAGCACTTATAGTAAGTATTTGATAAATGGTTGTTGACTGAATCCAATTGAATTTAATTGAGCTAGGGAAAGGAAAAAAAAGCTTCATATTCAGCAGTATTTCTAAAATGCAACCCTGGCTAAAATGACATCTCTCCTATTTCAGCAACTTCATGCCAAAAAGCCAAACTGCCTCAGGTTCTGTACACCCCCTCCCCCAAATCTACAGGCATTTATACAGATTTTCAAGTCTCTTGGCACAGCACTAATTAAAAGTCTGTTGCAACTAGAGAGCCTATGACTAATTCCTCATTTGAATGGACCAACTGGTTTTCCTGAAGTCTCCTCAGCTTGGCGGGGTGGGGACATTAAGCAGTAATAAGTTCTATATACCTGAAAATTGCTATTTATCAGGGAGGGGCAGGCAAGAGAAGGTTGGGACTTCATTCAGGTCTATCTCTAGCATCTGGCATGTGGCCGCTATCTGATTCAGAAACTAGGGAAACTTTCAGATTTTGTAACTCAGACTCTCAGTGGTAGATGAGACAAACAATGGTTTACTCCTTAGGGGCCATTTTGCTTTGTGTGAACCCCAAATTTCCCTTGCAGCACTGCACTGGGAATGAGAGGGCCTACGTCTGAATCCCAACTTTGGTCAGTCTCTTAATACATCTTATTCTCATTTTCCTCAGCTGCAAAATGGAAATGCTATAATAGAAATAATAATAATAAGACAATAAATTTGCCTTATTTACTCATTGTATGGAAAGATCACAGATCTAGGGCCATCTAGGTCAAACCCCATTTCACAGATGAGGAAACTGAGGTCACGTAGACACTAAATGGCACAGCTGGGTTCTGAAACTGGGTCTTCTGATGTCAAGATCTTTGCTCTTTTCCTGCCCATCATGAGTTAATAAGCATATTACTTTTCCTGGGAAACATTACATATTATTACTGCTCTCATTGTTATTTTCAATAAAAACTTCCTTATGGACTTGTGTCAAAAACATGTGAAAGTCTCACCATGGATATAATTTCTAGCGATTACTGGTGGCCCCATTGAAAACCCACAAGATTCCTCTTTGAAGGTTTGCTAAGTGCTCATCCTTCTCATTGGAAAGCAACCAGAGACCATTCTGTAGGGGGAGGCTCAGTGTCTTGGATCCAGATGGAATTGTACTTGTTTTAAAGTCAAAGGAACTTTGGAAACCATCTAGCCAAGTCCTCTCAACTTATAGTGTCCTCTAGGTAGTAAGCAGTTAAGGCAGAATTCTAATCTAGGTCTTCTGACTCTAAATCTGAGGGTGTCTAATCCAACTTTATCCTCTTACCTGCAAAGAAAATGAATCTCAGAGAGGGAAAGTGACTCAAGTAGTTAAGAGCTCAGACTCTAATCAAGTCTCCAGACTGACCAAGTATTGGAGGCATCTGACTGTCATGGAGACTTTGTGAAGTTTCCATAGTGATCTCTGGAGAGAGAGAGAGAGACAGAGACAGAGAGACAGAGAGAGACAGAGACAGAGAGAGACAGAGAGACAGAGACAGAGAGACAGAGAGAGACAGAGACAGAGAGACAGAGACAGAGAGAGACAGAGAGACAGAGACAGAGAGATAGAGACAGAGACAGACAGAGACAGAGACTGTGTGTGTGTGTGTGTGTGTGTGTGTGTGTGTGTGTGTGTGTGTGTGAAGAAGGGGAAGCTGTGGGCCAACACCGGAAGCTGCAGAGCAGGCGATGAGGAGATTACATAGAAACCCTCCAGTGAAAATGAAGAACTTTCCATTTGTGGTCAGCTCGGTCCCTAACTGCTAACAGGCACTGTTGTCCATAGGACCAAACAGAGACACAGATGAGGCTGTTTTGTTGATGCAAAGCAGTATAAGATACATTTTCGAGGTTGGGATGGGAGAGGTGTATGGGAGGAGACTGTGCAAGAGGGAGTACTTTGGGGGTCTTTCTTGGTACTTTGAAAATGTAGTTTTTTTGTTTTTTAATGTCTAAGAAGAATTTTTTTTTTTTAGTGTCTTGGAAAACACATTGTAAAAAGTATATTGTTTTTCCTTCCCAGATTGGAACAAAAAAAGAAAGAAGAAAAGAAGACAAGGAAAGGAAGGAAGGAAGGAAGGAAGGAAGGAAGGAAGGAAGGAAAGAAGGAAGGAGGGAAGGAAGGGAGGAAGGAAGAGAAGGGAAGGAAGGAAGGAAGGAAGGAAAGAAAGGAGGAAAGAAAGGAGGAAAGGAGGGAGGGAGGGAGGAATCCAATTCAATAAGCATTTATTAAGCGCTCACTATTTGTCAAGCACAGTACTCAAGCACTCCCATCAAGGAGTTTATATGAAAAAGTTGGGGGTGTGGAGAGATAAAACATGTACACAGATGAGTATATTCAAGGCAAAGACAATGTCATTTCAAGATCCAAGGAGCACTGAATCCTAGGGGAAGCAAGAGAGATTTCTCGTAGGATGTGATCCCTGGGCTTGGTATGGTTTGAACAAACCCAGGGGAACTGAGGCAAAAGTGAAGGGATCATTCCAGAAACAGGGCAGCAGTGCGGGCAAAGACAAGGAGGCAAGAGATGACATGTTGTGAGTGAAGACTAGCAAAGAGATGGTGATTGAGTGAGTGGAACAAAGAATACATTAAAATGAGAAGGAGAAAAAAAAGAGAAGAAAAGAAATGAGAAGGAGGCAGCAGGACACAGTATATAGGGATCCAGCTTGGGAGTCAGAAACAGCCGAGGTTAATTCCGGTCTCTGACACATACCAGCTGTATGACCATCAGCAAATCCTTACTCACTCATCGCCCCAGGCCAGTAGTCCATCAACATCAATAGAGGGAATTTCCGCTTGGGAAGTCTTGTTGTCCAGAACAGTCCTTTCAGTTGTGTCTGACTCTCTGTGACCCCATTTGGGGTTTTCCTGGCAGAGACCCTGGAGGGGTTTGCCATTTCCTTCTCCAGCTCATTTTACAGATAAGGAAACTGAAGCAAACAGGGTGAAGTGATTGCCCAGGGTCAAACAGAGAGTAAGTGTCCTAGGTCAGATTTAAATTCATAAAGATGAGTCTTCCTGACTCTAAGCCCATTCTATCCACCGTGCCACCAAGCAGGAAGTTCTAGATATCAATGAAATCACACTTATAAACCAAAAAGATATATGAGAGAAGAAAAAGAAAGAAAGAAAAAATGAAATAAGGAAAATAAAGGGTTCCCAACAAGAGTCAAGACCTGGAGTATGAGCTGCGTATTGATCTCAAACATTACTGTTTATTTCTTCTCTTGGGGCTCAGACAATTGTATCAGGATCCTCCTCAAAGGCAGGAGAAAGCTGGGCGGTCATTTCAGCCCTGAACAAGCAGATGGCCTGGGTGGCCCGTTCGAGGCTCCCCTCTCTATGACTCACAGAAAATGAAGCTGACTAAATTTCACTTGTCGTACTAGTTTCAAATTTACTTTGACAAATTAATAGGTGGATCAGAGTCTTCAAGAGACTGACTGCCCATGCAGCTGTCATTCCCCGAGGTACAGCCAGCCTCCAGTGACTAATCCACTTTTCCTGCAGGGAACCTTCTCTGTTGCAGGGGAAGGCGCTTTGAAAGCCAGAAGACCTGGGTGAAAGTCCTGACTCCAAGATTGACTACCTATCCACAACCCTGGTTAAGACAACCAATCTCAGTCCTCTGAGGCTCAGTTTCCTGATCTATAAAACGGGAACAAAAATACATCAATCATGATGATGATATCGATTAGCATTACCTGCAAGTCTCGAACCCAATGCTCAATGCTTGTTCCATCTGCTTCAGAGTAGGAAGGGTGCTATTAAAAGCCTTACAAAGGTCAGCAGCCTCAGTTCGAGAAATACTGTATCGTCCATTTTTCTCAACGTGATAAACCCCTGCAAATCTGCAGGTGATATTCAGTTCTGTTGGTTGAAAGGGGAAAGAAATAAGTCAGTTTTTCAGTCAGTCCCACTTAACAGACTTAAAGATTCCACAGGATCTCAGGTCATTCGAATGAACTTAGTCTTAAAATTATAATTTATATAATTAATTTATTATATAGCATATTACATAATTAATATAATATAATCACTATAATTATATATTCATGTGATGTTATTGATATAATATATTATATATCATTGGTATGAGATGTGATTTGTATAATATGGTATAATTTATATGATATAAAATGTTCAATATTATTGAATTATAACATAATTTATGTAAAATTTTATAATTTATACAGAAATATAACACATTTCTATAGTGCTTAAAAGTTTATAAAATCCTTCAGTAATTAGCAGGGGCTGGCAGTAACTACCAGAGAGATAACAAGACAAAAGTGAAACAGAAGCTTACATTCTAATGACGGAAATAAAGCATACATATGCGTTTATGCAAAACATATACAAAATGAATACAAGGCAGTTTTGAGAGGGAGCAGCTGGGCAGGGTCAGGAAAGGTTTCATGTAAAAGCTTGACTTGAGTTTTGAAAGAAACGAGGGATCTCAAGAGGCAGAGGTGAGGGAGGCACATGGGTTGGGGTGGCAGCATTTTAACCACATAGCATCTAGCAAAAAGACAAGAGATGGAGTGTCAGGTCTGAGGAACAGCCAACGTTATCATCCCCATTTTAAAGATGAGAAGGCAGGGGTCTTCTCAAGGCAAGGTGCAATGCTTTGCCCAGTGTCCCACAGCAATTCTGGGACTCAAGCATGGCTCTAACATCCTTAGCTGAGTTCTTTTTCCATTACAGCATCACATGGAGCTGGATTCTGGGAAAACCTAAGGCAAAGCTGCCTCATTTTCCAACCCTCCAAATGAGTGATCCCTGACAGCTGGCTATTGTGTGGAATGGAAGTCCTGGGATAGCCTTCAAAAGACCTTCATTTGACTTTGGTGATAAAGGTTCTCAAAATTAAGCCCTCTGAGGACCTACAGAAAGAACAGGAGATTTTTAGGCTGGAGAAGAGACTTGACTAGGATGGGGTATGAAAGCTCTCTTCATGTGTTTCAATATAGGTCAGATAGAAAATATGCTGGCTCTGTTTGGCCCCAGACCTGGGGAAAATGGGCAAAGAGGTAAGTTTATCCTGAACACAAGGAAGAACTTTTTGAATAAAAGTGGGAAGAGCTGCCTCTGGAGGTAGAGAGAAAGGGAAATAGAACCCGTAGAAAGGAAGAAAAGAAAGAAGAGGAAAGAGAGAGGGAGGGAAGGGATAGTAAAGGAAAGGAAACAGGAAAGAAAAGGGGGAGGAAGAGAAGAAAGAAAGGGCACTCATTTGTTAAGTATGATGTAGAATGGCTTCTGTTCACATGTGGATTGAATTGGCCACTCTGGTTCTTCCCGACTTTATATTTCTTTTATTCTTCAGTCCTGGCTCTGACTCCAAATGTTATACCATGACAAGTCACTCAAGTCTTTGGAGCTTCACATTCATCTGTGAAATGGGTCTAATAAGACCTGCCCTACTTGTCTCACAGAGTTGTTGAGAGACCCAGATGAGATCCTATGCATGAAACCACTTTGGACAACTGTCAAGTACACTTATTCCTTCCACATCATGATTTTCCCCATCTCGGTTTCTATATATCACAGATCAGCATAAGAAATCTAAATGGGAATTTTGAGGGAGTTTTGCAGAAGTCACAGACAACATGTAAAGACCAGCAGATGACAAAGAAAAAGTTTAGAAACTCAAAAATGCACAAAATATATGTGTAGTGTTATATAATATCAATAACCCATAGAAGAAAAAGAAAAAAATCAGACCTTCTCTGGTACAAAGGGAGAGCCAAAAAATTGTGTGCAGATTTTCCAGATCATGGATATGTGGAAGACATAACTGTACCAGAAAATAGCAATCAGCAATGATTTGAGGATTTCCAGGATGAGCGATCTGTTCCTATATCCAAATGACCCATATGATAGCTGACCAAAAGACTAAATGAAGTCTCGCTGACATCTTACAAAACAAAGAATTCTCTAATTAGCACATGATGCAGAAATGCACATAAGGCCTCTTACAAGTTTTGCAGAAATTAATCTGTAGTCTCAATGAGCAGCAGAAAATTATACTGTTATACTTGATCTTGTATCACAATCTCTGAAGACTTCAAGAACCTTAATTATTAAATCACCTCATTATTCCTCAGGTAGCATATTATCCCCAATTTACAGATGAGTAGCCTCAGAAAGAAAAGGGTGAAGTGATTTAAATTAAGCCTGGGAATCATGAAACACCCACAGTGATGAGCCTCTCTTCACTTGGACTCAGAAAAAAATATTTTCACCTTCTTTGAACAAGCTTATTGAGTTGCCCTGCCCATTATCTGCCGGCCCTCTCTCTTGTCCCACTCCAAATGGAAACTGAAATTCTCCCCCACTCCCTAGTTGGCAAAGATTGGGTAAGTCTTCACTTAACTTCTCTGGGGTTCAGTTTCCTCATCTGTCAAATGAAAGCTTAGACCAGAGGGCCCCCCAAAAGTCTCTTCCAGCCTTCAAACTCCATGTTCTAAGTTCTTTTTATTTTTTTTTCATTTTGAACCTAAATGCACACCTGAAAGAGTGTTTTTAAACACACAGAGCAGAGACCTAGATTTCCTTCCAACTCCACCATTCTGTGATCTATGATTGAAGGTCCCTTCCAGGTCTGATATTCTAAATACCATGTTCCAAGCTTCCTTCTAGTGACACTTCTATGTTCTCCTCCAGTTCTAACATTGTATGTTCTGTGTCTGATGGGCCTTTGCAGTTCTGAAGCTCTGGTTATGTTCTGATCCATCCTAGATCAATCCTGGATCTGGAGGAGAAAGCTACAGTTCTAAAGCCAGTAACCACTCCTGGATGGCTGCCTCAATGCCTTTAGTGCTTTTCAGGGAAAAGGTGTACTGAGGTTTACAACAGGATCAGGAGGAAAAGAATGACAAAATTATTATTCCCATGTTTCTGGCTACCCCCAGTGCCTACCCCCAGCACTATAAAGCTTCCTCACCAGATCATTCAGAACCATATTGGAATCAAGGCCCAATTTCCCTCCCTACTCAATGGACAATATTAAGAAACAAGAAATATGATTATCGGTTGAAATGACATAAAAGAAGATGTGTTCTCATCTACTTTGTACCCTCAGAACTATGGAGCCTTTCCATCTATTTGTAACAAAAACAGACCTAAATTCAGAAAGACAAGTTCAAATCTGACCTCAGACACTTAAACTCTTTAGGTGATTTCAAGCAATTCATGTGATGCCTGTCTGCCTCAGTTTCCTCATCTGGAAAATGAGGTAATAATACCACCCACTTTCCAGGGTAGGTCTGAGGTCCAAATGAGATAATATTTATAAAGCACTTTGCATAAATGCTTGTTATTACCATCATTCATCATTATTTTATATCATGCCCCTCATTAGAATGTAAGACCCTTGAGAACAGGTGTTACCTTGTTTTTCTATGTGTATCTATTTGTGACTAGCACAGTGCTTTTCACACAGCAAGTGATCGATAAATGCTTTTGTTAAAAAAAAATTCACTCGTTTATTCCCTTTTCTGAGTACCTGAAAAGTGAGGATGGTACTTACTAAAATCACTAAATAACCACCAAGATAATCCTCATTACCACAGATTATGACTGTGGGCCCCAACCACATGTCAGCACTGTCTGATGAAAACAAAGAAGGATGATGGTCTTCGCTCTGAAGTCAGGATAGGGAACCCAAGATGCAGCTTCAAGAAAAATAAACCAATTTAGAATCTTTCATGTTCTCTGATAATATCTGGAGAGTGTCCTACTGTTTTAACGAGAATGTTGGTCTCAAAATGTCTTTTCTCTTTTTAATGCATTCTCTTAATGAGGTAAACAGTGTGTAAGGCAAAAGTATCTGATGGAAATGTATACTTGAGAAATCCTTTTGAAATCTAGAGACCAGATCTTATTGTGTCCCTCCTCTGCTCAAAAGTCTCTGCTGACCAACCCCCTTCTTGGTCTTCAGAGTAAATGTCTAGTTTCCCTGCCTGGCATTCAAGGTTCTACCCAATTTGGGACCATCCTACCTTCCCAAAGTACTCTCTTCCATGTATTCTAAGCTTAAACCAAACTGGACTACTTGTCCTTCTTTAGTTGTGTATACCCTGTACTTTCCTACCTCCAATGCCTTTGTCCATATTTCCTATAGCTTAGGAAGGAAGCTAGTTACAGACTGGAAAAGGAAGGGAAACAATTCCTGGAGCATTAAGCTTTGGGCCCCATGAAGGTCTCTCCTCACCAAGTTTCTTATCACTTGCTCTGAACTCCAGGCTCACAAAAAGGTTAACCCTTGAATCCTAGCTCAGCAATTGGAACAATTCCAATTTTCATGATATAACATGCTCCACGATGTTCAGCAAGGAATATTTGCTGAAACACAGTTTGTTGTAGGTGTTGAATGTATGCCAAAGGGAAGTTGACTGGTGGAATTAGTAGCCACAGAATTTTAGAATTTCAGCAGAAAAGGACCTCAGGAGTCTGAGTACTGAGCTTTCTGTCCTGTACCTAATGAGAGTTCCCCCTATAATTTACTGAGTTCAAGTCCCACCTTTGATGCACACTAGCTCTGGGACACTGAACCTCTTGATGCCTCTAGGTGACTCCCTAAAGACCCTGACTTCTGGAACAAGTGACAGTCTTCAATGGTAGGATAAGAGATCTTTGATAGGGTGGATTTCATCACTTGGAATTCCCTATATCAATTAAATCTTGAATTCAATCCAAAACCAAACAAATAAGAATATATCTATAAGGTAAGTCAGGGAGGAGCCAGGATGGGGAGAGAATTTGGAGAGGTCTCTTATGACCTTTGTCTTTTGATTCTTGTAGATAATGAAGAGGCAAGACCCTTCCCTGCCCATCTCTATCCTTCAAGGTCTCTGATATATTATGTTAACAAAAGAGAAAATTGAGAAATACAAAGATTTTGACTTGGTCAAGGTCACAGTAGTAGCAATAAAGCTAGAAATAGGCCAGAGGCTGGGCTTCTAACCCTTACAAGTTTTATGATCCTGAAATGTTGTTCTCTGAAGAAAAGGCATGTCACGATCCTTTGATGACCTGGTCTTCTCCAAAGAGATCACTCAGTTGTTTTGGTTTTTTTTTCCCAATAATTTAAGTATTTTTTCTTTTTTAAATTTTTTTCTTTTTCAAAAATCATTTTTAAAAATCATTCCTGCTTTACTACTGCTTCTTTTATCAACACAATTATAAGGGCTCCTTCCAGAAAAAGGAAAAATAGACATCCAGCATATTCTCTCAAAGATGATAGCCTCTGTTTCTAAACAATAAAAGGGCCTGGAATATTTGGGAGGTCTGAGACTAAAGGTCTTTCGAGGGGCTTGTTCAATAATAGCAATGGCATCTAACATTTACCAAACACTTCAAGGTTTAGAGGGGAGGGAGAGGGAACAACCATGTCACATCTACATGGGAGACACTGAGATTGACTTCCCCAGACCCTGGCTGTGATCATGAACTCATTTGGATTCAGATCTCATGGCAATATCTACAGAAGAGAATTAGAGAGTGAGCTGGAGGGTGAGAGAGAGAAAGATCTCTAAATTGTCAATATTCACTTCTATGATATTTGTCATTTTTAAAAAAAATCTGCATTTTACTGCCTTTCTCTACATCCACAGAAATTAGCACGGTGCTTAGCATATGTATGTATATATATATACATATATATATATATATATATATATATATATATATATATATATATATATTAAGTACTCAAGAAATACTTGTTGAGCAACTTGAATGAAATTTGCAGAGTTCATATCCTGAACTGAAGAGTACATAACACAAGAACCCAGGCTAGTTGGTTACTGTATCGAAAATAAGTTGGAGAAACTGGGGGACTTGAGAGAGTAGAATTAACCACTAAAAAACAAAGTCAACTAAAGATTCTTCTTTATAAAATTTTAGAATTGGAAGGGGCATGAGAGATAATCTTGTTCAGTCCTAATTTTCCAAAGAAGAAACAGGTTGGTCTAGGAAAATGAGACGTCCTGCCCAAGATTATGTGTGCTGTTATGTATGGGCAGAGCTGAGACGCATTTGTGCATGGAACAAGCATTTTTTTTTTCCTAGTCCTTGCTCAGTGACAGGCACTGGCTTGATGGATACTGAGAAGATAGTGAGAAGTCCCTGCCCTCAGGGAGTTTACATTCTACTAGAGAGAACACATCCCAAATCTTGGGTTTCCCAAATCCAGGTTAATTTCCATGACAATGTGCTTGCCGTTTATATTAGGTTGAGTTGGGTTTTTTTGTTTGTTTTTTCCAAAAAAAGCCAAAATCCTTTTCCTAAAAACCATAGAAGAAGGCATTCCTTTCTCCATTAAAGTACAATGATAAGAACACTGGATTTGGTGTCAAGAAAGAGAAAAAATCCCAGAGCTGAAGTCATTTTGCCACTGTTGAATGGGCGGTTAGTTTCAGAGGTAGGATTTAAACCTCTGTCTTCCTTACTCTGCATTAAGTGCTCTTTTAAATATAGAACAATATGCCTAATTCTTTCTGCTCTTCGCTTAAGACATTGCTTTGGTGAATGCTTGTTTACTGCCCAGAAGATCAATGATTGGAATTAGTTTTGCTTGAGTATACTGGTTCCCTTGTTTTCACTTTAAAGTTGTGAAGTATTACTTATTCAGTTGTGTCTGAGTCTTGGTGACCCCACTTGGATTTGTTGGGGGGGGGGGTGGTTTGGCAAAGATCCTAGTATAATTTGTCATTTCCTTCTCCAGATCATTTTATAGATGAGGAAACTGAGGCAAGCAGGGCTAAGTGACTTGTCCAGGCTCACACAGCTAGCAAGTGTTTGAGGCTGAGCTTGTACTCAAGAAAATTAATATTCCTAACTCCAGGGCCTGGCTCTCTGTCTACTTTACCATGCAGCTTCCCTTATAGTAATATATAGGATGTCAAATTTAGAGCTGGAAGAAACCCAAAAGGGCTTCAGGCCCAACTAGCCCCTCATTTAAATGACAGAAGCAGGGTTGGAAACACTTGGATTAGAATCCTAGTCTTGATACATCGGCCAAGTCACTCAATCCCCTGCGCCTTATTTTCCTCAGCTATAAATTAGGGATTTTGGACTATATGGCTTCCAAGGTCCTTCCAGTTCTAAATCTTTGATTCTGAGAATGTCTCCAAAACAGAAACATTTTCACTCAAAAACGTGTGTCTGCTGTGTTCCCTGTCAGTCACTGTCCCGCCAATCTGGAAGGCCACCAGAGTTCATAGTTGTCACCCTGCTACTCACCCCACCGGAAGGAAGACCGTATGACTGGTCAGTGTGAAAGAATGCATTGTCTGGCAATCGTTTTTGTATGGGGGCAGAGAAATCACATGCCAGGGCTGGATTGCCCACTGGCATTCCTGGTGCATCCCATGAGCCTTGTATGACTCATTCTATCCGTAGAATAGTGCCCAAAAGGAAGATGGAGACAGAGTAAGTATGGTAAATGATCAAATATAACTGTCCAGTCTTTATCTCCTGGAACCTCCCTCCCCGCCCCTTTTAGAGTGCCTTCTAGCTGTTATCCCTTCAGATAACCAGAAAGAAACATTACTAATTTCATGACAAGTCTGGTCTTCCTGGCTGCTATACCCTCTACCAATTAAACAAGCAGATTAGAAATGCTGAATCTCTTTTTGTCTTTTTCTCTCTTTTTAAAATTTATGAAATAAAATAAGCATTACTTGGATCACATTTGCATTACCCAAGTAATCTGAATCAGTCTCCAGACCTACAGGTCCATGAACCTGGGATCTAACCAACCTATGGATGGAGAGTGTCTATGTGCCATCTGGAAGCCTGACATGTAACCCAGTCTTTGCCCTCCCTCTGTGACCACCAGCTTTGTTCCCACCACCTTCCCCTGGCCTCAGCATGCTGAAATCTATGAAGGGGGCCTGACCAGAGTGGCAGCCAGCCCAAGGCTGAGAGAAGGGTTGTCTTACTTCTGAAGGATTCTTTGAAGCCAAAAGCCCTTTGGACAGCAAGGCCCCAAGGAAGACAGTTGGGGGAAAACCACAGCATATAGGGTTGTTTGTCACCATGGAGATCAGGAAGCACACGACAACTTCCTCTCTGAAGTCTTTTTTTAGGGGGTTCTCCTTAGTGTAGCAGATTGATGATCATGAACCACGGATGTGGCAGCTTGACCCAAAAAAAAATTTATTTCAGAGGCCCTGGCTGAGTATGTCTTGGCACAAGGAAGAAGCTTTTCATCTAGTACTTTTCTATGTTATCAGTCAGAGCCATGTCTCCTAATTAACTAAGGATTTCATTTCATAACTGCACCATCTTCCTCTATGTCTAGCCATGAGCAGCCTTCTGTTTCAGGGAAACATAATGGAGGAAACGAGGTGGGGTGAATGACAGTCATTCCAAGGTAAAATGTAAATCCTTTTCTAATATTTTTTAACTTATTCTAAAGATACATGATATAAGGGTGGCACCAGCAGCCTTGGGGGCAGGAAGGCCTGGATTCAAGTCCTGCCTTGACACATAATAGCTGTGTGGACATGAATAAGTCACTTAAGTCATGATATTACAGAAAGAGTGTAGTCTGTAGTCAGATGATCTAGGTTCAAGTTCAGATCTCTTCCCCAAAATTAATTTAGAGAGATCACTTTCCTACTTTGGGCCTCAGTCAGTAATAGTTAATAAACTTTCATTAAGGACCTACTATGTGGCAGGCATTACACTGAGAGAGGAACACGAAGAAAGGTACAAGCAGGTCCCTGACCTTACAGTCTAAGGGGAGTGGGGGGAGGACTACCACAAGGTCAGGAGAACAGCTCTCAAATGACCCTACTATCCATTGTTGAAGAAATATTATTGTATTTGTCTTTCAAGAAAAGTTCTTCAAAATGAATGGAAACCAATAGTTACACAAGTACAGATAAGTTCTATGAAAAGTGCTATAGAAACACAAGTTGATGGGGGAGGCTAGGTGGCTCAGTGAATGGAGCACCAGCTCTAGAGTCAGGAGGACCTGAGTTCAAATCCAGCTTCAGACAATTAATACCTACTGGCCGTGTGACCTTGGGCAAGTCACTTAACCCCAACTGCCCTGCCTTCTCCCCTCCAGAAAGCAAAAAAACAAATAAAAGAAATACTAGTTAATAGTGTTATTATTAATCATAACTATTGTAGTGCCTTACACATAGTAGGTACTTTATAAGCATTTTCCCAAGTGTTGAACTTTTCAGTTTCTGATATTAGTAACTTAATGTCTACACCAATTTAAATTTTGCATGTAGATAATCTCCTAAATCATCCCATAAAAGAGATGTACTTTGTTGTTGTTATTGTCAAGTGGTTTTTTCAGTCTTGTCTAACTCTTTGTGACCCCATCTGGGTTGGGTTTGTTTTTTCTTTGTCAAAGCTATTGGAGTGTTTTGCCATTTCCTTCTCCAGTTCATTTTACAGATGAGAAAGTGAAACAAACAGGGTAAAGTGACTTGCCCAGGGTCACACAGGTAGTAAGTGTCTCAGGCTGGATTTGAATTCAGATCCTCCTGACTCTAAGCTCTATCCATTGCACCACCTAGCAGCCCTAAGAGATGTACATTAACCCCCATTTTACATCCAATAATTATTGTGCAATAACTCCCATTTCACAGATTCATAAACCAGACCAAGGAAAGTGTCTACTTGCCTAAAGCCTTGTAGTCAGCAACTGAAGTATTCCTTACAGGGCCTAGTGTTGCTCTTATTGTGGGAGATATTTTCATCCCTCTATTAGAGGAATAACAGCTACACCAAATCCCTAAGGCCATAAACTCCATATAACAGTAGAAAGAATGCTAGGCTTACAGTTGGAAGGCCTTGGGTCGGGTCCTGGCTCTGGGATTCACCAGCACCAAAGGATCATAGATTCAGAAAGAAAAGGGACCTTAAAACCCAGCCAGGCCTTTCCATTTAACAGATAAGGAAATTAAGTGATGGTGAGAAGTAACTCACACAAGGCCAGTTAGCAAGTAGAAGAGTCAGAAGTTGAATCTTAGACTTCTAAGTCAAACTCTAGCCCTCTCAGTTTTACCCTGAGGTGTTCTAGCTCTGGTTTGTTCAGTGCTCTGAGGTTCCTAAAACTCTTTCCTCACAATTCCCCAGTAAGGCTCAAGTGGAATGCAAGCTCCCCGTGAGGAGAGACATTTATTTTTTGTCCTCAAGGACAAAGCCCTGTTCCTTGTGTGCAATGAGAATGTAGTAATTGTTTAACTGATTTATTGTCATTTTATACTTGAGAAGAAGGAATGTGAACTCCTTTCAGGGCCAGGACTGTCTTCTACCTTTCTTTGTATATCTAACACTTAAGCACAGTGCCTTGCATATATAGTAGGTGCATAATAAATACTTACTGGCTGACTAGAATTCAGCTTTTCTGAGGCCACGCCCAGGCCATGATCTTTCTGCCATATTGGGAAGCATATAAAGTTATGAGAATATTTGGGAGCACCACATGAGAAAAGAGGGATTTGTGGGCGGCCCCTGTTTTAATCCCCATCACCAGATTTTAGGGGATCAGCCTGCATTCAATGTTGGCAGAGTTAACATTCAACTTGTAGCTCACATCTCTTCTGAAGCAGCTAATGCATGCTTCAAATGCCAGCTCAGGGGGAATGTATTTTTGATGAGTTTCCATCCGGCTCAAGTCCCAGGGCTCATGCAAAAGTCTTCTTTTTTTTTCCATTTCATGTTCAGCTAGGACTGTCCAGATGGAACTTCCTGCTTCTAAGGAAAGCCCATTCATTCAAGGAGTCTAAAGGCCGGGAGAGCAGCTCTCAAATGACCCTACTGTACGTTGTTGAAGAAATACTAATGTATTTGCCTTTCAAGAAAAGTTCTTCAAAATGAATGGAAGCCCATAGTTACCCAAATCCCTTGTGTCTAGTTCACTCCTGCCATTTGCAAAGGTACTTGCCAGAGATCAGCTGAAAGCAAACAGGAATTCCTCTGAATTCTATACTCCCTACCATTAAAAAAAAAAAACAACTTTAGCAGTCCCAGAGCAAGAGTCCAACTCAAACTACCTTCTGTCTATCAATTTGATAGGGATTATGGTAGGGTCAAAAACCTGGCAAAGGGATGTTGGGCTTTCTTGACCAAGTTGGAATAAAACTTTACCTGTGCATACACAAAAAAAAGTCTATTTGTCTCCCTTGGATCTCGTCTTAGTAGTAGAAGTATGATAGATATGAATTGTGTGGACCATGGAAGTAGAAATGACCTGGGACCAGGAACACTTATTCTATCCAAGTCCCAATCAGTATTTACTGACCACAGAACCAAAGACTCCAAGATCTGGAATAGACCTGAGAAGTCATCTTGTCCAATCACAACTGTCTTCTATAAAGTTCTCATCCATGAATTGAATACCTCTAGTAATGGGTAACTTACTCTACCAAGTTATTCCATTCTCAGACATTCTTTAAGCATGGTAAGAAACTGAGGTTATTCCATTGCAGCGATAACAAGCCACCAGTGAGTTCACGGTGAGGACAGGGAATGCCTACAAACATTTTTGGGCAGTGACATGGATTCCCTTTGCTCCAGAAGCCAAACAACCCATGATGTTAAAAAAAAGTTTGCAACAGTATATGCTAAATGATAAGTGATATTCAGAATGGTGAACTTGGAGCGTCATAAAAGATAGAAGTGCTTTCACCATCACCTGGCAGAGAATATATTATTTTAGATACATCTGTGGCTTAATTCACTACTCCCTAAATACAACATACAACTGGGAGGGACCTCAGAGGTCATGGTGTCCATTGTAGAGATGAGGAGACGAGAAAGAACAGAAAAGCATCATCAAGCTAGTAAGTGTTCCTGACCACTAGAACACAAGGGCAAGGAGACCGCAGTTCATTTGAAAGAGCTCCAATGGTTTTACCGGATTGCAAGTCAAGTGTGAGCCAATACTGTGATACACAGCCAGGAAAACGAATGGGATCTTGGCTTGTGGTAAGAGATGCAGCCATTAGTACCAGGCCTGCTGTGCTCAGCCCAGGGCAGATCGTATCTGGCAGTCTGTAGGGAGTTCTGGGCACCACATTTTAGGGAGGGCGTGGGTAAACTGGGAGCATGAAGAGGAAGGCAGTCAGGATAGGATGGTGAAGGTCCTTGAGCTTGGGACATCCAAGGAGGATCTACTGTAGAAAGTTGGATTAATTAAATTAGAAAAAATCAAGGTTGGGGGAGCATAAGAAGCTGGCTTTAAGTGTTTTGGAGGTTGTGTTTTTCCTCCGTTTTCAAAGGATGATATGACTTGCAGTTGACTTTGATTTGAGTGAGAGAGGATTGTGCAAGGTCACCGGACTCACTTTCTCCTCCAGAGCTATCTGGTCCAGTGGGCTGATATTCATCAGGATGACTGGAGAAGATCCAGGATGCAGTGGGAGACCCTGGCCCTTTCAGGCTAAGGCCTTTTCAGGTGCTTACTTAGAGTGTTTTGGAGAGTTCTTATGTGGAAGAGATGACAGAACTAGAAGCAAAGATAGGTTACAAGGAAGAAGATTCAGGTTTAATGTCAGCCCAAAGTGGCATGGGCTGCTTCAGGACAAAACATCCAACATGGACCCAGAACTTGAGAGTTTATCAAGGACTGACTATAGCCAGTCACTAAACATGCATTAAGTGTCTACTATATGGCAGGCACTGCACTGAAGGACTGGCCCTGCTCTAGAGAGTAGCCAATAAAAGTCTGTTCGCTGAAAACATTGAAGAACCTCTCCCAAGTAGGTGCTTTTGAGGAGGCAGAATGATGCAGACCTGGAGGCCACTAACCAGCCCTGGCAAGTTATCTTACTGCTCCACCGCTCTGGGCCTCCGCATCAGTGAGCTAGCATCTGTTAAGACCCCACTAAGAGCCAGGCACTCTGCTGAGCTATGATCTTATCTCTCAAACGAAGAGGTAACGTCCACTGGGCTCCACCGCCCTAGGCCTAATATTCTGGTTTGACAGCTCTCTCCCTCTCTTCTCCTCCTCCTCCTCTTCCTCCTCCTATCTCTCTCCCCCTCTCTCTTTCTCTCCCTCTTTCTCTCTCTCTCCCTCTTTCTCTCCCTCTCTCTCTATTTCTCTCCCTCTCTCCTTCCCTTTCTCTCTTTCCTCTCTCTCTCCTTCCCTTCCCAGCCTCTCTTTCTCTCTCTCTCTTTCTCTCCCCTGTCCTCCCCCCTCCTTTTAAGTTATTGTCTAACTAGACAAGCCCAGATGAGTCCCTCCCACCCATGCTTTTGGAGGATTCCATTTCTGTATCATGGCTTGTGATAGTAATATGCTTCATTCATCGGATATGAGCAGACAGGCCTGTGAAGGGGAAATGAGAAGACAAACAAAAGGGCGGGAGAATTGGGAGCATTCTGCGATCCAATTACACCATAAAATGTGCATTCCAGCAAACAGGGAATCAAATATCCACTCTAGAGCCTGCAATGGGTGGGGGGGAGGGACCATTGTCTGTGTAGAGAATCACAGTGGAGTTTAGATCAACTTGGAGAGGGTCTTGCTAAGTTACTACAAACAATGTCGACACTTCCTGCAATGAGTTTTTGCATTGGCAGGGCCAACTGGGCCATTCTTTGCTGATGAGACAATTCTCCTTTGAAGAGCTGCTGAGCAATACCAGATGGGCTCTTCTCTAAATGGGGATCAAGAGCCTGGATCCCAGACATTGGTCTCCTTGGAAGGCCCCATGAAAGGCAGATACAAGTACTCTGAACACAGGAGATAAGCTTCAAACCAACAGAAGCATTCTACCCCACCCTTAAACCCCAAGAAGGACCCCTCCCCAAGAACAGTGTCAAGAGAGGGGATCCAGGGCCTGGAAGCCCTCCAGTTCTGGGACATCTCCCTCATCTTACAAATGGGGAAACTAAGGTCAAGAGAAATGATCTTCTTAAGGTCAAAAAGATTGTAAATAGCGGAACTAGAACTCAAAGCCAGGGTCTGGTGACTCCAGATTGAATGTTGTGCTTCTGCCACAACAGGGTAAAAGATTCCCATCACGGATTTTTTTAATTGACCCTTTCTTTTTATGGAAATTACTTTTTTGATTATAACACTCTGGGCTTCAGTTTCCCCATCTGTAAAAAGGAGGGATTAAAGTGGATGACTTCTGAGGTCCCTTCCAACACTCCATCTATGATTCTTCCTAGGATCCTCCCCCTTGTCTTCCCACATCACTCCGGACAACTGGCCAGGGTCCACTCAGACCCCTCTCTCTGTTTTAAAGTGTATTCACACAATGAAAAGCCCTTTGTCAATCCTACGTTGCACTCAAAGTCCTCACTTTAGCACACTTATAAAGTTAAACACTGAACTGGGATGGAGTACAGTGTAAATACTTCTAAAACGCCCATTGATCTCACACATTGGAGCTATGACCTCCCATCATCAGGACTCAGTAAGGCAAGGACCACACCGAGCAACTGAAAATATCTTACCATGGAATGGATATTTGAGTTATTAAGAAACTATAAAAGGGTCTTGCTATGAAAGGAATTTGCTAATTGGGGGCGGGGGTAGGAGTTCACTTTTGAGCTCAGGAACACCCAATTCATAACTAAAAATTTCAGCTGCACTCATGGAGCTGAGCTCCAGAGCCCTACCCAGGAAAGGAAGTAGTTAGGGCTACTGAAAGCCCTCCAGAAACCTGAGAGGGTCTCCAGAGGGACAAAGGGTACTGTGAAGCAGCTGGTGAGGCCTGCAGTACAATCTCCAACTTTATCAGGTACCCTTTGGGGGAAAGGGACCTGTGATCCTCAAAGGATCCTTTCTGTCCCTTGAGGCACCTTGCCAGAGGAGGAAAAGTGGCATCCTGGACCTTTCCTTGAGAGACCTAATTCGACTTCCACCACCGACACAGGGCATGACCTTGGACAGACAGACTCTTCTCCATCCTAAATCTGTGAACCCCAAAATAGTGCAGCCACTTGCCCAAGGTCACCCAAATAGTAACTGGCATAGTTGGGTTCTGTGAAACACAAAGAGGCTTATAGTTCACAAGGTCACTGGCCTAGAGATATAAGGGACCTCAAGGATCCCCCTAAACCAACCCTCAAATTTGACAGCTGTGGAAACAAGCCCAGAGAAGGGAAGGGATTTGTCCAGGGGGCAGGACTAGAATAAAACTCAGATTCCCAACCCAGCACACTTGCCAAAGCACTGCCTTGCCGTGTGACCTTGAGCAAATCACTTAAACTCCCTGGGCCTCAGTTTCCTCATCTGTAAAACACAGGGCTGGACTAGATGGCTCCTGCGGCCCCTTCCACCCCACAAGCTCTGACTCCATGGCCACCCTGAGTCACAGGCACCATCCTCTCCCTCGCCCTCAGACCCGCCATAGGCAAGAAGGAGCACATTCGCCCAGACTCGCAGCCGAGTTGAGTTACCGTAATTGAACAAGTAAGGGCAGAACCTCCAGGGGATTTTCCCTCCTTTTTTCTTCTACCAGCTGCTGTAGTTTAAAAAAAAAAAATGTGGCCCGGGATACATCCACGAGCTGCTTGTAACGCTTGGCAACCGTTGCTCGGATAAACATGTGAGGATGTCACAACTCTGACCCGCCAACTTTCCCTTCCCCCCTCCCCACGTCCCCATTCTTCAATCTTTCCTCAATTTAACGTGATCTCATTGGCCAAGGCTTGGCCCAGAAATAGAAGGTAGACCTTCAGAATTCATCAGCAGGCAATTTAACTGTACAGCAGAATCAAAGGGGAAAGGTTGTTGGAAGCCGTGTCAGAAGTGTGGCTTAAAATTCTGACTCTGTTGCTCATTGGACCCCAGGCAAGTCAATTTGGCTCTGGGCCTCAGTTTCCTTATCTGTAAAATGAAGGAATCTCCTTCCATCCCTTTCCCTATGGCCCTATGAATTGTGATCCATTTAGGGAGCCATAATACAAGTAAGAACCCTTTGGGTACTAAATCTATGGTCCAACAACACATTCAGAGTGTTTGGTGGGAGAGGAGCAGGGCAACTGAGAGTGAAGATCCAGGAGAAAAACTTTTAGGGCTTGATGAGTCTGGACCCTCCCTCCAAAGCAGCCTGAAAAGCCGAGAGCCTGAGCCACAACCAAGAAACCTCCAGAGCCTCCCCGCTCCAGCGCCTCTCACTCCTACACATGCTCCCCTGACCCCAGACCCTAACAAAATCACATTAGTAGTGGATGGAAAAATCTGGAAACTCAACCCCACATTTCTAATTCCCTGCCTCTGAGACAACCACGAACTCGGTAGCTCTAGAAAGTCCAAGAACGCCTGGGAGGCTCATTTAAAAAAAAAAAGGCAGGGAGCTCTATCTTCCAAAGCCTTTTGTTTTCTTAAAAGAGAAGATGTCTGCCAGCTACAAAACCGGCTGTTGATTTTCACTGGCCAAGTCAGTACTCCATAAGGAAAGAGGAGACAGAGAGAGAGAGACAGAGACAGAGACAGAGAGAGACAGAGACAGAGACATAGAGAGACAGAGACAGAGACAGAGAGACAGAGACAGACAGAGAGAGAGAGAGACAGAGACAGAGAGAGACAGAGACAGACAGACAGAGAGAGAGAGAGACAGACAGAGAGAGAGACAGAGACAGAGAGACAGAGACAGACAGAGAGAGAGACAGAGACAAGAGAGACAGAGACAGAGAGAGAGACAGAGACAGAG
>CM053592.1:171303677-171346845 GCA_028646515.1 Pseudochirops corinnae
GGACCAACCGGTGTAATCCAGCTAGCATCTTTTAACAACTCCCAGGGCTGGATCCCAGGGGAGATGAAAAAAAAAATAGTCCAAATACTCAAGGAATTTATTGTCTAGTTAGGAGATATTGCCAACATATAGCACTTCAAGGTCTTTAAAGGGTTTTACATATATTATATCATTTGTTATTCACAAAAAACCAGTGGTATGGATTCTATTCTATTCTCAATTTTACAAATGAGGAAACTTTTACAATTTTACAAATGAGGAAACTGAATAATTTTCCTAGGGTTCCACAGCTAACATTTGAAGTGGGTCTCAAGGATTCAGATCTTCCAGACTCCAAGTCTAACATTCTCTCCGCTCCACCAACTAGCTTCCTCCCAGGGTCCTGTAACCACTGACCGCCACAGGCCAGAGAAAACAGGAATTATTATATCAATATTTCTCACAAGAGGATGGTGAAGTTCTAAGAGATACGTATAGTGACCAGAGTCTTTGAGCTAGGATTACAGCCAGTGTGTCTTGACTTGCCTCTCTTAACCCCAAGACTATCTTAGGAGTCTGGGGGGGGGAGCATTTTATTCACACCCCTTCCCTTCTTTGGCTATATCTGCTAATGCCTTGACACGGTTCTTACAGATGAGTTACATGGAACCTATGAGCCGATTTGTTGTTGTTGTTCAGTGGCATCCAATTTTCTGTGATACCACTTTGGGTTTTCTTGGCAAAGTTCCTCTAGCAGCTTGCCACTTCCTTCTCTACCTCACTTTGCAGAAGAGGAACTGAGGAAAACAGGATTTACTGACTTGTCACAGCTAGGAAGTGTCTGAGGACAGATTTGAATTCAGAAAGATGAGCCTTCCTGACTTCAGACCCAGCGCTCCATCCACGGGCTGCTTAACCCACCAGCCCAGAGTGTAGATTGCAGACCCTATCCCATGCCAATATTGCCCTGTTAGGATCAATTCATGACCTGAAATCTCTATCCAAACTTGGGAGGCCAAGAGGGGACCTCTGTGGCAACTGAGAAGAGGAGTTTGCAGGTCCAGATAAGAGTGCTAATGAACATGTTTACGCTCCTTTCATCTTCAAAGCCACCAATTATGCTCATATCAACTGCTGCCCCACCCCCTCCATGGGTAAAATGCAAAATCATAGGATTCAGAGATGGAAGAGAGGTTAGACGGCATGTAGCCCAACCCCCTCAGATTACAGAGGAGTACTGTGCTAAGTGTACTGTGTGTTTTGTACACAAAATGTACTGTGCTAAGCACTAAGGATATAAAGGAAGGTCAAAGACATCCTTGCCTTCAAGGGGCTTATATGCTAATGAAGGATACCAGATATAAATAATTATGTATGTACAGGATATAAGGGATTTCAGGGACCCTTAAAGTCCAAAGCTAACATCATCCAATACTCTCAATTTACAGATGAGTAAACTGAGGCCCAAGAAGTTAAGTCATGTACCTAAGTTCACATACTTAAGTAAGTGTCAATAATGTTCCATAAGTAAGTCAGGATAGTAATATTATATAGAACAAAGTAGAGATGAGTTCATAGATTTAGGTTCAGACAGGACCTTAGAGGTCATCTAGTTCTGCCATCTTATCTTATTGATGAGGAAACTGAGGCCTAGAGACAATTCCTAAAGCAGAGGTATGGCTGAATGCTTTAATTCAGACAAATTAAATGGGCCCTTCTTGAGAAACCCCAGTGGTTCATTACCACTTCTAGGACAAAATGGAAACTCATTTGTTTGACGTTCAAGCTCTTCACAATTTGTCTTTATTCTAAATTCCCGGATTTATTTCCCATCATACACCCTTACTCAAGCCAAAGTTGGCCAACTTTGATGTTCCCTGAATTCTGCAATCCATCTCCTTTCTGGCCTTTGCACAGGGGATTGTCCCTCCTGCTTGGAATTGTCTCTTTTCTTACTTCAATCTCTTGGAATTCCTAGCTCCATTCAAGGCCCAATTCAAAAGCCACCTCCTACATGAAGCCCTCCTGATTCCTCACATTGTTAGAGCTTTCCAAGTCCCTTTGCACTTACTTCCCATGAATTTAGTATTTTTTAATCTGTACATGTGTTGTTCCCTCCCCATGCCAGTAAAATGGAACCTCTCCAAGGGCCTCTACTGGTATCACAAGCTTCAAACCCACATCCTCTGATTCTGAATCCATGTTCACGTCACTATTAGGCTGCCCAGTAATTCAGGGACTGAGGAGATTCCCTCTTTTCCCAAGCCATACAAGGCTCCACGCTGGCCCAGAGTGAACAGCTGGTGGTACTTGGGTGTGACCCCTGGTTTCCTTAGGCAGGAGCTGAGGGCATTGAGATGGAAACATGAACTGAGCTCATGAGGTGACCCATTTGACCCTCCCATCAGCAGATCCCTGAAGGGCATAAAATGGGCACACCCAGGATGGACTGTATTCCGGCAAAGGACTTTGGGTGGGTGCCCAGAAAAAGGTCAGAAAAGGGACAGAGGATCTCGTTTTTTCTGCTTAACATCCTAAATCTTTCTGACCCTTGCCTTCAGGATTAGAAATCTGTTTTTTTTTTCCTTCCTGTGTCTACCCAGAGCTTGGTACATAGAAAGCCCCTTAAAATGATTGTTGACTGACTGACCAGAAAGCCGAAGAAAAGGAAATAGGAGTTACTCTAGGATTGTGGAGGGGAATCCCTCCCAGCTCAAGTCTGGGAGCCATTCCCAAAGTCTGACAGATTCCCAACCCAAACAACCAGTCCTAGCTTCCTTGCTCTTTCAAAGGATCATAGACTAAGAACTGGAAAGGACCCTAAAGGTCTTTGAAGCTAACCCATCTCATTTTACAGATGAGGAAATTAAGGTATAAAGAGGTTTTTTTCACTGGCTTTCAAAGCCTTCATGTCTGGAATGCTCTCCCTCCTTCTCTTCATCTCTTGGTTGTCCTGGCTTCCTTCAATGCCCAGCTAAAATCTCACCTTCTACTCAAAGCCTTTCCCAATCTACCCTCTATTTTAATTAATTAAAATTAATTAACAAGTTAATTTAAAACCATTAATTAATTTATATTGCCATCTGCCCTCTATGTCTCAAGGAAGCTCATTTCATTTTTGAATAGTCATTATTCTTGCACAATTTATTCTGTATATATCTTGTTCATATGTAGTTTGCATATTCTCTCCTTCACTAGAATGTGGGCTTCTGGAGTACAGGGACAGGTTTTTGCCTCTCTTTGTATCTCTAGAGCTCAGTGAAGTGCCTGACCACCATACGGGGCTTAATAAATGCTTGTTGACTTGACTTGATGTTTAGCTAGGAGCTGGACTCATTGGCCTCTGAGGTCTGTTATTCAATGTAAATGATTGAATGAAATAGAATTCTGGGATTTGGTGAACACATCCACTTTCATCCTAGCCACATTTTCTGTGAATTTCAATCTCTTTGTTTTTGTTTTCAGAACAAAGACTCCTAATATGTCCAATTTGTCTTTTTATGGTAGCATCTCCATCTCCTTGAGGCTGGCTTTCTTTGAGTTTTCTACAGCCCCTGTCACATGTGTCCTGAGGTTTGATATGTCTGACAAAGCAGGAGATATCTAGAGTGATAAGGCTTTTCATCTTCTAGGAAGTCTAAATGAGAATCTGAGTCACCACATTTAGTAGAGTCAAAGCCCTAGACTGGCCTGATATTTCACCCTGGAGAAGCCGTTAGAGACCCCCTTATTTCCCAAGGTTTCTTTATGGGGGTGCTCACAATCTCAGTGATTCAGTATCCTCAAAAAAGGCTTGGTCAACCTATAAGAGAGAGGGCTTGGGGGGGGAGCTTCTCTGGGTGGCCTTAAATAAAATAACGGTAACATAGTATAGGAAGGGAGCAGGTTATGAAAGGCTTTGCATGTCAAACAGATGATTTTATATTTGATCCTTGAGATAATAAAGCACCATTGGAATTTATTGAATATGTCACATATAACCTGCCAGTCAAACGGTCATCCAACAATTAAAGCAGTGGTTCTCAACCTGTGGGTCGCGACCCCTTTGGAGGTCAAATTACCCTTTCACAGGGGTCACCTAAGACCATTGGAAAACACATATTTCTGATGGTCTTAAGAACTGAGGCACTGCTCCTCTATCCATCTCCAGGCGGGTCCACCCACATGCAGATACGCCCACATACAAGTATTAAAAGGTCATGGCATTAGGAAGGTTGAGAACCACTGCATTAAAGGAAGGCCTCCAGTGTGGAAATTCACTACACTCCCTCCCCCCCCCCAAGGAATCTCATTTCATTTTTGGAGGGCAAGGATGGTTAGGAAGCATTTTCTTATTAAATGTGCCTACTGGCATGTTGCATCTTCCCTACATTCACCGTCCATCCTGATGGTCCTTTCATATCTACTGCTCCTAGTCTTGTCCTTAGAATGAGTCTATTCCCTGTAATAACCCATCATGTACTTTAATAAAGCCATCGTATTTACCCTCTTGACCATCCAAATCTTCTCTCCTCCGGGTTAAACCGCCCAAGTACCTTCACCAGATAGCCATATGGCAAGAATCTGAGGCGTTTCACTCTCCTAATGGTCCTCCTATGAACACTTTCCAATTCTTCAGACAAAGACCTTATTAAAATGGGGTGCCCAGAAATGAACACAGTACCCCATGTGCATTCCCACCAGGGCAGATGACATCAGGAATATCACCTGATTCCTGGAGGCTATGACTGTCCTGGAAGCTATAACCAAGTCCACATTAGCTTTTTGGTTGCCCTAGCACCCTGCTAATTTTCCGCCCACAGAAGCACACACAGATCTCTTTCCAATGAAATGCTCTAGAATCAGACCTCTCTCCATGAGAACTCAATTTTTTAAACCCAAGCACAATACTTCCTGGTCATCCTTACTGAAGTTCATTTTATTGGATTCAACCCTGTGTCCTAACTTGTCAAAATTTCTTTTTTTTTTTTTTGGTCTTGACTCAGTTATCCAACACATGGGCTCACCCCCTCATCTGCCATCTCATGCCTATACCTATGTCTTTGATAAAAATATTAAGCAGCACAGGACCCACCGCAGATCCCTGGGGCATTCCACTAGAGACCTCCTTTCAAGCAGGCACTGAACCACTCCTAACTATTCTGTGGGTCCAGCTATCCAAAAAGTTCCAAACTGACCTCATTGTATCACCACCCAGCCCATAGCTGTATTTTATTCAAAAGAATAGCACTCATTCATTAAGACAGTTAACATTGTTATATTGCTTACTATGTGGCAAGCACTTCACAATTATCATCTCACTAGATTCCCACAATAGACCTTGGAGGAAGGTGTTATTAATTATCCCCCATTGTACCAATAAGGAAACTGAGCAAACAGAGGTTGAAAGACTTGCCCAGGGTCACCCATTCAGTGCGTATGTGAGGCTACATCTGAACTCAGATCTCCCTGACTCTAGGCCCAGTGCTCTATCCACGGCACTATTTAGCTGCCTCAAATATGTATTTAGCAAATTAGTTGATGTAAATAGAAAGTAAGTAAAACCTAGGGGCCAGGCCTTGTGCTAAGGTGCTGTGGTGGCTACAGAAATTTCACAAGACACAGGCTCCTCTCAAAAAGATGAAGGTCAGGAAGCTTGTGGAAGAGATTGGACAAGTACCCAAGACAATGACAAGGGGGAGGCTCCCTTCCAAGTTTCAGAGAGACCATTTCAGAAACATTAAAGCTTACTCTTCAGTAACATGAGGAGTTTGAAGTAGGTGGCCCGTTCTAACTCTAAATCTTTGATCATATGATTCCAGATCCCACCTTTCACAAGGGGGTAGTATATGGGACTCAAGACTCCAAGTGTTGGTTGTAAACATCAAAAGTTTCCAGAAGTATTTGAATAAATTAATGAAAAGTAGCTCTCCAAACGCTGGCTAGGGAACGTTGGGAGGCATTCAGAATCTCTGGGATTGATATCATGGAGTATGACAGTGACCATCCTCAAATTGTCCCTCGAGATAACTACCAGGGGCAAAACCCCAAGGCTAGGTAGTTCCCCAGATGGTTGTTTCTGTAATTTTCCAACTTCCTGCCCCTCCAATGAAATGACTCCCTAATTCTCACCAGTACTTGTATGGACTCCCTGACTTCCTCTCAGTGGTGACCGGGGTTCAGGATGCCCATCAGATTTGGTTGTAGTACCAGAGGGCAAAAGTCCTCAGCTCAGATAACCTTTGGGGTGGTCTTTAGACCCACTGCAAACCTCAGAACAGAACTCTGCGCAGGATATACTCATCAATTCCAAGTGCGTTACAAAGGAGAGTAGGGACTTTGGAGGCCTGAACTAAAACCATCTCTTAGACTTTTTTTTTCTTTTTTAAACTATTGGTCAGAGAACAAAAATAGATCCCACAACATCTGAACTTTTAAATCTTGGATTAGAATGGGGTTCAACAGAATCAATTAATCAAACAAGCATTGGCTTATCATGTGCTAACTGAAATTGCTATGTGCCAGACACTGTGATAAGCTTAGGAATAGGAAGACCAAAAAGAAAAAAAAAAAAGCTATTCCTTCTCTCTGGGAGCTTGCATTCTACTGAATTAAGGAAACCACACAAATTGGTGAGGAGGTACCTGCTACCTCCTACATCTTTCTTTAGAGGAATGACGGATGAGTGGATATTTGACTCACTCAACTGCACCTAGCGCCTAAGTCCCAGGTCCACTCTCAAATATCTAGGATGACCTTAGAGGTCATCAAGGCCAACCCCTCTCAATCTAGAAATGAGGAGAGTAAAGCCCAGAGAGGTTAAGAGATTTTCCCAGCGTCACACAGAAATTTGAACCTAGATCTTTCTGACTCTGGGTCCAATACTCTAACCATTATGTTATGTGCATAACATATATCAGTTGACAAGAAAGTTCTCCCACCAGATTCCCTGTAGGGGCTCAATCTGTCAAGAACAGCCCCTAATTCCAAGAGTTTGTAAGTCTCCAAGCTTTCCTTCCCTCACCTGTCAATCTCAGCAAGGAAGGAGTCCCAGGTCTTCTTAGAGAAGTTTTAAGGTAAGGGTTCTTTTTGATGTTGACCAAGTATAAAGACAGGGTTGCTACCCTCCACCCTTGACCCAGGAGCTCAATACTACCAATGAGAAAAGAGTGTTGTGGTGGTAATGATATCATTGCCACGATTGATATATTTACCTCTACTGGATTTGGAGCCAGAATATCACAGACTTAAAGCTAAAAGAACTCTTGGAGGCTATAAGTAGACCAACCCATTTTGCAGGTGAGGAAAGGGAGGCTCAGGGAAGAAGAGTGACTTGTTTGTCCAAGGTCACACAGGCATCAGATGGGGGATTAGAATCCAGGAGTCTGAAACCACAACCACAGTTCTTTGTACTGTGCCATGCTGTTTCCAAAGTATTCAAGTCCAAATCCCAGCTCTGCCATGTGACCTTGGCTAAGTCACTTAACCCACAGAGGCACCAGTTTCCTCATCTATAAAATGAGAGAGTTCCTTTTGTTTCTAGATCAATCAATCAGTCAAGCAACAGCCATATAGTAAGTGCTGATTTTGTGCCTAGGTGTAGCAGGGACTTCTCCCTTACATCCAGGTCCCCAGTCATGAAATTATAGACAAAAACCACAGAGGTTGTTCTTTCCCCACCCCCCAAACCCACACAGCAAAGGGCCAATTCCTCTCCACTCCTAGCTTGGAATGAATAAGCAGCCCAAACTATTCATATGAGGAAACTCCAATTACATGTTTTTCCTTCCCCTCATTCTATAATTCCATTCTCCAGCCACACAACATAAAAGGAAGACACACCTCCATTTGTGGAAAAACAAAAAGCCCTGTATTCCCATTGATGGGTCATAACAATAGGGAGAAAAAAAGTCCAACAAAGACAAAGACATAAGTTTTGATTCTAGGGAATATCACATTCAGATCTCCAAGCAAAAGCAACACAAAGAAAGGACAGGAGGAAGGAACAACGCCCTACATCCAGTGAAACATAACTCTTGCCAAAAAGTAATAGTAAATAAACGTAATGATTCCATTGAAAGGTAACAAATCATTTCCTTCACCTGGAAAGTCTCGCAATTAGCTTTACTTTCCAAAAACAAATTGGAAGGAGACCTTGATTTGGAAAGGACCAGAGTTTGCTTCCCAGTTCAGTTACTAGCTGGTAAGTCTTCTCTGATTTCCTTATCTGTGAAATGAAAGGGTTACACTCCATGGCCATCAAGGGCCCTTCTAGCCCAGAATCTGTGATTCTATAATGAGCTTCTCAGAAGCACATCTGGGACAAACCCCAAAATCTAGAAGGGCTTTGCAAGCCTCTAGTTTGCAAATCACTTCCTTAAATGACTCAGTCTCTCGCCACCCTCCCTGAGATTCATCCGGAAATATTGCAGAAGATGCATCTGTAAGGAGCCCAGCTGTCCACAAGTCTGGTCGATTTTTGTCTTAGAAGGGAGGTACCCAGTCAGATACCAATGAGCCTGAAATCTCAAGAAATGAGCTTCCCATGGCCCATTGTTCCCACCTGCTAGCGATCCTCCTTTCTGTGCTGCTAATGAAGAAAGAACACCTTCCCCCAACCAATGCAAGAGAGATGGGGTCCAATCATGGGGCAATTTGGAACTGGGCAAGTGTGCCTTAGAACAGAGAAATGAAAATCACAATGGCAAAGGTCCCATGAAGTCAAGTTGCTGCTCAGTCATTTTTAGTCGTGACTCCTGTGTGGGGTTTTCTTGGCAGAGATACTAGATTGTTTTGCCATTTCCTTCTCCAGCTTATCTTACAGATGAGGAAACTGAGGCAAACAGAGTTAAGTGACTTGCCCAAGGTCCCTGCATTGGTAGCTGCCCCACAGATGTATGTCTGATAAGTGCCTGAGGGGGTCCATGAGGAAGGGAAGACAATGTTTACATTGACTTCATACTTCCAATCATTTCACATGCACCAGTTCTAAAGACCTTCAAACAGCAGAAAAGACTGGTAGTGACTTCACTTACCCAAGGAATAATAACAGATAGCTCAAATTTATGAACTGGCTCCCACTGACACATCATTGTTTCACCCATTTACAAAATCTGTTCTTCACAGTGAACCTGTGGTAGGCAGTGTGATTTTATTTTTTTAATCCCCATTTCATAGATGAAAAAAATTGAGGCTTGCAGTCATAAGTTTGTGATTGTTTCTTTTTTGTTTTGCTTTGTTTTTTTTTTTTTTCCAGTGTGGCAGGGAGGGAGTCAGGATCTGTGATTTCACCCACACAGGGTACTTCAGGTGTGGAAACCCCGTCCACCCATGCAGATTAATAAACTCATTTGTAAATTACAGTCTTGGTCCATTGCTCCAGACACTGAGACACACGCATTTTCAGACAATTATAAGATATCGTTATATGGCTAAAATGAACCAGAGGCAAAAATTGAACTCAAGTCATCATGACCTCAAGGCTGGCCCTACTATCCACCATGTCTGTCACACTGTGTCTCTGTAGGATCACAGGAACATATATTTATTTATATCAAGGTCATGGAGCACATATTACAGCAGGAGAAACTGAGACCAGAGAGGGGGGCTTGCTCAAGGTCACACATGGAGTAAGTGCCAGGAATCTCACCACACCTCCCTCCCTAAGATTGCACCAGGGGATCATGGATTTAGAACTGGGATAGAATATAAGCTCTTTGAAGTCAGGGACTGTCTTAATCCATCTTTGGAGCCCCAGTGCCTGGCTCCATGTCTCAGTAGCACACAGTACAAGCTTAGTAAATGTTTATAGATGAATTGAGTGATTGAGTGAAGGCCAGCTAAACCGAAGGAGGCCCCAAGTGGGATGCATTTTTCTGCCTTGGCAATTCTCAAAGACTATCTACTAAGTCACAGAGGAGCTACAGTCTGGATAGGTGGATGGAGGATTCACATCATCCTCCCTGGGGACTACAGTATTGAACAAGACTGATTCCCTTAAAGAACCCTCCTGATAAAAAATAATGTTATTGAGTCTTTTCAGTTGTGTTCAACTTTCTGTGACCTACATGGGGCTTTCTTGGCAAAGATATTGGAGGGTTTGCCATTTCCTTCTCTGGCTTATTTTACAGATGAGGAAATTGGGGTAAATGGGGTAAAGTGACTTGCCCAGGGTCACACAACTAGTAAGTGTCTGAGGCTGGATTTGAACTCATGGAAATGAGACTTCCTGACTCCAGGCTTGGTCCTTTATCTACGGTACCACCTGGTAGCCCCCCAAAATGATGGCTCTTACATATACGGCTTTAAAGTTTCACAAAATACTTTACATGTGCTATCTTAATTACTCCTCCTAACCAGCCCTGTGATATAGATACTATTTTGTCTCTGTTTTAGAAGGGGTGTGGGTGTGTGTGTGTGTGTGTGTGTGTATGTGTGTGTGAATAAGCAATTATTAAGCTCCTACTGTATTCCAGGCACTGTGCTTAGTACTATACAAATATTATTTCATTTCATCTTTACAGCAACCCTGGGAAGTAGGTGCTATTGTTCTCCCCATTTTGCAGTTGGGGAAACTGAGGCCAAAAAAGGAGGCTAAGTGACTTTCCCAGGGTCACACAGCTATGTGACTGAGGTTGAATTTGAACTCAGATCTTTCAGACTCTGGGCCCAGTGCTCCACTTTTCTGGCAAAGAAGATGAGGAAAGTAAGGTTGAGAGAGATTTTAGTCATATGCACAGCATCACACAGGTGTCTGGTGGAGATCTCTCTCTCTCTCTCTCTCTCTCTGTCTCTCTCTGTCTGTCTCTGTCTTTCTGTCTCTCTCTCTGTCTCTGTCTCTGTCTCTCTCTGTCTCTCTCTCTCTCTGTCTCTGTCTCTGTCTGTCTCTGTCTTTCTGTCTCTCTGTCTCTTTCTCTGTGTCTCTCTCTGTCTCTGTCTTTCTGTCTCTCTCTCTCTGTGTCTCTCTCTGTCTCTGTCTCTGTCTCTGTCTCTGTCTCTCTCTCTCACACACACACACACACACACACACACACACACACATACACACTTAAGTAATTATACGACAAATAAGAATGGGCTATATGGCCAGATCCCAAATGATGAAGGAGCATGAAACTGGGAAGAAAAAAGGTGGAGAGAGTCTTGGTTCTGGAGTTAAGAGGTCCTGGGTTCAAATTCAGTACCTATGATTTGTGCTATCTTCAGTGAATGTGGGCACTTCACTTTGCTTCCCTTAGCCTCAGTTTCCCCCACTGAAAAATTAAGCAGCTGGATGAGCCAACCCCTAGATCTGAGGTCTCCTTGAGGCCAAGTCCAGCTCTATCCACTGCACCACATGGTCTCCATGTGGATGTGCCTCCCTGCCCCACCCCTTCCTCATAGATGGGCCCAGCATGAAACTCTGGGCTGGGTCCTCATACTTCTCTGGCCTTGATCTTTGGGAAGAGCCAGTGTGGAGCCACTGATCTCAGAGTCAGGACAGACCTGGGTCCTAATCCTGCATAAGACCCTTACTCACTATATGACTTTGGGAAAGTCACTTGACCTCAGTTTCTCCCTGCGTAATGTGAGGGGGCTAGCCCTCACATCCTTCTAGGTCCCTCCTAACTCTACATCTATGACCCTGGCGGTGAGTGGAGAACAACCAGAGAATTCTAGTGTCCTTCTCTCCTCAGAAAAATACTCGAACTATGTATGGAACTCATCCATCTCCACTGAGGGCTTGAGTCCCAGCTCCAACCTCAATGAGCCAGGTGAGCTTAAACAAGTTTCTTTCTCCAGCTGTACAATGAGAGAGCTGGACCACAATCCCCCTCCCAAATGCCAATGACCCATGAAAGTTAGAGAACTTCAGACAGGATGGGAGGGCTTTCGAAAACCTGCTCCCAGAGCTATCAAGTTTTCCATGAAGCTTTTCCAGGACTTCAGCCCTGGGCCTGATGAGTAACATTCTGAGCACTCCTATGATTAATCTAACATTCACTCATTCATTTATTTGTTCATCCATTCATTTATTCATTCACCCTCACTCTCTTCCCCACTCCCTCCTCTCACTCAGGCTGGGGCACAAAAGGAAACTGAGTCATGAACATCCCTGTCAAGTCCCAGAATTTCTCTGACCCAGAAGAGATTTCCTCTAAAAATAACTCATTGCCTGGCACCATCTGCTCATTATTCTACTCTTTCTTTCACAAGTCCTGCTCTCCTTCCAGGGCTCTAGAGGGGGTTAAGGGAGAGGAAGAAGAGGAACTAAGGAAAACCAGCTGTGGTTGACTTTACTGCTCCCCTCCCTGACCTTCCACCCTCCCCACACACAGACTGCAAGGGTCAGACAGATTGGATGTATGATAACTGGAGGGGAAGAAACTAATGGCGGCCAAGCTCACACCTTACCTTTCCATCTCAAGAACAAGAGTGGGTCAGTTCCTTGGAACACCCTTTTGGGGTGAAAGAAACACTACTTCATATTTCAGTCTCCCCAAAAATAAAGTTGTTCTACTAGAGGACTGGAGAGATGGGGAGGGGATACTAATGTGAGTCAGTGTCAAATAAATCCACCTCCCCTGTCACAGCTGACAGAAACCAAGAAGGAACAAGTATATGCCAGAGAGAGGGAATGAATCAGGAATTCCACTGGAATCCCTGATATTTATGAAGCAAACTTCCTACCTTAGGCTGTCCTGGTTCCTTGGGAGATTAGAGAGAAGGGATTTATGGATTACGCTGGTTGAGGCCACAGGGTGAGCTGGTAAACGCTTAATATTTATAACTCACTCCTTCCCCAAACATGTGACCTGACTGATTTTCTGTGGCAGAATCATTCTAAATGTTCCTCTGGTCAGTCTCAGAGAGCTCTGAGAGAAGTCACAGCCTTCCATGTCCCAGAGCCCAACTGTCTCTTATCAGCTTTTTCATTCGCTCCCTACAATGAGAGATGAGATGTCTAGAAGGGCAGCTGGACTTCCATAAGTGGTTATATTCATTCCATTGGCATCTCAGCAAACTGAAGCCCAGCTCCTCAGACAGGCAAAGGTGCAACCCAGCAACACTGATTTCCCTCCAGACCATTTCCAGGTACCCAGCCTCCTGAGGGCCAGTCCAATAGAAAATTAGTCATTCTCCTGGGCTGTATACAGAGACAGTATGGCATCATGGCTAGGGAGCAAGGTTTGAAGTTAGGAAGACTTGAGGTCAAATTTATGCTCTGAAACCTAATGGCTATATGACCTATATGGCTAAGACTTTTAACTTGCAGACAAGTTGCCGACTTAAATTGGTAGAAGGGGATTCTTCCCCTTAGATTTCTCTCTATATAAAAAAAATCATAGGTCCAGTCCTAATGTAGGGATGTTTTTTTCTTTTTTTCCTTAATATCCCCCAAGCAGCAGCAAATCAGTGACCAGAGGGGCAGCTCTGGAAAAGGAAAGGTTGGGTTGAACCCCTACCTCAGACAGACATAGCGCTATGATCCTGGACAAATGACTTCACCCCTCAATGTCCGCACGCATCTAAGACTGTGATAATTGCATAGTGAGGGTAGCATCCCCACACCAATGAAATGACAAATCCAGTCCAAAACTAAGCATCTCTGGCCCTAGCACTTTGTGCATAGTAGGTGCCTCATAAGGGCTTATGAGATTGGATTGGTTTCATAACTAGAAGGGGAACTGATTTCTCAGCAAGTTCTCCTCTTGAGGCTTACTTAAAAGTTGCCTACCTAAAACAGCCCCTCCCATAATCCCTTGCACACAATTATGGCTCAATAAATATTGTATGAGTAGAATGAATGGAAAAAGGAGTGAATGAAATACTACCACCACCCAATGACTTTTCTTCCTCAATCTAATCACATGGGAATAAATCATTACCCAAAGCCCTTTGCACCAGACACCCAAGAGAATTGCAACAACAGAATCCATAGACTTTCTGAGGCTTTGAAATCATCTCCAGAAAGTATCAGATCCCCATTCCCTAGCACTATCCAAGGTAACATTTCCCCAGAAACAAATCTAAAACACCAGCCTGGAAGTAGATGCTCTCCCCAATTCTAGTTCCACCTGCTTATTCCAGTTCCTTTTTTCTCTCTCCTTAAACCATCGCCCATATTAGGTTACTCAGCTCTTCCCTCTGGCCCACACTCTTCCTCCTTACTTCTGAGCTGTTTCCCCAAATGCCATCCCTTTCCAAGCCCTCCCAAGTTCCCTTCTTTAAAAGACAGAGCAGGAGAATTCTCTTTTTCTCCACCATGTTTTTCCCATCCACCCTTCTCCCCTGCCTTCATTCTCTTCCTAGAGTCTCCTCCTTTCCTCAATCTTGCCTCCCCTCAAGCCTCCAATTCCCTCCCAGACAACTTTACAAGCACATGAAAGTCAGGACAGCTGGGACAAGAGAAACTACTGATTTCATCATGTGAATCACCCCACCCAAAATGAACTGTAAAAAAGGAGAGGAGAGCCCCACACGAGAAGAGGCAAGCCTCCAGGCAAGTTAGTGGACATTTTTAGTTTTACTGCTTGGGCTTAGCATAGCTTAGGTTCTTAATAAGTATCCCTGGGTTTATGATAAAGACAATTGGACTCAAGATGCTTTGAGCTGCAGTTTAATACTGTGCAAAGTTATTAAATAACTCCCTTAGAGCCAGTTGGGAAATTCAATATATTCACCTTCCTAAGATACAAGTAAGTAAGGGGTCGATCTCTGATCTTCAAGATAAAACTGCCCTTGTTACTTCCTTCACGCTCTCTTCAGGCCAATCAATCACACTGGCTGTGTCTCCACCTGCATGTCCATGCCTTTGCCCAGGCTGCCCACCACCCCTGGAATGCACCCCCCTCTTCATCCCTGACTCAGTAGTCCTAACTGCCTTCAAAGTTCAGCTCAAGGGCCTTCTCCACCATGAACATTTTCCTTTTGTGCCCCATGAATATCCACCACAAATTGGTGCAGACTGTTTGTATAGAGTGTCGATTTTTTCATTAACTTAAACATATGGACCTGTTGTTTCCTCCCATAGAAACATGTTGTTTCCTTCCTTCCCTTGAGGGAAGGGACTTTCTTATTTGTCTTTGTGTCTCATAGTACAGTGCCTGGTGGATATGGGTGCCCTATAAACTTGCTCATGGATTGAGCTAGTCTCTTTCTTTAGCCTCCCCAGAGCTCACCAGCTCTGCAGCGTATGAATCAAGGGCCACCTCCTCAAGGCATCAAACTTCCCCTGACTGCTCCAACTCACACTAATCTTTTCGGACACTTAATTCCTAGTACTTTTTTCTATGACACATAATCCAGTGCTAAATTACCTAATGTCTTAAATTAACCTCAAAGTGGGTTGTAGACCATAGGAGTTAGAGCTGGAAGGATCATAGAGATCATCTGGACCAGCTTCTTCATTTTTTGGAGGAAATTGAGGCTCTGGGAGGTTGACTTGCCCTGTGTCACAAAACCAATGGGATCCGAACCTAGAACTTCCCTACTCCAAAGCTGGATCTCTAATCACAATGTCAGGCTGCCTGCAGTGGGTACGAATTTTGTCTCCCGGTTAGATAATAAATTCCTCCAAAGTAGAACTTTTTTCTTTTTTAACTTTGTAATACAAGAGAAAGACCTCTGGATCTAGCATGAGATCCCGGTTTTATTGCTTACTTTCTTTGTGGCCTGGGGCACACCTAGCTCCTTAACCAATTTGGTTTCCTCATCCGTGAAATGAGAATCAAAGATTTAGAGTTAGAAAACGCCTTAAAGGTCCCCAAGTCCAACCCCTTCTGTTCATTCATTGAAGGCCCAGAGAGGTTAAGTAATCTGCCCAGAGACACACAGCCATTCAGGGTCGGAGGCAAGGTTTGAACTCAATTCTTTGCTAACTGCCCGTCCAGTGCCAGGCTACCTGCCTTCCAAGGTTGCTGGCAAGAAAACAGTTTCCAATGCCAGTTGTTGTAATTCTACTTTCTCGGTCCCCACAACGCAACCCAGAGCCGGGAAGGTCCTTAATAAATACTCCTCGAACTGAATCCTCAACTGGGTTATGTTTAATGATATCTTTGGCACTTCTTGAAAGGGGAAATTAATTTAGCTAGCGATAAGCCAATGGGCTCTGTAATTATCTACCGAGGGCATGAGAGACAAAGAAAACCCGCCCTGGAGAAGAACTCCACCTCCCATCCCTACCAAGTTCCCAGCCCCTGCTCGAGACCAAAGACAGGGCTGCCCCAGTCCACTGTCATGCCTGTCCCAAAGTCGTGCCCCTCCTCAGGCCAAGAAGGCACCAGACTTGTTCTCTACTCCTCACTGCCCCGCAGATGGGCCATCTAGAGCCCTCTCGGTCAGGATAGTTAGAGGGCCCCAGGTCTGAAACAGTCAGTGAGCGAGGGCAGGCTAGAGTAGCGCATTGATTCTCTGCTCCCACCCCCTCCCCCAGACTATTTCTATTCCTGGGGAGCTCGGGAAGAGGCAGCCGGACTGTTTCCAGTTTCCCGCAAACACTCACTCGTCTGAAGCTACCACGGAGCTTCTAAGAGCTAGGACTTGTAGACAGCTGGAGGAGGTGGGGGAAGGGGGAGTGAGGAGGAGCAGATTTCAGCTCCCCCAGGGACTTGGGTTGCTGGAAGGAATTATTTACTGAAGCCTACTTACACCGAGCTCTCTCATCCCTCCCCAATGCCCTCAACTTCCTGATTAGCCCTAACCCTAGCCAATGCAATAAGCATTTATTATGCACCTACTGTATGAAGAGCCCTTGAGGTGCCCACATTCTCTACAGGATATGCAAAGAAAACTAATTCTCCATTGAATAGATAGTGGAAAGTATGTTGTGTGTGTTGGAGTGGGGGGCGCAGGAAGCAAGATAGGGATTCAGGTCATTTAACTCTCTGAACCTCACTTGTGTATAGTAAGAGGGGTGGCTTCCGTAATGAAAAGGGATCCATGACCTTTGAGGTTCCTTTCAGCTTTAAATCACCTTCTGTAAAGTGAGGGCAATGAGGACTCCGGGAATCCTTCTCGCTCTAATTTATGGGCCAATATTCCCCTGAATGGCTCCACAACATCCTCCCAACCCGAAAGCTATGATCTAGTTGGAGAACAATACAAGACATGAAATCAATTGAGAGCTGGTAGAAAAAAAAAATCCTTCAATAATTCAGAGACAGGTAAGATCAGTGGGGGGTTGAGCAGTCAGGGAAAACTTCTTGGGGAGTCTTCAACTGGGCTCTCTGAAATCTACTTGGAGCTTCTTCTGCCCTGGGCATATCTGAGCCTGCTACTGCAGCCGAGCCCTGCCCAGCCCTGCCCAGCCCTGCCCAACCCCAGCAATGGGCTTCTTACTCAACTGTAAGCAGGCTACGGGATTCCACAAGGACAGTTAATCAGTTCCTTTACACCATGTGGTCTGAGTGTACAGGGGATGAAGTGATGACCAGGCTTTGGGAGCGATCTCTTGTTTCCCAGAGCCTTGAAGGCAAACTTTAAAAAGAAGAAAGAGAGAGAGAGAGAGAGAGAGAGAGAGAGAGAGAGAGAGAGAGAGAGAGACAGACAGAGAGAGACAGACAGAGAGACAGACAGAGAGAGAGAGAGAGAGACAGAGAGAGAGAGAGAGACAGAGAGAGAGAGAGAGAGAGAGAGAGAGAGACAGACAGAGACAGACAGAGAGAGAGACAGACAGAGAGAGAGAGAGAGAGAAAGAGAGAGAGAGAGAGATTCCACCAGGAAATTTGAAACAACGGAGCTAAAACTCAACTTTTTTTTCTTCTCTCAGCGCCTTGTATTCACTCATTCAGAGGAGGCAAACATAGAAAACTTCTATCTGACTTTTCCGTTCCCAGAAGTCACTAACAAAGGACCAAACTTTCGGCAAAGACATTTTGGGATAGGCAGTTGAGTGATGGGTAGAGGTGAGGACGGGGTGGAAGGCAGCAAGGTAGAGTGGTAGAAGCAAGTAGCTGAGGAGGAAATCCCCTGCCTCCCGAAACCAGCAGCCGCCACAGTCCCTGTTCCCCAGGAACAGTCCGTCCCCACACTGAACAAATACCCTAAAATTTTCTTTCATTCATAATCCACTCACCGATCTGGGCCAGGCTCAGCTGCACCAAGAATAATACCCAAATTGTACGACTCCAAGAGTTGTCCATTGTCTGCCCTGGGGTTTTCTCCCTTTCTCTATAAACAAGCTCAGAGTTTCCCAGTCGGAGCTGCGAAGACAAAGGCAGCAAAGAACACGTCCGAGTCTGATGAGTCGGTCCAAGAGTGAGAGACTCTCGGAAGTTTGCTTGCAGTTTTGATGAAGGAGGGACATGAGAGTGAGGGCACACCCATGTGGATAGCTGAAGGGTAGTTGTATGATTAAGCAAGCAGCCTGCTTTAAGGAGGCACCAGCACTCTTTTGTTTGGCTCCTGGTTTGTGTTTGCTTGCTTGCTTGCTCGCTTTAAAGTATAATGAGATTGTAAATCAAGACTAGGAATGGCAAAGAGCAGATGGCAGGGTTCCCATCAATGCACTTGGCTGGGAGGGTGGTCTGGCTTTCTTATCAATCCTTTCTCCCAAGGCTGTTAGACAGTTATATTAGGACTGAATGAAGACCTAGAAATAACACAGTAGCAGAAATTGCTCCCCACTCTTTAAAGCTGTTTTGGCAATCCAGCCTTCATTCCTCAAAGATTCTTTCTTCCGAGTATCCTAAGAAGTCATCTATTTCACCCCTCTTATTTTATTGATGAGGAAGCTGAGGTCCAGAGGTGTTTACATGATTTAGGATAATAGCTCTATTACTGGAAAAGACCTCAGAGGGAAGCTGTTCAAATCCCCAGTTTTTTCAGATGAGGAAATTCAAGTCTAGGGAGGTTGAGTGACTTGCCTAGCCCAAGGGTTCCAGTCCTCTGACTCCCAATTCAGCATCTATTCACCATTCTGCTTTCAATATCCAGAGTCCAAGCGCCCAGTTGCAGGTGGAAGTTATAATTCCATCCATTTCTCCCAGATGGAAGAGCCCCACTCCAGGCAACAGAAAGGACTCCTATCCATTCCCTCATAGCCCTCCCCAAACAGGAAAGAGTAATGGCATCTACATGACTCTTGTAGTCCTTTGCTCCCCTCCTGATCATGGCCCCCTGGAGCATGATGACTGACCATGATGCCATCATGGGATAAGTGGCCATATTGTGTTTCCAGTATGGGATTGAAGTGATAAGTAGTTTTCCAGTAGGGATAAACAGCAGCTCAATTCAATTCACTCCAATTCCATGGACATTTATTAAGCATCAACTGTATACAAGGCACTGTTAGACATTGGGAATGCAAAGACAAAATGGAAAGAAGCCTGGAATGAGGGACTACAGCACACCATGCTGCCCTTCATATTTGCAGAGTGGTTTTCCCCATAGGAGGAATGCATGGATTTGTACCAGGTCATCCAGTTTCTTAGATGATTCTCCTTGGGACCAACAGCAAGCATTCCTGAGACAATTTGTTTAGATTGTGGGTAAGGTCTAGTGCTCTGGGGTAAGAACAAAAATGTGCTATGAGGGAGGCTAGTATCATCTGGTACAAAGAATGCTACGTTTGGAGTCAGAAGACCTGTGTTTGAATCTTGAATTTTACTCCCTCATGTGACTTAGGGTAAATTATGAAGCTTTTCAAGTCTTCATTTTTCTCTTCTAAAAAATGAGGTTGGACCAGATGGCTTCAGAGATTCCTTTTAGATCTAGGTTAGGAGTCTTAACCCAGGATTCACAAATTTTTAAAAATATTTTGATGTTTCCTTTATAATCCTATGTATTTTATTTAGAAACATTCTCCTGGAGATCTTCCCATCCCAACTCCTGCATCCAGAGCCATCTCTAGTCATTCTGATCTATATCTTGCCACTAGACTCAGATGGCTCCAGAGGAGAAAGTGAGGCTGGTGACTTTACACAATCCTCCCTCACTTAAATCCAATTCATTTATGTGTCATGGCATCACCTCCCTGGTGTCATTGGTCCTATTTGAGAAAGAAGGATAAAGAACAACAACCCACCACCCACTCTCTTTTCCCTCTAAAACAGCCTTAATTGTGGATCAAATTAACCTTCCCCAAAGGCTACTCAGGAATCCTCAGGAACTCTCCTTTGCCCATAGAATAAACTTCAACTCTGTCTGACATTCAGGACTATAATCTGACACCATTTTACCATCTTTCCAGACTTGTTTTATATTGTCCCTCCCCCAGTTAATTTATTCTATATTCCAAGTAGGAATTCATCAGTACTACTCACTATCCCCCAAGCATATTCATGTGCCTCCAAGCTCTCCAGCCTCCAACCCTTTCCTTATACTCTTCCCTACTCCTACAGTCTCCACTCTCCCCTCATTGTAGAATTCCTACCCATTTTAAGTCTTTGTGATTGTCATTGTCTTTGTTTTGGGTTTAGCTTGTCCATCTTTTCATTGTTCATATTCATATATGTGGATTCTTGGGCACAGCATGAAAAGCTAAAACATTATTTATGAATTAGAATTTCAAACCATCTTGCTCGTCCTTTATAGTTCACCTTGATTGCCACTACATCCATGAAGCCTTCCTTGACTCTTCTCCATTTCTTTATTAGACCTCACATGGTACTAAAAGGCACTAGGAGGTCCTCTAGGTAAATACCCCTCCCTCATCTTATATATAATGGAAATTGAGACCCAGAAAGTTGAGGGACTCTATGCACTTGGAATACAGACGACACAAAGTCTGAAAAGAGAAGATGGCTCCAGGTTATGGAGTCTCAAAGTCACACAGCTTCTAATCATTGGACCGGGCAAATGAAGCAAGCTCATCTGACTATAAATCCCCTGTTCTACCCTCACCCCACCCAAAAAAGAAACTCCACCAGTTCCTCCCAGTATTGAACTGCATTATTTTGTGTTATGGTCATCTGCATATGTACTATATCTCTTGACTGAACTATAAATTCTATTAGGTCAGAGATTACAGATTAATAATTTTTATTTATTTCTCTCATCTCCCCCCCACCTCCTGGCACCTTGCCCAATACCCTGCAAATGGTAGATAATTAATAAATGGTTTGGATGGATGGATGGATGGGTGGGTGGGTGGATGAGATCTAGGTCAGTAAAAGTCCTATATCATACTGAAACAGCTATCTGATTAATTCCTCCATTGTCAATAACAGCCAAGAGTATGTTCAGAGGAACATTCTTTAAAATGCACAGAAGGGGTGGCTAGGTGGCACAGTGAATAGATTACCAGCCCTGGAGTTAGAAGGACCTGAATTCAAATCTGACCTCAGACATTTGACACACTTACTAGCCATGTGACCTTGGGCAAGTCACTTAACCCCAATTGCCCTGCCTTCCCCCTCCCAAAAAGCAAAAAAAAAAAAAAAAAAAAGCACAGAAATCAAATTATGGGCTCCATACCCATTCTGGGGGAATTTTGGAGTGGGGGGATAGTAATTTTTTGTTGTTCAGTTGTGTTTAACTCTTATTGACCTGTTTTGGGGTTTTCTTGGCAAAGATATTAGAGTGGCTTGCCATTTTCTTCTCCAATTCATTTTACAGATGAGGAAACTGAGGCAAACAGGATGAAGTGACTTGGCCAGGGTCACACAGCTAGTTAAGTGTCTGAGGTCACATTTGCACTCAGGTCTTCTTGACTCCAGGCCCAGCGCTCTATACACTATGGCTCCACCTAGCTACTTGCTGCATTTAGATTGGCGGTAACAACAGCTAATTTAGATGATCTGGCTCAGGAGTCCCTGCAATACTCCTAGGATGCTGTTCACCTAGAAAGACTTGATTTTGCCTAATTTTGATCTCTAAGGGGGAACCATTCAGTAATGAGTGATCTTTTTCTTGACTGTAAATAAGCCACGTGGAGAGATCAAAGCAGGAGCTGGAGAGTAAGCAGCTTGAGACCTGGGGCTGAGTAGGTCAACCAGAGTTTTTCTCCATGGGGTGGCAACTGGGGGGTTGGGAGGAGGGGATTGAAGCAGTTCTCCATCATGGTGACCCCACACCATGCAGCTAGCTGCCTTGGCTCTCTAGGTTGACTCCAGACACCTGAAGCCTGAGCTGTGTAGTGTAGTGAATAGGGCAATGCACGCAGAATCCACAAGACCTGCTTCCAAATTCTGCCTCAAACACTTGCCCTGAGCAAGCCTCAGTTTACTTTCTCTAGTGTGAAAGGAAGGAGTTGGATTCCCTGCCCATCTCTAAATTTATCCTCCCACCTGCTGTACTCGTCACTTGTATGACCTTGGGTCTCAACCACTTAGAACCTCAGTTTCCTCATCTCTTAAATAGGAGGGTTGCACTAGATAACCTCTGGAATCTGTTCTCTGTTTATGACCCTCTACCTCCTTCCAGGTGTTAGAGATTTGAAGACCATTGACCAGGGCCTGGGGACAGATTCTTAGCTGGACAAGAGGCCCATTTTTCTAGTATGACATACTCTCCTCTGGATCCCCCCCAACCCCCAACCCCTAACTGAATTTTTCCAGGGCACCAAAATTTCTAGGTATAGCTCTGGGCTGAATTGTGGGAGTCAAGGTTGATAAGTGCATAGTCACAGACTAATTAAATGGGGCAATTGGTATGCATTCCCCTCTCCCACTTTGCTGTCCAACCAGATCAAGGAGGCAGCTCACACAGTAGGCAGATCAAAGTCACTTAGCTCAACTCACCCACTTAAGCATCAAATTGTAAAATGCAGGCATTCGGAGTCAACAACTGTGTGCATTCTCAGGAAGGATCGCTAATAGCAGACTCTTTGGGGAGCAAATCTTCCAGATAAATGACAAATTAATGAGCTAATTAGTAATAACCTAATCCACTAACATTTCAAGGAGATTCATAGAAGAGAGAAGAAATGTGGTATCAGTGAAAAATCCTTGGATTTGAGAGTCAGAAGACTTGGTGTCAAATGACAATTGTGCCCCCTTGCTTGCTCTATGGCCTCAGGGAAAGCAGCTCACTTCTCTGTTCTAGAAATGATTGGACTAGATGCCTTCTGAGGCCCTTTCTGGCTCCAAATCTATGATCTAATATGGGATTACTTTGAATGGAATTCTTCTAGTGGTAATGTGAGTCAGGGGGCATCTTGCTGCTTAGTTATGCCTGCAACCAAGGTATGATTAACAAGATGATAGGTAGGCGGATAGATAGATGGATGGATGGATGAAAGGATGGATGGATATATGGATGGATGGATGGATCGATGGATGGATGGATGGATAGATAGATACACACATACATACATACCCACAGGCAGATAAACCATGTTTATACACATGTATGCACATATGCACATACTCACACACATGTGTATATATACAAACACTGTGTGCATGTGTATAAATGTGCAGGTTGAGTATTCTCAGGAAGAATTGCTTGATGTTCTACACTATGTGAGCAAACATATATATTTATATATAAATACATATTTATATATGCATATGTATATATACTCATACATATTGATGATATATAGGTACATATTCATATTCTACAGATACATATATGGTACTTAAAAAAAAATTTCCCTTATTTCTTTATTACAAAGAATGTCAGGTAAGTGAAACAAACCACAAGAGGTATTCTTACTGAGTCAAAATAATACATAAATTTGACTAAATTCCACCATTTAGACACAAATATTGACTATCTCGGGAATTATTAAAGGTCATCTCTGGAGAGAATATAGTCAAATTGAATTAATTGAAACCAATTAGAAAGAACTGTCCCTCAGTGACAAGCCTAGATTATTTAATGCTGTGGGACACAAGAAGATTCATGCCATTCTGAAGAGACTGCAAGATAGCACAGTCTGCAGAGTTCTGGCCTTGGAGTCAGGAAGACCAGAGTTCAAGTTCTTCTTCAGATACTTACTTAACTATATCTGGGCAAGTAATGAAACACCATTCTGCCTCAGTTTCCTCATCTGTAAAGGCCTAAATCTATGTTCTAAACCTAGGATTCTATGAAGCATAGGGCCCACAGGGACTAAGCTTGGCCAACAAGGTGTTGTCTCCAAAGTATGACTTCTCAAGGGAGCCTGCTATGCTGAAGAGGCACTTCCCTGACCCCGACTCATTTCCCAGAAGCAGCTAGGTGGTGCAATGGACAGAGTGCCAAGCCTAGAGTCAGGAAGACTCATCTTCCTCAGTTCAAATCTGATCTCAGATCCTTACCAGCGATGTGATCCTGTTTGCTTCAGTTTCCTCATCTCTAAAATCAGGGGATTGGGTTTAATAGTCTGGAAGTTCCCTTCCTTTGGTAAATCTATGATCCCATGCACCATAGCTAGATAAAAAAGTTAAGTATCTCATTTCTCAGGACAACCAGCCACATCCCTTTGAGGAACCCTTCTAAATACCTTCTGGTACATTATCACAGAGTTTATATGGCATCTTCTATCAAGAAATGCACAATTGCAACTTAGAGTGTGTGATATTCAGGCAGTGTAGGTGAGTGGCAAAGCCACTGGATATGGAGACAGGAGAAGCGGGTTCTGATCTTGGTTCTGTGTGACAAGAGGCCAATCACTTAAAGTCTCTGGCCATCTGCTTCCTTATATGCAAAGTGAGGAGATTAAACTGGGATGATCTCTAACACCTCTTACCCCTCTAACCCTGTGTTCTAAGAAAGTCAGGCATCCAGTTATAGGAATAGCAGCAGAGGAAAGGGAAAAGGTCATAACCAGTTGGGTGGTTGGGTGGTGACAGATTTCTGAACCCAGGGAGGCATGGACTTGTACTATCACAGGACCAAAGGCTCATGGTACTTATTACACAGAGGAAGGAAGGAAGGAAGGAAGGAAGGAAGGAAGGAAGGAAGGAAGGATGCAGGGGGAAGGAAAGGAGGAAGGAAATGAGGAATTGAAGGAAGGAAGGAAGGAAGGAAGGAAGGAAGGAAGGAAGGAAGGAAGGAAGGGAGGGAGGGAGGAAGGAGGGAAAGAAATGTGTTCAATAAGCACTGACTATGTTCTAGGCTCTGTGCTAAGAACTTTACAACTATTATCTCATTGATCCTCGTGAGGTAAGTGTTATTCTGATCCCCATTTTATAGTTGAGGAACCTGAGGCAAACAGAGATTAAGTGACTTGCCCAGAGTCACACAGAGTCTGAGGCTTGGTTTGGACTCCACCCTGACTCCAGCCCAACGCTCTGCCCACTTTGTCATCCGGCTGCCTTGGACAAGATGAGAATACTGAGTCCCGAGAGGTTAAATCACAATCATGGTTGTGATCACACAAGTGGTAAGCATTAGAACAAGGATCAAGCAGACTTGGGATTCAGATATCAAAAATGTTTAGAAAATTATGAAAGGCCCAAAGTAAGCATCAAGGTCCCAGATCATTTTACCAGAAGTAGATTTATCAGCAGACTGACTGGAAGCATTAATTTCCCAGACCCAAGGTGGGGTCTCTAGCATGGTTTTGCCTAAATAATGCACATTTCATGTGAATTTTTTCGAAGTGCCCTTCCTCTCCCTTCTAGTTACCCATCCATCTAAGCCAGCCTCAAATGCCATCCATAAATCCTTGCTAATTGATTGCTAGAAGGACATTCCATAAATATTGTCTTAGTGAGGTTTCACTCTGGCCAAACTTCCACTTAGTCTTTCAATTCTCCTGACATGAAAGACTGATGAGCCTCTCCATAGCCTTGTTGTTCTCCTTTCTGTGATTGAGCCCAGCTAGCCTTGTGTCTGCTCCTCTCCCAGTGTCCTGGCTGGCCCCAGAGCACAGAAGGCACATCCTCCTCCCCCTCCTCACTTTGCGTCCCTCGCTTCCTCCAGGACTCAGTTCCAGCATCACCTTTCAAAGGAGGTTTTTCTTGATCCTCTGATTCATCATACCTACCAACTTTCACTATCCTGGGTTTTTTTGGTGTTTTTTCCCCTTTATATTTATGATAGATAGATAGACAGACAGACAGACAGACATAGAAAGATAGACATTAGGTAGGTAGGTAGATAGATGGATGGATAGATGGATGGATGGATGGATGGATGGATAGACAGACAGACAGACATTACTTAGCTCCAAGTCCTAGGCTCTCTCTTTTCCTTTAAGATATACCACCTTATGCATGAAAGTATTTTTGATCTTCCCAACTGCTAGAGTCCTCCCTTCTAAATTACCTTAACTACTTTATTAATATTTGTCCTGTTTAGATTTCTGTACGTATTTGTTGTGTTCCCCATTAGAAGTAAGGTCATCATAAGTACAGATTGTTTTGTTCTTTGTTTTTGTATTTCCAGCACCTAGAACATTGCCTGGCACCTAGCAGGTATTTAATAAATATTTCTGGATTGATTGGTTGATAGAGCTATGATTTTATTATCTAAACATCAAATAGCTGAAGCTGACCACTAGTGGAGGCTCACAGAGGAATGAATATTAGCCAGAGCAACTCAAAGACTATTTCCTGAGATGTCTGAGGCTACAATCTGGTCAAGGTTCAGGGTGCAGATAACAAAAACAACATCCAGAATCTCTACAGTGCTTTAAGTTTTACGCAGAACTATACAGTCATTCAGCTGTCAGAACCTGAACTGGGGTCTTCCTCCATCAGAGACCCACTCTCTATCAACTACACCATGCCTCCTCTCTACCACATACATGGTCTCCTTTGATCAGTCCAAAGGAGAGAGGTGCTATCATTATCACCCTTATTTGACAAAGTAGGAAATTGAGGCAGAAACGAAGTGTCTTGTCCAGGGTCACACAGCTAATAAGTATCTCAGGCTGGATTTGAACTCAAGTCTTCCTGATTCCTGGTCCAGCGCTCTGTCCATGGAGACACTTGATTGAATTACAACTTCAGTCTGAGGGTCCAGCTCCTCCCACCTGATTCAGAAGGTGAAAAACACTTCTCTTCCCTTCCCCCATTATAATCATCACAGATTTCATTCAGAAAGCCACAGTCCTTCACTCATTCGCTCCAAATATTGCCCAGCTCTTTGGATGTGATGGAAGCTTGCTCAGGAAATGGGGAATTGCTAGATATTTGAAAGATAAAGGGCCTTCCAGAGAACCTCTAGTTTGATCTGTCCCAACCCACACTATACTGTTTTCCTTTCATAACATTCTATTTCCTCCCTCCAGGCATTTGCCCAGGACTATAACCTTGGGTCTAGGTTGCCTTCCCTCCTCATCTCCACCTCTCAAGAATACAAAGATTACAGCTGGGTGCTCCCAACCTGAAGGATCAGGCTTTTCCTGATCCCCACCCTGACTCTTGCTTGAAATGACTCCGAGAGCTTTTGAATCTCTTTCGTTTTGATGTTGTCTGGGTGCGTTCTGTACTCCCCCCTCACAGAAGGTAAGTTGCTTTAGGGTCAGGAATCCTTTTCTTCGTTTGTTTTTTGTCTCTGCATCCCCCAGTGCCTGGCATAGTACCTGGCGTGTATTAAGCTCTTAATCAAGATTTGCCGAGTTCACCTGAATTGTTGGACCGAGCCGGGAAGGTTCGCCTTTGAAGCCTCTGCCAGTTGGTGTGGTCAGAGCAGTAACCTGGACTGACCACAGCCTGGGGAGGCAGGCTGTACAAGTCCGTGCACCTGCTCCACCTGCTACTGACTAAGTCACTTTGGACAAGCCGCTTGATCTTTAGACTGTGATTTTCCAAGCAACAAGATGGTCCTAGGCAGAGCTGGACGATACCTGAGAGCTTATCCTGTATCTCATTTTACTGAAAGCTGAAGCCGCCAGAAGGGAATCGATTTGCCCAAAGTCATGCAGAAAACACTTAAAGCTGACAGCTGGATCTGAATCTCTGACTCCTCACTCAGCGCTCCTGTGGCTTCTTAGACTGTCGATGTGGGATCCTTAGTGACATCATGGAGGCATTTGGGGAAATAACTTCAAAAGTCCTGTGGAAATTTATAGCATTCTAGAAATAATAAATGTTGGGTCAGATCCTTGTCCTGATATTGAGTGACCCAGGAAGAATTGAGACTCTCTCTGTTCCTCTCCCTTTCCCCCTGAAGAATCCCAGGGACATCTCCCTTTCCTGGGATCTAACTCAGGTCATTTGGACCCCATTGATAAGGAATCTACAGCATTTCAGGATAAGAAAATGACCTGGTGTTCTTTAGCAATGGAAACCTAAAGTAACTATATAGTGCAAAGGAGAATTCTAGGGGAATAATTGAACAATAGGCATCTGACAAAAGGTTAATAAATGAGGGAAAAACATTCTTTTCAGGCACTGTGTCTGTAATAACAATTTCTCCTTCAAGTAAACAGAAACCAAGGAAAAAAATTAACCCATTGACAACAACAAAGTAAAGAACAAAAAGCCAAAACTGAAGCCAGTGCAATGATAATGATAAAACCTGATCAGGGAAGAGTTGAGAAAACACAACTTCCCCTTCATTTGAGAGGTAGGGAACTATGGGTATGGAATTAGTCAATCAACAAATAATTATTGAGGACCTCCCGCATGCCCTGCCTCGTGCTAGGTGACTGCACAGATTGTCAGGGTCACTGTTTTGGTTTCTTTCTCCCTCTCTCCTTCTAAAATCGTTCTTTTAGAGGGTGGCTCAATGGGTAGGGAAGTGGGGGAAGGGATGTATTGGGAAGTGAATGCACGTACAAATCATAGACATTAATTAAAAAAGAAAACAATCCCTGTAGTCCAGGGATGGGAGCAGAGGTGTGGAAGAGCTAGAAATCTCATTGTACCCGTTTTTGGTCTCTCCAGGTGTGGTCCTTAGGACCAGGATAAACTGCCCAGGGCTGAGCTGAGCTGAGGGAGGATCAGACACTGAGGCTTGTGGGTAGCAAGGTAAGGAAGCTGATACCCGGCCCATCAAAGGCCCCAATCAATCAGGAACAAGCATTGATTAAGTAACTAGGGTGTTTCAGATACTGGCTATGTGCTAAGTATACAAAAACAAATGCCCTGCCCTCAGGAAACTTACACTCTATCTCAGAAAAGAGCCCAAAGTCAAGGATAAGTCTATACTAAGTAGTAGAAGTGATCATTCCCCAGGAGAGTCTGAGCAGGTCCAGAGGCAAGAAACATGTTCCAAAACAGCTGATCACAATGAAACATCCATCAAGTCACCAAGGGTGGAGATGGCCCAGTTCATTTGCCCAAGGCAAAACTGAACCCAGTGTAATTATGATCAAACTTGACCAGGGAATAAAGTTAAGAAAACACAGCTTCCCCTTTTCATTATAGAGGTGAGGGACTATGGGTATAGAGTCCACCAATCAGCAGGCAAAATCAGTAACAGGGAAGGTGGGAGGGAGATTCTGAGTTTGTTTTGGAACCTGCCACAGCTTCCTACTCTCAGGGAGTTCAGAGCAGCTCTTGACTTTTGAGCTAGGGCTGACTTCACCCACGGTCTTAAGGGTCATTCCCATGAGACCCTTCAGATCAATTAATTCTTCCCCCTTCTGAATAGAAAGCTGCTAGGTCAGGAAGAACAGCAAACAGTTGAGCATTTCTTGTGGCCTAAAATGTGTCTGGGCACTGTGCTAAACACTGACCATATGAAGACCAAGCCAAAATTGTTCCTACCTTCCAGGAACATGTCTACTAGGGGAATTTAATGTGTACACAGGTAAGTAAATGCAAGGAATATACAAAAAAAAATCCAAAGCACTTGGTGGTAGAGTAGGGGGTAGATATTAAGAACTAGATAGATTGAGACAGAACCCATGTAGGTGATGGCCCATAGATGAGCGTTTAAAGGGAGTTGGGGATTCCAGTAGGTGAAGGTGGGAAGGGAAGATGTTCCAGGCATGAGGACATCCTGGACAAAGATGGGAATGGAATGCTGTACAAGCATACCTCGGAGATGTTGAGGGTTGGGGTCCAGACCACCAAAATAAAGTGAATATCACATTAGCAAGTCACATGATTTGTTTAGGTTTTCCAGTGAGTATAAAAGTTACATTTACATTATACTGTATCCTATTATGTGTGCGATGGTATTATGGCTAAAAAAAAAATACCCAATGTATGTACCTTAATTTAAAAAATGCTTTATTACTTAAAAAAAATGCCAGCCATCACCTGAGGCTTCAGTGAGTCAATCTTTTTTGCTGGTGGAAGGTCTTGCCTTAATGTTGATGGCTGTTGACTGGTGGCTGTGGCAATTTCTTGAAATGAGACAACAATGAAGTTTGCTACATCAATTGGCTCTTCATTTCCCTTGAACACTTAGAGGCCATTGAGGTTATTAATCAGCCCGATTTCCATGTTGTTGTGTCTCAGGGAATAGGGAGGTATTTAGACCTTCATCCTTTGCAGTTATATCTTCAAGGTCTAGCAGTGTCCTTACATAATAGGTCATCCCATGGTGTCCTGGAGGCAGCTCATACCTGCTCTGAGGGCTGATTGTTAAATTTCCACTGTGAGCCTTTAAACCTTAGAAATCAGCAAATACTACAAGTCAGGGCTTGATTTATTGTTTTGTTTATTGTCTAGACTTAAGAAAATGATGGAAGGAAATGTTGATAATGTCAAATAAATTTAAAAGTGCCTTGTGCATATATCTCCTGTCCCCTTCCCATTCCCCAGAACCCTACACTTAATAAATACTTGATTAAATGAGTGATTGATAGTGTGCTCCATGAGGGCAGGAATTGTATTTAGACTCAACTTTGTCATATTTCCTTCAGTTTCTAGCACAGTACTCTGTCCACAGAGGGGACTTAAATATTTGTTCAATGAATGACCATTATGTTTGAAATATTAGCACAGACTAATGCTAACCACTGTCTTTGCCAGAGAAGAATGTGATGCCATAAAAACTCACTTAGGATAGTGATGAAAAACAGTAATTATCAGATGAAAGTTGCTTAACTGCCTAAGGCAGTCTGAAAGTTCATTGGAAAACAGTTGCAATGAGAAACAGGGCCCCTTTAATCCCATCTCCTCCACACTGGGCTTGTAGGGATTGCAATCTTATGCAATGTCCGAGTTCTTGGAGAATTTCTAACAAGCATCATCAATAACTGAGCCTTTCTAGACCAAGCTGCTGCTGCTGACATAAGTCTGGGTGCCTCCCTCCCCCAGCAGCTCTCTCTCTCCCCCCAGGGAGCTTAGCTCTGAACTCTACCTGCTGTCAGCAGGTCCTCATCAGCTCCATCATCAAATGGTAATCTGGTATGTTCCCTGTGGCCACTTTTGTGTTAACTAAGGGAAGTAGGTCCATGGTGCCTCTATCCAGGCATAGACCAGGAAAGGACAATAGAGGTCACATTGCCTGGTAGCTACCCAATACAGGATATTAAATTGATGACATTCCTGAATCTGTGACATGAGGTAGTCAAGTGTTGGACTTAGAGTCAATAAGACCTAGATTCAAATCCTGCTGGAGGTATTCACGCTATGTATGACTTGCCTTTCTTGTACTCTCAGCTCTTCATCTGTAAAATGAGGGTGGAATAGAAGGGGGCTGGATTATATGTACTCTAAAATTTCTTCTGGATCTAAAGGGGTCTTCTGGCCACATAAGGCATCCCATTCAATCTTTTCTTTAAAATTATATTTAGTTAATTTTATTTAAGAGAGACAGTGTTGAATACTGCACAGAAAGAGGGTCTTGAAGCCCAAAAAACCTAGGTTCAATTTCTCCTTTTAACATCTACTGACTTTGTGGTGGGAAGCAGGTTACTTTTCTCTCAGTGTTCTAAGCAACCCCCTAAGATTATGAATTGCAGGGAAGGGGCAGAGCTGTATAGGCAAAGGAATTTTCTGCATTGGAAGTTTCCAATACCGATAAAATCGCCCATTTGGTCTCTATCACTATTTTATCTAATGATTCTGAATTTCTCCCAGGAAATAAAAAGTCCCATCTTTTCATACGAATAGTCTGAGTGTTGTTGTTATGTATAGCCTGTCTAGAGTAGGTGACTTACTCTCCCACCCCCATCATGAGGGCAGGTTGAATCCCTAGAACTTGACTACATCTTTCCTCAGTCCTAGGGGTACTCCTATGGGGTTAAGACCATCTTTCTTTTTTAAAATTCATTTATTTATTTTTAGTTTATAACATTCAATTCCACAATCCCTTGAGTTACAAATATTCTCTCCCCCCTTCATCCTCCATGGTGGTATGCAATCTGATATAGGTTCTACAAATATTTTCATATTAAATATTAGTCAAATTTTAAAGAAGTGGTATAACCAATGGAGTGAACAACAAGAAAGAAGAGAGAGTGCAAGTAGTTTGCTTCAGTTTGCACTAAGACTCTGTAGTTCTTTGCTATGGATGTAGATATGCCTTTCTATCATGAGTCTTTTGGAATTGTCTTCTAACTTTGTATTGCTGAGAGGAGCCCAGTCTATCAAAGTTAGTCATCACACATACGTTGTGTCTGATTGTGTACAAATTTCTTCCGGTTCTACTCTTCTCACTCAGCATCAGTTTACATAAGTCTCTCCAGGTTATTATGACGTCCGTCTGCTCCTCATTTCTTAAAGCACAGTAGTATTCCATTACATTCATATACCACAACTTTTTCAGCCATTCCCCAATTGATGGTCATCCCCTTGATATCCAACTCTTTGCCACCACAATAAGAGCTGCTACAAATACTTTTGTACATAAGGGTCTTCCTCCCACTTGTATGATTTCTTTGGGATACAGCCCTAGAAGTGGTATTGCTGGGTCAAAGGGTATGCACATTTTTATAGCCCTTTGGGCATAGCTCCAATTGCTCTCCAGAATGGTTGAATCAGTTCAAAACACCAACAATGCATTAGTATTCCAATTTTTCCACATCCTCTCATTTTTATGTTTTGTTATCTTGAGCCAGTCTGACTGGTGAGATGTGGTACCTAAGAATTGTTTTGATTTGCATTTCTCTAATCAGTAGTGATTTAGAGCATTTTTTCATATGCTTATAGATATAAAAGCATCTTTCTAAAGCTATTGGCTCTGTATCAGCTCATAATAGGGTTCAACCCCACACTCCCTGGACCACGTTTCCACTTTGCCCCCATCATGCTTCCACTCCTGCTGCGTCCTCCTCTGATTGGTGAGTTTTCCCCCAAAAGACCTCTGCTCAAGAAGTACCCATACTAACCATATTCATTTCTAACCTGACTCAGATCTTGAGTTCTCAGACTACTTTCATGTTTTGCTCCTTTTACAGATAGATACCTCCTCCTGTTTTCCAACTCTCTTTTATTTTACATTAGAATATAAGTTCCTTGAGGACAGGAATTATCTTTCTTTTTGTTTCTATTGGTACTTCAAGAACTTAACACAGTACCCAGAAAATAGAAAACAATAATAAATGTTTTATGTAATTGAATTTCTGAGCTCCATTCATTGCATTCCCCCATATTAAATTCTTCCAATATGATCACCAATAATTAACACCCCAAAATCAATAATCACTGCAAATTACTACATCCCCTGTATCATCTAAACCAGATTCTGTCTCCTCTATCCTGTCAATAAACAAATAATATCAGTTAGTTTTTACAAAGGGATATTTAATGAGATGGGCAAGAATCAGCTAATAAGTAAACATTAATTAAGCACCTAATACACTAAGCAAAGTGTTAAGTATGAGGGATGATTAATGGACAGTCCACACTACCAACTGGCATCCTCACAACCTTAAAAATAAAAAGTGAAAAATGACCTTAGCCAAAGGTGTGCTGGAGCCAGCACTGACCAGCTTGCAAGAGCCAATTGTGTGACCTAGGGGTAGTCATTCAGCCTCTTGAGATTTCAGTTTTCTCACCTCTTAAAAGATGAGGTTAGATCAGATAATGGACCAAGTCCCTCCCAGCTCTGGCACAATGATTCTATGATGTGCTTGGTCTAAAGAACTAAAAAGGGAGCTGTCCACAGAGAATCCTGGTCTATCTCCTGATTTTCTGCTCTCCTTAACTAAGCAGGTTTGAGAATAACTCTTTTGTTAGACCATAGAGGCAAAATTGAGTGCATCAGTGTATTCTTTTTTAAAATATTGATTTATTACTTTATTTTTAGTTTTCAATATTCATTTCCATAAGATTTTGAGCTCCAGATTTTCTCCCCAACCCCAAGATGGTGTACAATCTGAAATAGACTCTACATATACATTCATACTAAACATATTTTCACATTAGTAATATTGTAAAAAAAAAAAAAAAAAGAATTAGAACCAATGGAAGGGACCATGAGAAAGAAGAGACAGAGAGACAGAGACAGAGACAGAGACAGAGAGACAGAGAGAGACAGAGAGAGACACAGAGAGAGAGAGAGACAGAGAGAGAGAGAGAGAGAGAGCAAGTGAGCAAATAGTCTGCTTCAATCTGCATTCAGACTCCATAGTTCTTTTTCTGGATGTGGATAGCATTTTCTATCATGAGTCTTTCGGGGTTGTCTTAGATCCTTGAATTGCTGAGAAGAGCCAAGTCTTTCAAAGTCAGTCATTGCACAATGTGACTGTTGCTGTGTACAATGTTCTCCTGGTTCTGCTCACTTCACTCAGCATTAGCTCATGTAAGTCTTTCCAGGTTTTTCTGAAGTCGGCCTGTTCATCGTTTCTTATGAACAGTATTTCATCACATTCATATACCACAACTTGATCAGCCATTCCCTAATTGATGGGCATCCCCTCAATTTCTAATCCTTGGCCACCACAAGAAGGGGCATCAGTGCATTCTTAAGGAGCACCCACTTAGCAATATTGCTCTATTGCTTCTGTCTCTTCAAAACATCTACAACACTATGACGTTCTAAACCAGACTTAAATAGAAATGGGGGTCACTGAACTATACATAAGGATCCCTACATGTCCTATATTGACTTAGAAAACCACATATTAACATTATCTATATTTGATTGTATTTTTGTTCATTTTGTTAAATATTTCCAAATTACATTTTAATCTGCTTCAGGCTACATTCAGATGGGTTGTAGGCCAGGTAGTATCTTTGACACCTGTGCTCTAAGTCATACCCATGGCTTGTAACAAGGCACTACAAAGGACTCCTCATCTTTCCAACCCTGGGTCTGGTTGGAAAAGGGTCTGATAAGTTCAAATCTTATGCTACCTTTCCTTAAATTTCAGCAAAATCTCAGCAGTCTGTGTGCAAACCCACAACATAAAAATGGCCATTAAGTTAACATTCTAGGATGTTGTTCAGGGAGGCCTAATGTTCTCTGGGGATAAGAACCCAGGTCACCTATAAAGTGGGATGTCAGGAAAGAAAAGATCCCCAAAATATCCTTGCCTCTCAGAGTGACAGATGGGGAAATATTCACTGTTTAGAATCTCATTCCTATGTCTCGTAACAAAATGAATATTGTATCATGGGACTCTGGGCTGAGAAAGATTTGAGTTCCTTAAACTAGAGTCTATAAACTTGAATGGGGGGTGTGGAATGGCAACTTTATTTCAACATAATCCATTTTCTTGGTAATCTTATGTATTTTTATTTCATGCATTTAAAAGCATAGGCTATACCAGGCTCTCAAAGAGTTCCATGACACCAAAAGTTTAAGAATCCATGACCTAGACCAATTCCCTCATTTTATAAATAAAGTAGTTTGAATCCCATAAAGGTTAAATTACATGCCTGAGGTCACATGGGTATTAACAGGGGGTGGCATTTGGACCCAAGTCTTCTGACTCCAAATCAAACACTTTCCAAATAATCCTAGGAGGGATGACATTAGACCGCATCAGTCACTTATACTTTGGTGTGAATGCGTCCATCTGACCATTTCCTAAGAGCAGGTTTTGATGGGGGATTTGGAGGAGAGAAACGTATGAATCATTGAGTACCAGGGCTCTCTGAGGGGAAAAACTGGGGGAAAAGAATGCTTAGGACACTAGAGCCAAAAATTACATGTTTCTGAATGACTTCGACAGTGGCTCAGAGTAGACAAGTACTGCTTTCCCTTTCAGGAAGAACAAAACTGAAAAAAAGAGAAGTTCTAGTGAATTCAGGAAAGGATTTGAAAATACAGTAATGAAATAGAAATGTCCTCATCTCCTATTCAATTTTCCTTTCCAGCTTCACCAGGGTTGATTGGTTAGTTGGTTGGTTGGTTCCCTTTTGTGTATGATAACATGTCTGGCACTTAGTAGCCACTTAGGGACAGCTGGGTAGCACAGTGGATAGAGTATCAGGCTGGGAGTCAGGAAGACTCATCTTCATGAGTTCAAATCCAGCCTCAGACACTTATTAGCTGTATGACCCTCGGTAAGTCATGTAACCCTGTTTATCTCTGTTTCCTCATCTGTAAAATGAGATGGAGACAGAAATAACAAACCATTCTAGTATCTTTGCCAAGAAAACTCAAAATAGGGTCACAGAGAGTTGGACACAACCGAAAAATGACTGAATAACAAAGTCACTTAATGAACTTGAATCGATGGATGGGTCACACACATGCAGAAAGAAAGCATGGTATAGTAGAATTAGGAGTAACATGGTATTCACTGCCTGCCTCTGATACTTACTTGCTCTGAGACTCCAGGAAAGTTCTTTAACTTTTCTAAGTTTTGGTTTCCTCATCGGTAAAATGGAGATTATAAACCCTGTAGCATTTACCTTTCATGGATTTTGTGAGGCTCAAATGAAGTAATGGAAATAAAGTGCTTTATAATCCTTAAAGGGGCCTTGCAAACCTCATCTATTATTAATTATTGACATCATTGTTGTCAGAAGCGGAGAAATGAAATGTGTCTGGAGCCATCTCATCTTTCTGACTTTCCATCTTTTTGTCTCTTTGTCTTTCATACTCTTATTCTCTATTTTCTCTTCCTCTTTCAAGGGAAATAATTTTGATATGAAAAAGATTCTCTTCCCCTTCTTTGCAGAAGTGGGGGACTATAGGCACAGAACACTGCATATTGATGTTGGGCTTTTTGCTCACTATTGGGGTTTCCCCTTTTTTATTCTTTATTCTAAGGAATGTCCATTTGGAAGGGAGGAGGAAACATACAGTGGCAAATGGAGATGGAACAAAACCAAAGCTAGCAAATAAAAATTATTTTTTAAAAGAGAAATTTTTTCGTATTTAGTTTCTCAGGACAAGTTGATCTAGATCAGTGGTTCTCAACCTGTGGGTTGCGACCCCTTTGGGTGTCAAACAACCCTTTTACAGGGGTCACAGGGGTCACCTAACACCAACGGAAAACACATATTTCCTGTGGTCTGAGGAACTGAGACACCACTCCTCTATCCGTCTCCAGGAGGGTCCATCCACATGCAGATATGCCCACATATGAGTATTAAAGGGTCACAGCATTAGGAAGATTGAGAACCACTGATCTGGGCTGATCCTTCTTCAAGTGACCCTTCAAATACTGGAATACAACCTAATTTTTCTCTCTTCCTTTGATCTATTTATTTTTTATTTAATCCTTCTCACCAATCAGTCTTAAAACCTTTGTCCGGTTGGAAACTATTCATCAGAATGACAGAAGGATAGGAAGGATGTCATATAAGGACTGGTTAACGAACAGATGTTTAACCTGAGGAATAGTAAACTTGGTGGTGGGGAGGAGGTAAGAAAAGCAAGGACATGAATCTTCAAGTGATTGAAAGACTGCCATATTTAATACTTTCCAATACTTGAAGACAGTTATCATGTCCTTTTTGGCCTTTTTCTTTTTCGTGACTCAAGGGGGCAGAACTGGGTGTAATGGGTGGACTTTGTGAAAAAGACACATTTAGGTCTCATGAAAGGAATCTAGTTATTAGAGTTATCCATTACCAAGTGGAACAGGGCACCCCCAGAGATAATAATAACAATTGTTGTGGGGTTTTCTTGGCAGAAATTGGCTCGCCATTTCCTTCTCCAGCTCTTTTTACAGATGAGGAAACTGAGACAAAGAAGGCGAAGTGATTTAACTAGGGTCACATAGCTAGTGTCTGAGGCTGGGATTGAACTGAGGACTTCCTGAAGAAGGAAGGTGAGGAGGGTGTGCTTCAAAAAAAGTCAGACCCACAAATACAATATGAGGAAGGTATGTGTAGAAACTAGTTCATCTGAAGAAGATCTGGAAGATTTAGTGAGATACAATTTCGGTAAAAATCAACAATGCGATAGATGCCAGAAAACGTTCATGCAATCTTAATCTGCATTGAAAGACATACTGTCCAGGATCAGTGAGAAGATCATTCAGCTAGATTTTGCCCTGGAGTGTTGGGTTGGCTTAGGGGAGGGATATTGCCAAATTGGAGAGGATCCAGAAAAGGGTCACCAAGATGGTGACGTTCTTGGAACTGATGCCATGTGAGGCTTAGTTAAAGGAGCTAGGGACACTTAGCCAGAAGAAGGTAATGCTGACTTGGAACAGGTTTATTGTCCCCAATTATTTGAAGGGCCACCATGTGGAAGTGAGGTTAACCTCATTCACTAGGCACAAGAGGACAGAACTGGGAGTGACAGGTGACATTTGTAGGAGAATTACTCAAGGTAAGGCCAAAACTCCCTAGTCATTCAAGCTATCCAAAAACCAGAATAAGGTGCCATAGGATTGAAAGCCTTTCCCTTTAATGGAAGTCTGCAGGTGAAGGCTAGTTAGCCACTTTTCCAGTGTGTTTTTGAGTAATGGTGTCAAACTAAAATACAAACATTAACTACCCTTGAGGGTTACGTATTGACTTAGAAAGCCATATGTTTACATTATCTATATCTTATTGATATTTTTGTTTTGTTAAATATTTCCAAATTAAATTTTAATCTGGTTCAGGCTGAACTTGGGAGAGTTGTGGATATCCATATGGCATGTGTTTGACACCTCTGTGATCGAATAACTTGTTGTTCAAACTTGGTCCTGAGACTGGTCAATTCTAGGACTAGATGCATCTGAGGTCCCTCCCAAATCTGAAATCCTGTGTTTCTGAGTCCTCTCTCCCCTACATGATTCATTAATATACTTGTTCCTCCCCACACTCTGGGTTTTTTTCTGTGTGTGCCTCTAACTGCCTTTGAAGCTGGGTTATCCCCTTTCTCTCTCCCCACCCCATAATTTCCCTTGGCCCCCGAGGAGCTAGAAGTGTTCTCTGGAGGTGGTTTTGCTTTTTTTTATTTCCTCTGTGACACTTCAGACAGACCAGAATTTTAATGGCTCAGACATAGAAAGAAAAGAAAGGTATTCCAGCTGGGTCCACCTAGCAGGGCCTGCCAAGAAATCAAAGGACCAGTTCTGGGAATCACTGCACATTCTAGGCAGAGAGGTGGTGGCCACAGATGTAGAATGCGCCATGCATTTACATTTGTTTCTAGGGAGTGGGTTTGTTTTCTTCTCTCTCAATTTTCTTGTTCTAGGAGGAATTCTATTGGAAGGAGGAGTCATGAGAAAAGTGAGAGGGATAGTTTTCAAAAAGGGTGATTGTATATTATAGAAGTAGGGAAAGCTGGGTGGTAGATTGGATAGAGCACCAGAGTTAGGAAGACCTGAGTTCAAATCTGGCCTCAGATGCTTACTAGCTATGTGACCCTGAAACAAGTCATTTAACCCTGTTTGCTTCAATTTCTCATCTTTAAAATGAGCTACAGAAAGAAATGGCAAACCACTCCAGCATCTTTGCCAAGAAAACCTCAAGTGGGGTCACAGAGAATTGGACATGACTGAAATGACTGAACAATTATGTGTGCGTGAGTGTGTGTGTGTGTGTGTGTGTGTGAGTGTGTGTGTGAAGCACTTAAAGAAACTACATACACCATTCCATAGCTCTTCCCTCTTCATTCAGGAAGACAGCCATTCAATTAAAGTCTGTCCATTGTGGGGATGAGAGCTGAGCTCCTGGGTCTCCATACTGCCACACATGACACTGTTAGAAGTAGGGGAGGGGTTCCCCTGGCACCAGAGGGGCAGGTGACAAGAGCATTTGTCACTCTGCTTTCCAGGCCAGAGACACGGCTAGAACACAAGGATACCCAAAAAGCCAAATCCAGAATGTGTGAATGGACAGAAGATGAGCCTTTCCAGGTCACAATATTAATTCTGCCTTTTCATCGTTAACCATTGGAGAAACTCCCTTCCCTACCCATGGGATACTAGAGGATTTGGGCTTCTCTCTCCCAACATCTTCCACAGATTTGCATCTCACTTCCTTCACAAAGAATATATTGCTCTGCTTTTCTGCAGGAGTTTCCCTCCCTTGGTCCCCCAGCTTCCCCATGAATGCATGAACCTCAACAGGCATTTATTAAGCAGCTACTCCTTACAAGGTATGGAGAATACAAGGACAGAAATGAAATAGTCCTTGGCCTCAAAGAGCTTACAGTCTATTGTATTTATAAGACATATACAGCTAAGAAGATACAAATTAATTTGAGGAAGAATTCAATTATTCAATTCAACAAAACATTTATTAAGTGCCTACTTTGTGCTAGGCTTCATCCTAACCATTAAACAAGAGAAAGACAGCATAACTCTTGCCTTCAAGGAGCTTACAAGCTATCATGGGAAATACACGGGTATGTAGATAAGTTGATATAAAATGCTAAGAAGAAGCAAGCAAAGCAGGAAAAAGGAGTTGAGCCAATATGAAATGTAAAAACAAATGCAAACTTGTTTTGGAGGATGGGAAGACGTGGACCACAAATGACTACAAGGGTGAAGAAAGAGCTGACTAGAAAGTCATCCTTGAATCAATCCTGGAAGGGAGCTAGAAAACAAAGGCGCAGAGGTAAGGAGAGAGATCATTTCAGGTATGGCGGAGAGCCTATAAAAAGACAAGGAAGGAGGGTGAAAAATGGCCCGAATGGGAGCCAGCTAGTGGAAGAAAGCGTTAAGAGCTGTATGGAGAGTGAGGAAGGTGACTGTAATCAAAGTTGGTGTCACAAAGGAGATAATACCTGAGTTTAGCCTTGGGAAAAAAAAGGATTCCAGAGAAAGGTGGATGACTTAGGAGAATGTGTGAAGATGGGAGATGGAATGTGAAATTTGCAGAAGAGCTCAGGGTCTGGTTAGGTTGTAACATAGAGTATGATGTGACATAAGGCTGGAAGGGTAGATTGGAGCCAGACTGCAAAGGACCTTCAAAGCTGAGGTGAGTGTCTGTGTTTATTTATCATAAAAGCAATAGGGAGCCCTCGGAACAGCTGCTTTGGGGAGTGTGAGAACAAATCAGGAAAGAACCTAAGGGTTTCTATGCAGCAGTGAGAGCTCAGTTGAGATTAGGTAACATTATTTTGGAATGGAGTTCCCACAGTCCCTCTCTAGTACAGGACAAGGAGCTGAGAAGGCAGGTAGATGGGGGGGTGACTCAGAGGTGAAGAATGGTAGGGTATGAACCATGGCAAGAAAAGAGGAGGTAAGAAATTCAAGGTGAGAGGAAGGTGGATCCTAGAACTGGTCAACTCTAGGAACAAACTCATGAAGCTAGGAAACAGAGGCCAGAGTCAGGATGGAAGAATGAGAAGGGATAGAGTGACAGTGATCCCAGTGAGGAACATGGAATTGTATTGTTAGGGGTGTTGGTGAGATCACTCCTGAGTGAGGGATTAGGTTATGAGAGTTCAAAGACTGATGACTGAGAGGTCTGGATGTTTGAGGTCCCATCAACACAAATATTAAAGTCCAAAGGTAAAGGGGGAAGGAGTAGAGGAAGACCATGTGTCAGGTATTAGATTCCCTGAGAAAGGAGAGGGGATGATGTAAAGGTTTTTTGACTAGAAAGATCTCAATGGAGCGATGTGAAATAGTTGGGTAACCTCAAAAGAAGAGTAGTTGCAGAGTTGAAAATAATAATAACAATACTTAGCTTTTATATAGCCCTTTAAAGTTTGTGAAGCATTTGACAAATATTCTCTCATTTTATTCTCACATCAACCTTGGGAGGTAGGTACTGTTATTATCTTCATTTTACAGATGAGGAGACTGAGGCAGACAGAGAAGAAATGACTTGCCCAGGGCCACACAATTGGAAAGTAGCTGAAGCCAGATTTGAGCTTGGGTCTTTTGACTCCAGGTATATCACTCTATCTGTTGTACCACTTAGTTACCCCTATGAGATGGTGGAAGTTGGAGAGTTTGGAAGTAAGCCAACTCCCCTCTTAACCCAGTGTGTCAAGGGTACGAGAGGAGGAGCAAGCCACCCTGGAAAAAATCCTATTTCTACAAGAGCTATTGACAACTCTGTGGCATCAGAAGTATCTGAGATGATATCCTGATACTTGGGTGGACTGACAATCTTATCAGTGTAGATTGCAACCTATCTGTGTCTCCTTCTACCCATTTTCCACAACTTCCAACTTCCACAGAAGATCCACCCAAATTTCTGGAATCTTTCCTCTGCCTCTTCACATCTCAGGGGTATCCCTGTAGCGCACACCTGCCCAGGCTGCTCTAGGGGATTGGCTCTCCTCCTTTTCCAGTCATACAGGTTCTCAAGACTTTCTCTTTCACCAAGGGCATCCATCTCAAAAAGAGACAGGGCCACTGAACCAAGGTTCCCCATGAATCACATATTGACTTTAAAAACAATACGTTGACATTATCTATGTTCTATTGCATGTGTATTCATTTTGTTAAATATTTAAATATTCTGGTTTGGTTTGGTTTTGTTATTTTTTTTATTTTTTGTTAAATGCTTTCTAATTACATTTTAATGTCACTCAGGCCATGTGTTTGATACCTCTGTCTTATACCATCTCTTTCATACAAGTCATCATTGGTAATACTCTCCCACCTGCTTACACCTACCATATATGTCATCGCTTCCTCAAAGTGCATAACTAGGGCATTTCCCTTCCCTGTGGTTACTGTATTGAAACTACATTTCCTCACTTTTGTCTCATGGAACCTTGTATTTCTGGCAATCTAGAACCAGATAAAAGAAGAGAAGGTTTGATATTATCAACATCCTTCTTAAATGTCAAGCCTTTAATTATCTCAAGTTGGAGAGTCAGATCCAGGGACAGGAAGACCTCTAGACTTGATGCCAGGAAACCCAAGTTCAAATCAAGGCTCCCACCTTCACTAGTTGTGTGACATCAGTAAGTCCCAGTCTCACTGAGCCTCAGTTTTCTTAACCTATAAAAGGGGGATAATAAATAGGTCTAGAAGCTAGAGGGCCCAACTTTGGAGTCAGGAAGACCTGTACTCAAATCTTCTTTTTTTTTTTTTAAATTTTATTTTAGTTTGCATCATTCATTTCCATGAGATTTTGAGTTACATATTTTCTCCCCATCTTTCCCCTACCCACCACCCCAAAACAGCCTTCCCAGTGTATCCTCCCTCCCTCAATCTATTCTCTCCTATGTCTTCCCCCCTCACCCCTCTGACTTTTCGGTA
>CM053592.1:171347345-171359733 GCA_028646515.1 Pseudochirops corinnae
GGGAGGGGAGAAAATCTGAAACTCAAGTGATTGTGGAACTGAATCTTGTAAATTAAAAGTAAATGAGTAAATAAATAAAATAAAAATAAAAATAAAAAAAAAAAAAAGAAAACCAGGCCCAAAGTTCAATGGAGCTTTCCTGAATTTCTTCCACACCTGCACCCCCAGCTATCAAACTGGGGCCAGGTCAAATCCCCCTCCATCCAGCTAACTTCTCTGACAAGCTCTAACTTGTCCTTCCCCTTCCTTTCCTGAATATACTCAACCTTCAAGGCCTAGCTGTTTCTTCTTATTATTGTTATAAAATAATATTATTAATAGTGATAACTCATATTTATTTCACACTTTGCAGTTGGAACAGAACATTTTGCCCACAACAAACCTGTGAGGTAGCAATAGAAGGTATCACTATCCCCATCTTGCTGTCTACACCTCCACAATATGTCTCCTTTTCTCTACTTACGCAATCACTCCTTTGGTTCAGGGCCTCATCACCTCTCCCCTCAATTACAGCAACAGCCCCGAGTTTGACCATGTGAAGTTTCCCCCACACCAACTGATCCCTCCTGTAGCTGCCAAAGTGATTTTGGTAAACCCTAAGGATGATCATGGAACCCCCTAACCACTGAATTCCAATGGCTTTCTTTTGGCCCTAGGATCACCTATAAAGTCATTCATTTAACCCAGCCCATCTTTCCTGCCTTATTGTACAATGGTCTCCTTACCGCACCTTTTGTGCTACTTAAATTTCCTTCTCTCTGTTTCTCACAGAAGAATCAGATTCCCTTCTCCAGACTTGGTGATGGCCATCCCCCAGGCCTGTAATGTACATTTGTCTCATCCCTACCCCAGAGAAGACCTTCATTTGAAATATGGTTTAAGCAAGTAAGTAAAGTCTTTTCTTTATCCTCCTTCCAACTGAGTGCCCACCCTCCAAAACTACCTCACATTTAGCTACTTTTCATATTTATTACTTTTGTTTTATTCTGTAGAGGAAGAAAGGGAAGGAAGGAGGGAAGAAGGGAAGAAGGGGAGGGAGGAAGGAAGGAAAGAAGGAAGGAAGGAAGGAGGGAAGGAAATGAAAGAAGAAAAGAAGGAAGGAAATGAAAGAAGAAAAGAAGGAAGGAAGGGAAGGAGAGAGGGAAGGGGGAGCATCTAGTTAGTGCTTAATAAATGCATGCTGATTGATTCATTAATTGATTTTTTGATGAGGAAACCAAGATTTAGGCAGATAAGTGACTTGCTTAACATCACATGACTAACAAGCGAAGAGAATGGTCCTCAAACCCAGAGGGTCTCCTAACTCTTCATCTAATATTATGTCTCCTATGATCACTCTCCTTCTGTGTAAATAAGCCCCACTTCTTCCACTGAGATCTGCACTGATTTCTCCTACCCATAGCACCCTTTTCCTTTCTCCTATAAGACTTGGTTCTTTTAAAAATAATAGAATTTACTGAATATATTTTGTTTCAAAATCCACTTTACTTTCCCTAAGATCTATTACCTTCTCTCAACAAACTATCCCTTATAGGAAAGATTTTTTAAAGATTAATAAAACCAATGAAGACAATAGAAAAAAAATCCGATGTTGTATGCAATGTTCTATACTCATGGATCCTCACCTCAGCGAAGCAGCAAAAGGTGGCTTCTCCTATCTTTTGGGGTCCCAAGCTTGTTCATTATATATTTGCAACACGCAATTGTTTTGGTTTTTGGTTTTTTGGTTTTTTTTGGTTATGGCTCTTTACATTTCCAGCATTGTAGCCATTGTATAGATCACTTTCCTGGGTCTGCTTGCTTCATCTTGCATTAATTCATGGAAGACTGTCCATGATTTTCTGTTTTCATCACACTTATTCTTTTATAGGATAATAATATTCCATTACATTTCAGATTGCTGAGCCATTCCCCAATCAACAGCATCTACTTTGCTGTTTTAGCTCTTTGCTGCTCCAACAAGAGCCGCTGCAAATATTCAGGCTTAGATGAGTCTTCTCTTTTTGTCATTGACCTCTTTGGGATTATATGCCCAGCAATGAAACCTCTGGGTCAAAGTGTATGGACATGGTAGTCACTATATCACAGCACTTATTTCTAAACATTTTTAGGGCACTTCTACCATCTAAGTGCTGTCTGAATTTGCTTCAGGAATATCAGACTCTGTGATCCAGTTTGGCACCTGAATTTTGGCACCTGAATAACTGGGTCCTGGCATCCAGAGTGTGATAAGTGAACCTCACTCTGGAGAAGAAAAACACCTTTTTGCTCACAGTGCATTGATGGTCCAACAAGTCCGGTCTTTCTACCTGAATTAAAAACTTCTTGAAAGCAGGGACCATGTTTCACCCCAACTAGAACACAGCTAAGTCACAGGATTTGAATGTAGAACAACCTTTAGAGACCTATCTAGGCCAACCCTTCATTCCACACAAGAAGCAAGCCCCAGAAGGTGATGTAAATAATCCAAAATCACATAGGGAGTATAAAAATAACTAATATTCATAGAGTGCTTCAAGGTTGGCAAAGCACTTTTCAGCCTCATGAAAATTCTGTGAGGTAAATGTCCCAAGTATTCCCATTTTTCGGATGGAGAAACTGAGGTTCATAGAGGTTAAGGGACTTGCCCAAGGTCACACAGTTACCAAGTCTCTGGGAAGGGGATTCAAACTCAGTTGAGTTCTATCCAGAATACTCTTCTGTTATACCAAGCTACCTCTTCTTAGCTCACCAGACCACATTTCTAAGTGTGATTTACAGAAGAAAACAGAAGATACCAATCTAATATAATAGATCAGACCCGATATTACTCCGGTCTCTTCACAAATGAGGAACATAAAGCTTAGAAGGGCTGAGAACCTTGGAGAGTCACACAATAATTCAGTTACAAACTCAAGCTTAAAGTCAGATATCCCATCTCCGATGTTCTGCTAGACCAGTGGTTCTCAACCTTCCTTATGCCGCGACCCTTTAATACAGAGCCACCTGGAGGCAGAAAGAGGAGCTGTGTTTCAGTTCCTAAGACCATCAGAAATATATGTCTTCCGATGGTCTTAGGCAACCCCTGTGACCCTTGTGAAAAGGTCGTTTGACCCCCAAAGGGGTCGCGACCCATAGGTTGAGAACTGCTGTGCTAGATGGTGACAATGATACAAATAGCTGGTGTTTCAATACCTCATTTGGGTTAGCAAAGCAAGTTACATCTATTTTTCTTTCTTTGGGGGGGAGGGGTGGTGAGGCAATCAAGGTTAGGTGACTTGCCCAGGTTCACACAGCTAGTAAGTGTGAAGTATCTGAGAGGTCAAATTTGAACTCAGGTCCTCTTGACTCCAGGGCCAGTTCTCTATCCACTACACCACCTGGCTGCCTCGGTTTATAAATATTTTCTTCTTTCATCATCCTCATAAGTAGATACGGACAATATCATTATCCCCATTTTACAGATGGGAAAAAATGGAGGTGATGGATTGAAAATGCAGAATGAGACACACATTTTTAGTTACAGCCAATACAGGAATTTGTTTTGCTCAACTATGCACATTTGTTATGAAGATTTAACTTTTTTTTTTGATTGGGGAGGGAAAGTAATGTTTCTGCAAATAAAAAATGGACTTGGAAAAAAAAAATGAAGTCACATACCCAGTGTCAAGGACAGGATTAAACCTAGATCTTCCTTGACACTAGATTTATTGTGCTTTTTGCATCAGCATAATTAATAATAAAGGTAACAATAATATTTGCATTTATTTAGCCCTTTAAAGCTACCAAGCATTATGTGTGTGCCTGTGTGTTACCTTAGAAATGGCAAGGTCTTAATGAACATTTTTTTGACTAAGCTTCTAAATTAAATTCTGGCACCCCAAGCAAATCTATGCATAGTCTCTCTCTGAGTCCCGGCTTGTCCTCTGCACCTGTACTCCCCAAAGAAAGTACCTGCCTCGGGTACAAGTCCTGCCCTTGTGAGCCTCTCCCACTCAGTGTCCAGGGAGTTAAGGCTGAGGAGGTAGAGACTGGGAAGACAGGAACATTCCATGGCTTCAGAGATGGAATGGATGAAGAGCAGAGAGTCCAGGAGCCCCTGCCAGGCCCTCTTTCAAGGACTTCTCCTTCCCAGGGATATCATGAATGACCTCACCCAGAGGGAATGCACTGCTGACAGCCAAGGAGGGCCCTGAGCCTTCAGATACTTTCAAACCAAACCCTTCCTGTCCTCCTGGCCCAGCCCTCAGCTGCTATCCAGGCCTTAAGAAAGGCCTCTGGAGTCAGGGAAAGTCTGAGCCAAATTTATCCTGAGGCTGCAGATTGGGAAAGCCAGCAAATCAATTCACTCAGCCTGCCTTTGTCTGTACCTATCTGTGCCAGATGCCAGGTTAGACCCGCGGGCAATGAACATTAAAAAAAAACCCTACCCTGCCCACAAGGAGTTTCCATTCTCCTGAGAAGAGAAGTAAATCCAACGTAGCTATAACATACAAAGTAATTTCAAGAAGGAAAGGCACTAGTCAGGAAGAGCATTAGATAGGCCAGGACTATCTCTGTTCTAGGTCTGAAATCCAATTTGAGCAGTCTTGAGACAGGTGTGTGTGTGTGTGGGTGTGTGTGTGTGTGTGTGTGTGTGTGTGTGTGTGTGTGTGTGTGTGTGTGTGTGTGTGTGTGTGTGTGTGTGCGTGTGTGTACAAGCTGACCTTTGTGACCTTGGTCACAAATCATTTACCTCAAAGAAGACCCAGAAAGAAGTGGTCAGATGGGCAGGAAGAGAACCCAGAGACAGCAGTCACCAAAGCTCAGAGGACAGGATATCCAGAAGGTGATGAACAGGGTCAAGGGCTGCAGAGGGGTCAAGAAAGATGAGGCTTGAGAAAAGGCCATTGAGTCTGGCTCTTGCATCCTTGGTGACTTTGGAGAGGCAGTTTTTTTTTTTTATTGTTTTAAAACATCCAAGGCAAATATGGAGCAGACAGAAGGTAGTCTTAGAAGGTAAGCTATCAGCAGTGCACAGGCACCCTCCTCTGGAGAAGAAAGAGTGTCTGAAATTAGAAGAGGGCTCATTTGTCTGCTGGGACCATTTGCAGGAGGTGTCCTCTGAAGGAGGGAGATAGACTAGATGACCCCCCCATGGGCCTTCCTTTTCCTTTCCACATCCTTTTCCTAAACAGCCACACACAGGTGGCAAAGTGCCTGGGCTCTAATTTTAGGGGTTGGTACTTAGGGCTTCTGAAGGAGCCACTGCCAGGAAACAGGGACATTTAAGAAATGCTGTTTATGCCATGCTCTGAGTTCCAATCTGTGACTGATTCCAAAAGAGCCAGGTTCTCTCAGCAGGACCCAGACCCTTCTTCCACCCACATCAACAGTTCTGCCTACTAATTCTATAAGAACTTTTAAAAGGCTTCCTTTAAAATAGCAAAAAGCTTCCAAACAAAATCAAAAGTCACCCTCATGGATTCAGAAGCAGAGCTTCCAGCATTCCTTGGGGCCGATGACTTCTCCCATCCACCTGAACCCAATCACACCCATTCTCGGCATGCTGTGACATGACACTGAGGGAAAGGAGAGAAGTCCCTCCCTCAAGCATCTGCAGCCAAGTCGCGCTTTTATAGCTGAGAAATTGTACATCACACAAAGGCAGGCGGATTTAATTAAAAAGAAACCAAGCCCTGCTAAAGGTTTGTCAGTTTGTTCTTGCTCTTGCTTTAAATGAATGTCTTACTTATTTTCAGACTTCTTGAAAGGCTTTCTCAGTGTCCTCCACAAAGCTGTCTTGGGCTCCAAACATGACTGACTCCATCCTTTTGTTGGACAAAACCTCAGCAACCTGCCATGTTCTTGTCCCTCTGAAGCCATCCACTTTTTCTATTGCCTCCTGGACCAAAAATGGCATCTTTCTGAAAACAGGATGGACAACTAATGTTATAAGAGAACAATCTAAAAAAATTAGACCGCCTGGATTCCATCGGTTTTTTTTAAGACTTTTATTATAAGAGCCTCTGAGAAAGTATTGAATATTATTATTTCATATCTTACTCACAACTCACCCTAACCCAACCTTTCCCCACTCCACTCAAAGTCACAGGTGTTCACAGAAACAAACCAGGCCTAGGAGAAAAATGGACCAATGGGGAACTTTCTAAAGTTTAAAGAAATGTAGCCAGGGGAAAACAAATTGGTAAGAAACTCTAATCCTACTAGCATAGAGGAGCCTCTGCCAGGGAACAAGGGCTTTCAGGAAACGTAGTTTCTGCCATGTTTTAAATTCCAATCTGTAACTGATCCTAGGTCAGCAGAGACCAGATGCATCATTGTTTTTGGCCCACTTTGAAGGCTCTGCCAACTCATTCTAAATGAACTTTTAAAGAGACTAAAATCCACTCTTTCCCCCTTCTTTTCCCTAGCCAAGTTCCTAGGACAAGTCATTCAAATATGGAGATGCCAACTGAAAGTTGACATAAGAGTAACAAAGCTCAATGATTACTTTAATTAAAAGTATATTGTACATGAGGTGCTGGAAAGAAAACAAACTGTCAGTGATGAAGAAGAGGATCATATGCTTCTCCATTTTTCTAAACAATTAGGAAGAGGTTGATTCTGGGATTCAAGTGGGAATCATCTTAGAGAGATGAGAAGTTTTAGAGAAATAATCTGTAGGCTCAAGTTCATTCTTAGGGAGGTCCTACATAATCAAACAGGTTCCATGTCTGACTCTTTGTGACCCCATTTGAGGTTTTCTTAGCAGAGATACTGGAGTGGTTTGCCATCTCCTTCTCCAGCTCATTTTACAGATGAGGAAACTGAGACAAACAAGGTGAAATGACTTGTCCAGGACCACACAGTTAGTAAGTACCTGTGGCCAAATTTGAACTCAGGAAGATAAGTCTTCCTGATCCCAAGACCAGAGCTCTATCCACTGCATCACCTAGCTGCCATCCCTTTAGACTTACCCTACATTTAATCTAGGGTTCTATTTCATTACCAGAAAACTGGGAAGTCATCTGATGTAGGTAGCAACAATTATACACACACATAAATGTATACATGTGTAAATATGCACACACATATACATACACATAGCATAAATATTGAGTTAGAATTGTGATCTCATCAGTGTGGAAACTCCCAGTGTGAATATTCAGTCTACCCTTGAAACCCCAACATCTCACCTCTAACTCAGTATTGGGGAGCTGTCTGGGGCACTGAAGGGTTGAGTGACTTGATCACTGAAGTCAGGTACTGTCTTTTGCCTCTTTTTTGTATACCTGGTACACAGCTGGTGATCAACCACCTTACTATTGGACTCCGAAGATCATAGCATCACGGGATCAATAGCCACAAGTGATCTTGGGGCCAATTTCACTGTTTTATAGCAGTCCACAGTTAAGTGACCTGTTCAAGATCACGTAGGCCACAAGCATCAGAAGCAGGATTTCTATGACATAGTTTCCCATCTATAATCAGGGCGGGGAGATTTGGATCTTTATCTTTTGTGATGTTTTGCTTTCAATGACTTTTAAGTCAGTCTCTGGCTGGCTGCAACACCTTGCCAGACAGGACTTAAGAACAGACAAGCAGATGTCTGGGTGAGAGGGAGCTTAATAGCAGGATTAGGTGGTAATGTAATAATGACAACTGACATTTATATAGCAGACTCCCAAGTTTGCTAACTGCTCTGCATTAATTATTTCATTTCAACCTCACAACCTTCTTGCCAAGTAAGCACTTTGGGTACTATGACACCTATTTTATAGATGTGGAAGTCGAGACTTATAGAGGTCCGTGATCACACAGCTAGTGGCAGAGGTAGGATTTGAACCCAAGTCTCCCTGATTCATCATAGCCCTTTGGCCATGATACCACAAGATGCTTCATTTATCCAGGAAACAAACACAGGTTGCTAGGTACAAGCTTCCTCCCTCTCCATAGGGAAAGCAAGTGGGATTTCCAGTTTCAAGGAAGGAAATCTGCAGAGTCCAATAGAGGAGGCAGGGGAAAAATCCAGCAGAAGGGGCAGCTTGGGAGACAGGGCCACCAAAGGGAGTGTTGGAGGGGACCTCCAAGGTCTAAGACTTGTTTTCAATCATAGGACTCTGGTTAAGCTGGAGGAAGCCAGAAGTCTAGGGCTATCTCTGCCACCTTCTTTCTTGGGAATCTCCTTGCAGCAGCATGGTAGAGGGAAAAGAAAAAAGTGTTGGGCGGGTCCCCAACAATGGGGATTCACCATAGAATTCAAATCACAATTTGTCCCTGACCTTTTCTGAGCTTTGGGTTGAACTAGGTAGAAGAGTCCTTCCCACTCTAAATCTATGAACTGATTATTTTTTCCGTGCCTTGGTTTCTCAAAATATGAAGGAAGCAACCCAAACCAGTGAGGTGGTCTAAGCCGTGATCTCCTCATCTTGTATGAACTGATTAGAAGGCAATAAACTAGAAGGAAGATAGTGGCATACACAAGATCACAATGTTGTGGGGGGAAACGTGGAAACCAAAGGAAGACACCAGAATCCAATCAATTAATCATTTAATCAACAAAATTTATTAAGCATTGATTATATGTCATGAACTGGGATTGGAGCTGTAGATTCAAAGACCTGAAAAGTCTCTTCCTTCAAAATGTTCACCTTCTAATGGGCAGCCAGTGACACAAAATGCTGGGTCTACTGGAGTCAAGATTGAGCATCCATTCACATTAGTTTGGATCTTGGGCAAGTGAGTTACTGTCTGTCTGCCTCAGTTTCCTCAATTATTAAATTATGATAACAATAGCCCCGCAGAGTTGTTGAGATAGTTTGTCAAGTGCTTAGCACAATGGCTGGCGAATAGTAGGTCCTTAATAAATGTTTGTTCTCTCCCTCCCCAATGAGGGAAAACAAGATGCCTATATATAGAATGGTACATAAAAAGCATAAGCAAGGAAAGCTTGGGAGGATGGGAGGAGGAGTGGGACCATTAGCAGCTGGGGAGGGTAGGAGACCAGAAAGTCCTCATGCAGAGAAGGTAGAATTTAAATCAAGTCTTGGAGGAAACCAAGGATTCCAAAAGGCAGAGGTGAAGAGGGAGAGCCAGGCATTCCTTCCATAATAACATAGGTAACTATATTGATTTAGAAGTCTGAGGATGAAAGGTACCTGCCTGCTCTCAACAGAGAGGTGATGAACTCAGCACTCAGAATGGTGCCTACATGATGATAAATGGTCAATGCGCCTCTTTGTTATAAGGGAGGGTTTTATGGGAAGTGATGAAGAACAAATCAATAGATTTTTTTAAGGAGTATCTTTTAGGGGTATTCATTTATTTTTTACCAATAGCCAAAACTCATTAACTCAGAATTTGGAATTTATGATCAGTCATGAAGAAAGTTTTAATTAGGTAACAAAAGTCATGACTATCTTCTGCCTCCTCATTATTATTTAATTGGCATTTTTTTACATATTTTCAAAGTACTTTCGATTTAGACCAATTAGGAGTTGTTATTTTTTATTAACTTGCTTCATTAAGCTAATTGGTAACTGCCACAAATCAGGGTTCCAAATAGGCACAATCCTCCAGAGTGATAAGATTCCAGCTCTTTTAAGAACACTCTGAAATTCAGACTTTTTGCTTGCCTCCCACAATGCCTGCACTTTCCCATTTGACCCTTTAGAGCCGACTGATTCTGAAGGAATTACAGACAGCATTGGACAACAGACAAGACAACACAGGTCTCATCATTGTGCCTATAAGTGATTCCCAAAGATGTCAGGAAACAGATGAATTCAATTCAACAAGCATTTATTAAACATCTGCTAGGTGGCTGGGCAATGTAAAAATAAAAATGAAAACATTTCCTGCCCTCAAGGAGCTTCTAGTCTACCAGCATCTATGTATCTCAAAGATAATTCTAGCAGTGGTACAGTATATGATACAATCAACGGGTACTTTACTAAGGAGCCTATAATGTGTCTGATACTATACTAAGTGCTTGGGACAAAAAGACCAAAATAAAAACATTTCTTACCCTCTAGAAACTCCCATTCTTATAAAATGGCCAAGGAATCAGGAGCTAGTGAAAAGCATGCGAGGTGGTATAGTGGATAGAGCTTTGTGTCTGAGAGATCTGAGTTCAAATCCTGCCTCAGACTCCTACTGACTGTGTGACCTTGGGCAAGTCAGTTAACTTTGCTTAAGTTTCCTTATCTGTCAAATGAGCTGGAGAAGAAAATGACAAACCACTCTGGTATCTTTGCCAAGAAAACCCCAAATGGAGTCACAAAGAGTCAGACATGACTGAAATGACTGAATGACAATGAAAAGCATCTGTTTGACCATCTGGGCTACTTTCATGCTTAAGGCACCAGGCCCAGTATATTTAGAATTCGGGAGTCTTTCTCCTCAGCTGAAGTAAGTCAGACTCCCCTTCCTATCTCTCTATGAACCCCTCCCCAAAAGGTCTTTTCTTGGGTTTCTTTCCATATCCCCTAGAACGTATTTCTCAAAAGCCTCCTAACAGCAATAGCCCATTCAGGAAGAGGTCTGTGAGGCTACCTCACACAACTCAGAGGACACACATTGGCTACCACCCTTTAGCTCCAGACTCTACTGAAGACCAATGGATTGGACAGAAAGAAAGCAAGGCACTGTGGGCAAAAGGCAACACTTGGAAACTGAGGCAGAATAAGAAAAGAAGGAAAACATTGTGAACCAACTGGATAGAGAAATAGTATCTAAGGGAGGGATATGGTGAGTGGTAAAGCTCCTCTTAAAGATAGAACAGGTCCAGCAATGCCACTAGTAGGTCTAATCCCAAAGAGATCAAAGAAGAAGGAAAAGAACCCATCTATGCAATAATATTTATAGCAACTCTTTTTGGTGTGACAAAGAATTGGAAACTGAGGGGTTGCCCATTAACTGGGGCAGGGCTAACTGATTTATGGTCTATGAATGTGATGGGATGCTATTGTGCTGTAAGAAATAATGACAGGGATGGGTTCAGAGAAGCTTGAGAAGACTAGGATGAACTGATGCAGAGTGAAGTGAGGAGAACCAGGAGAGTCATTTATGCAAGCACAACAATATTACAAATATAATTAACTCTGAAAGACTCAGAAATTGATCAAACACAATGATCAACCCCAATTCTAGAGGATTCACCATAAGAAATGCTACCCACCTCTTGAGAGAGACATGATGGCCTCAGGGTGCAGAATGAGGCATATTTCTTTTTTGACATGGCCAATGTGAGAATTTGTGTTGTTTGACCCTACAGGCTTGTTATAGGGTGTGAATTTGTTTGTTTTGCTTTCTCAATGTGGAGAGGGGTAGGAAAGAGGTGGAAGAGGTGGAGGACACAGGAAGGAGACAGTGTAAACCCAGAAATAAAATAAAATGTAATTTTTTTAAAAAGATAGTTCTGACCTTGGTCACATTATAATTGAGGGACAGGGTATAGTTCCAGGCAGAGATTCAGTTTGCATAAGGAAAATGGATAATTTTGTCCATACTGTTCACTAAACTCTGCTAGGCAAAGCAGTGAATAGAGAGCCCTGCACCTGAAACCTGCCTCAGACACTTCTTAGCTGTGAGTCCCTCAGCAAGTCATTCAATCTCCCTCTGTCTCAGTTTACTCATCTGTAAAATGGAGATAATACTATCACCTACCTCACAGGGTAGTTGTGAGGATCAAAAGGGGTTAACATATATAAAGTGCTTTGCAAATCTTAACACCATATAATATATATGTATATAAAATATACATTACATATAATTGTTTATTACATACATATAATACATGTTCTATAATTAGAACAATATTATGTACTGTGCATAATTATAATATATAACATACATATGATATATAATTATATACCATATGTAATGCTTTAAGATTTGCAAAGCACTTTACGCATGTTAACCCACTTGATCCTTACAACAACCCTGCTACAATGATGATGATGATGATGATGATGATGATGATGGTGATGGTGGTGGTGGTGGTGATGGTGGTGGTGATGATGGTGGTGGTGATGGTGGTGGTGGTGATGGTGGTGGTGATGGTGGTGGTGGTGGTGGTGGTGGTGATGATGGTGGTGGTGGTGGTGGTGGTGATGGTGGTGGTGGTGGTGGTGGTGATGGTGGTGATGGTGGTGGTGGTGGTGATGGTGGTGGTGGTGGTGATGGTGGTGGTGGTGGTGATGGTGGTGGTGATGATGGTGTGGTGGTGATAGTGTTGTTCTTGTTGGTGGTGGTGGTGGTGGTGATGATGGTGGTGGTGATGGTGGTGATGGTGATGTGTTGGTGGTGGTGATGGTGGTGGTGGTGATGGTGTTGGTGTTGGTGGTGGTGGTGGTGATGGTGATGGTGGTGGTGGTGGTGGTGGTGGTTATGGTGTTGGTGGTGGTGGTGGTGGTGGTGGTGGTAG
>CM053592.1:171359833-171410852 GCA_028646515.1 Pseudochirops corinnae
GGACCCTATGGGATACTGATGCCTTCATTTTACAGACAAGAACCTAGGAAGGGAATGGGATTTGCGTGTGATCTAATAGCCAAGAATGAGAGAAAAGCTGGATTTGTGACCTGAGGCTAATCACAAATCTCTCTAAGCCTCACTTTCCTCACCTAGAAAATAGAGAAATCAATGGCACACACAACATGCCTCAGCACAAATGGATGACATAAGAGCCACAGTTTCTTGGGCTTGGAGTCAAGAAGATCTGGATTCAAGTCCTTCTTCTGACTCTAACTGTCTGAGTGACCCTGGGCAAATCATTTAATCTCTATATTCCTGAGGCAAATCCCTAGGATTTATCTTCTAAGTCATAGTGGGGTTGCAATTGGTGTTGGTGTAGGGAATTCCCCCAAAGGGAGCTCCCTGCCCTGACGAAATCACAGATGCTTCCTGTATTCCTGTATCTCTTATTTCATAAGGTTATTGTGAGGACCAAGAGAGGTAATATTTGTAAAGCACTTTGGATATCCCAAAACACTAGTAAATGTGAGTTATTCACACTATAATTAATGACAGAGCCGGGCAAAAATTCACTCCCACCCTCTGCATTCCTGCCAAATCGGCCTATCTACTATAGCCCACACAGGGTATTCTAAATCCAGCCTCCATGTCTTTGCAAAAGACTCCCCCTATACCTGACACATTCTCCCTCTTCGCATCTAATACCTAGAATCTCTCACTTCCTTCAAAAGCCCAGGTCAGGTACCACATCTTACATGCAACCTTCCCCCTTGTTAGTACTATACTACCCCCTGCCCAAATTAATTTGTATTTAAACTGTATTTATTTTGTATATTGCTTGTGTGACTTAGTGGATAGCTGGGTGGTGCAGAGTACCATGCCTGGAGTCAGGAAAATTTGAGGTCAAATCCAGTCTCAGACGCTTAGTAACTGTGTGATCCTGGGCAAGTCATTTAACCCCTATTTGCCTTAGTTCCTCATCTGTAAAATGGAGACACACTAGTGCAGGAAATGGCAAACCACTGTCTATGCCAAGAAAACCCCACAGACAACCACAGAGAACTGGGCATGACTCAGTGACAACAACAACGTGTGACTTAGTGGATAGAGTGCCGGACCTGGAGTTGGGAAGACCAGAGTCTGAATTTGAACTTGCACACTTGCTAGTGTGTGACCCTGGGAAAGTCATTTGACCCTTGTCTGCCGCAGTTGTCATCTTTGAAATGGGGATAATAACAGTATCCGCCTCTCAGTGTTATGAGATGCAAAGGAGCTAACAGAGGAAATGTGCTTTGCAGACCGTAGAGATCTGTGTAGGTGCAGGAATGCTTATCGTCGTCTTCGTCATCGTAACCCTCATTATACTGCATGTTGTTTTACAAAGAACATAATCTCTGAAAGTGCAGGGCCATTTCATTTTTATCTCCGAATCCCTAACACTTCCCACAGTGCCTGGCACACGAGATCCTCGTTGAATCGGATTCAGCTGAGCTGAGCTGAGCTAAATGGAACTAAGTTGAACTGAAGTGAATCGGAGTCACCCTCTCCAGAGAGTGTTCTTCCGTCACACTTGCCCTGTCAGGGAATTGAAGGAAGATATGGCCTGTGCTCACCCTCCCAAGGAGGGAGGGGAATTCTGGGTTTGGGATCATAGGGGAATTGGCCAAAGACCCACCATTAATCGTGGCCAACACTCAGGTTCAGACCCAGGCCTGTCAACTCAACCCAGAGCTCCGCTAACAGAAAACGACGATGCCCGTGGAACAACTGGGAGGCGGGCGGGGTCAGGTTGGTTCTATTCACCCCTCTTTCTCACTGATGAGATGAAGCCAGGCCCTTTATTCTCTGAGGAATTTTTCTTCCCCTCCTCCTTCCTGATCCCAAGCTCTCCTCTCTTCCCCAACCCCTTGCTCTTCCGCAATAACATCCTCTTCAGGGCACAGAAGGCCTCCGCCGCCAGCCAAATGCCTTGTTTCAACAGCTATGAGCAAGTGGGGTTCATAACTGCTGTTTTTTAAGTTGCTTATATATGCCGAGCACATTAATATCCCCTCCCGTCCACAGGGGCTGACTTCAGCTCACTCTTCAGCCTGTCTCGTTGCACACTATATTCAGGAGGCCGTGGGTATCCTCCTGAGAACCCAAGCATCCAGGTCCCTGCCCATGTAGAGATCATACCTGGCGCCACCTTAAGTAGCTCCAGCCTCTTCCAAAGCTTTGGTTGTTCTTGGAGAACAGGTTGTTCTTACAGACAGTATTATTGGCACCAGGGTGCATGCCAAAAGCAACCCCTGGTCCAGTCAAGATGGTGAGAGGGAAGAAGAGTGATTTATCTACCTGTGGGAACACAGTGACAAGGAACACCCTGGCTAGGGTGGGAGGGACTCCTGGTCTACCAGCCTGGCAAACAGACAAGAAAGATCTTGGAAGAGTGGTTCCTTACTGGAGAAGTAGACCAAGCTCCCCCAGGGTCACATCCCAGCATGCTCTCTCCGAGGGACTTAAGCACATATCCCTAGGGCCTGGGCTGCACTATGGGGCCAATTGTCGAGCTGGACGGTGCTGTTATTTTTAGAAAACTTTCTCACATTCCCACTTTCCCATTTTAGGGCTCTGTCAAGGCTCTATTTTGAGCGATGGGAAGTGTGTTTCTCATTCTATGTGTACATATTTGTGTTCTGGCCAACTGTTTTCAGTGTCCACTCCCTGGAGTGAGTTTCTGCAGTAGAGAATTGGTTCCAAGTAATGACAAGATCATGTTTTTAGGAAAATGTCATCTTGGGTTTTTCAGAAAGGGTGTTAACCCATCATAATGCAAACCTCAGTGGAATAAATTCTTCTACTTTTTTCCTTCTTCTTTCAATGATTCATCTATGGCATTGAGTTTCTCATCATCAATGATCAGGCAATGGCAAAAGGAAATCAATAGTGCAAGAGAACTGTGTTCAAACTTTCATGGATTTTCCAGCGAGCTGGTTTTCAATTACTGACCAGTATAAAATAGAAAGCAGGCACCTCACGGAACACAAAACTGCCATAAGGTTTGCTCAATGGACTCAGTCTAGGGCAGGAGTTCTGAATGAACCCAAGGTCCCTAAGTTTGGTTTTTATTTTTTTTTTAAATTGGTAATTCAGTTTCATTACAATTGGTTTCCTTTGTTATCCTCTCTGTTTTATTTAAAAACATTATTCTGAGAAGTCATCCATAGGCTTCTCCAGACTGCCAAAGTGGTCCAGGGTACACAAAAGGTTAAGAACCCCTGGTCTTAGATCTAACGTGACTCAGCACACTGAGAAAGGATGGAAGAGGTGATGAAAAGGAATAGTCAGCTTCAGAGTAATAACCATGTCTATACAACACTTTATAGTTTTCAGTGTGTGTGTGTGTGTATGTGTGTGTGTGTATACATATATATATATATAATATAAGTATATTTATATTTATCTATACATCTATACACACTCCTACTATCTATAATTTTTATGTACTATATGTATAGAATGTGTGTATGTTTATATTTAAAAACCTCACAAGTCTGTGAGACAGGTAGGAAAGATATTATCACATATATTTTGCTACTGAAGCTCACTCAGGAAGGTCGGCTCAGGGAAGGTGCATTTGTCCTAATTCATAATGTTGTTCATTGGTTTTAGTTAGGTATGACTCCCCATGGCCCCATCAGGGGTTTTCTTGGCAAAATTACTGGAAAGTTTGCCATTCCCTTCTCCAGATCATTTTACAGATGAGGAAACTGAGGCAAACAAAGCAAAGTGACTTAGCCAGGGTCATACAACTAGCAAGTGCCTGAGATCAGAGTTGAACTCAGGAAGATGAGTCTTCCTGATTTCAGGCCAGGTACCCTATGCAGTGGGTAAACCAGGCTGGAGCTCAGATACAGACTTTACAGCCTTGCTCATTCCTCTGCATAGAACTAAACTAAAAGAGTCAAAACTACTCATCCAGCAAAGGGTCAAAATTGGTAATTAATTGTTTATTTTTGTAAATATTTCTAAAGCAACATTTTTCTTAAAAGTTAGAATATGGAAAGAGTGCTGGGTTCACCCTCTCAGCCTCAGTTTCCTTATTCTAAATTGTGCATGATAATAACAGAATCTACCTTGTTGATGTTGGGAGGATCAGATGGCATCATGTTACATTACTTTGTAAGCCTTAAAGTGCTATGTAAACACCTTCAGCCACCACCATCATTATTACGCCATACTGCCTCTCCATAAACCTAAGTGGTCTGTGTGGTAGGGCAAGGTAGGGAGCCAGCATCAATCCTCTGTTGACCCTCAGTGCCAGGCCCTGGGACAGAGCCAGAGGCTGCCATCCATGACTTTGTTTTGATGAGGGCGGGAAGAATCCACAAGGTAATGTTGCTGCTCTTGTACCCTTGTGTGTTGAAATTCCAAACCACTGGACACCAGGTGCTTTCAACAACTGAAGTGTAAACAGTTCTTTGCCTGAATCCTTCCGGCTTTAAGGCCTCTGTTGGATTTGGCTTTGCCTGCTCCCTTTCCCCATTCTCTGCCCAGCCCTCTCATTATCCTTAGTTACAACGGGCAGGGCTGAGGGAGCCTAACCACCGGCCTCAGACGGACCCCAGGGTTTATTTATAACCACAAGGGACAAATGGCACCTGAACAATCAGAAGGAAAAAAAATCCATCCACAGCCATACATAGAATAGGTATGTATACATATGTGGGAGACAGTCTTTATTAACAGCAGCAAGCTGGGAGCAGGAGATAGACTCAGTCCACAAGGACTACTTATAGGAACAATCACCTCCCAAGGTAGCAGGATTATGTATTAGATGGGGAAGACTCAGAGGGGTGAGAATTGGGCAATGGTGACCATAACCATGCCTCTTCTATCTGCCATGCTGATAAGGCTTTACAGGAAATCCTAGACATCTGATTTCAGCAAGGTCAAGAGAAGTGAGCAATGAGGTCAAAAGCCGTGAACAACAAAATAAACAACTAACCCAGGACAGGACAGGACCCGTCTTCTCTTTCTTTGGGATCACACCTCCAGTTTCTAGTGCAATGCCCAGCAAACTAGTGATTGAATTAATATTTTAATTCGAAGAGTCTGTTGCCCCAAGAAAGAGTGCAGAAGGTGGAGATGGGGGTGGGGGGAAGTTGTTGCAGACTCAGGGCACAAACCACCAGTTACTTCAACCCCGTAAGGACCCATTCTCCAAGCGCCAAGAACAGCTCATGCTGGACAAATAGGACAAGCCCAATGGATCAGATTTTGTTTATTTTGCTCTCTACCCACTCAGCCCTGGGGGAGTGTGGGCTGGCAGAATTTCCATCCTTACTCCCAAGGCTGGATAATGGGCAGCCACACCCCTGAATGGAGCTGTCATTTGAGGCTAAAAGATGATGAATCTCAGATGCCCCTCCTAGCCCTAGGAATAGAAACCTCCTGGGTGAGTCCTGAGGGTCAGTGATGACGATGACAATGATGATGAGGATAACCACTGGCATTTATTGAGAGCTCTAATGTCTGAGAAGCACTTAAACACAGTCCCATTGGAGTCCCACAACATCCCTATAAAATAAGTACAATTACTGTTATCATTCCCATTTCACAGATGGAGTCTAAGTAATTTGCCTATGGTTAGTTACAAAGTTAGTTGTCAGAGGTGGGATTTGAACTCAGATCTTGGTTTCTTCATCCACAAGGCTACAGTGGTAATGAATACAGAGGAAATGTCATGCTTCTGCAGCTGGGACATACTAAGCACTTAATGACTGACAATCTCTTCTTGTGTGTTGTTTCCCTCAATTAGATTGTAAGCTCCTTGAGAACAGGGACTGTCTTTCTGGATATTCATTGTATCCCCAGTGTTTAGCACAGCACCTGACCCATAGTAGGCACTAATTAAATGTTGATTGGGTCGGACTGGATTCTACGCCATTTTAGCTCTGACGCTTTCTGGATGCGTCATCTCCAGCAAGTCACTTCCTCTCTTGAGGTCTCAGTTTCTTCCTTTTTTAAAAATGAAGGGGTTGGCCTAGATGAAAATTAAGGTACTTTGCAGTTCTAAAAATCTATGTTCCTTTAGTTGTCCACAAAAGACAGAGCACCAGACTGAAACCATCTTCTTGGTGATTATTCTTTAGCCAAGACAGGGAGTGGGAAGGCCTATGTGGAGTAGAAAGTGTGGGAGTGAGAAGGAATTGATCTGAGTTCATTTGAGCAAGTCATTTCCTTTTTTTTTGGGGGGGGGTGGTAGGGAGGGCCTCAGTTCTCAATGACCTCCAAGGTCATCTTATCAAAATGTGTTCATCAAAACACTACTTGCTAGCAAGATGATTCCGGGTCTATGACTCAGCCCCAGTTCTGGGTCCACGGAAAACATCAACTTACCACACATGATGGAGTGGTTAGTGGAAAGGTTAATTCCTCTTTTGGTCCAACTTGGAAGCAACCAGAAGGAATCTGACCTTGGGGTAAATCATTTAAGCGCCTCAGCTTGCCCACCTGAAAAGTGATGGGGATTAGATTACATGGTACCTTCCAGCTCTATGATCCTATAATGAAGAGGAAACCTCATACAGCTGGATTTTTCTCCAAAGCCTCTACAAGATGGAATGAGAACAATGAGGGACTAACCACCTGGTCTGAGACCCCTGACATGATCTAACTTCCTCCTCAAGCTTTCAGTTATTTCATTTGTTCCCCATCCTCACTCAATCCTCTGACTTTCACAGATGGCTTCCTCTCATTCAAAGTTTCTTGGCAAGAGCACTGTTTGGCTAACGCCCCCTACAACCTTTCAGCCAGTTCATATCTCATCACAGGCAGAGCCCTGTGTTCCTATTAATTCTGCAGGTGTGAAGAGTGGGAGTGGACATGGAACTCTTACCGTTCCCAGGGAAGCTTGTCTAGTCTGGTTCTCACCCATCCTCTCTTGCCAAGATGATCCTTGACACCATCATCTTCCTCCAAAAGAGAAGATATCATTAGAGATGAGACAAACTTAGTTACTCCAAGGATTAACGCCTCCCTTTCTGGAAGAGCCAGACACAACAACCCCAGCCTCTCCATGGGCTGGGTTTGAAGCCTCACTCATGGTTACTGGAAGAGTCAGTCTGTGAGTGACCATGGAGGCCAACTCCAATGGAACCATCTCCAACTAGCTGCCCCTTCACCTCCTTTTCATTTTCTTTGCAACCATTATGAATAATATTAGTAAAGGGGCAGGTAGGTGATGCAGTAGGTATAGCACTGGCCCTGGAGTCAGGAAGACCTGAGTTCAAATGCATCCTTGAACACTAGATACTCACTGTGAGACCTTGGGCAAGTCACTTAACCCCAATTGCCCTGCTTTCCCCCCTCCAAAAAGACCAAAGAAAAAAATTAATAAAATATCTACAACTGGTTGTCCATAGCCGTTGGGTGTCTGTCTACTTTGGTTTGCTGTTTTTTGACTAATCATTCATCTCCATTCACTTTTCCCCTTACATGGTTTAGCTAGTACATCAGTCTGGGTCTACTTTCTTTTTTACACTTTGTATTGCATCCTAAAGCTTTGTATTGCATATTGTTTATAAACCACATACCCATCTCCAACACTTACTCTGGGCACATCGCTAAGCCTCCATCTAAATCAGTGGTTCTCAACCTTCCTAATGCTGTGACCCTTTAATACAGTTCCTCATGTTGTGGTCCCAACCATAAAATTATTTTTGTTGCTACTTCATAACTGTTATTTTGCTACTGTTATGAATCTGATATGCAGGACGTATTTTCATTGTTACAAAGTAAACATAACCCACAAGTTGAGAACCGCTGATCTAAATGATTGAAAGTCTTTTCCTACATTCTTGCAGTCCTTATGAGGTTCACCTGGGGCTTAGCTCTCTGTTGGACTCTAAAGGTCCAAGCTCTACTTATGTAGAGACCACAGTTGAACTTCTCCCTATCCTGAAGAAGTCATGGTCTCTACTCCTATCTTTCCTCAATGTAACTAATTTCTGCCGCACTTTCTACTGCACACATCCCCTCCCTCTCCCTGTCTTGGCTAAAGAATAAAGGAGTATACTATTTCCCTTGCTGCTCCTAGTACACGGCCACTATCTCTGATGGGAAATCTCAGCAACTTTAAGATGTTAACAAGGTTGTCTTCTAGCAATGGGGAGAGGAGCTTGTAACAATCACACTCCTGACAGGAGGCTTATAAAGGGTGTTATATTACCAGGCTTCTCCCTTACCTATGAAATTCTTTCTTCATCACACATCTATAGTCTTTTCACCCCTGGAAGATTCCGCCTTACTGCCTCCAGTCCTCAAACCTTGTCATCCTGGGAGATCTGTCCTCTTCTGTGGCCCCTTCCTCTCACTGGTCAGTTCCTCCTAGAGCTGCCATTTTGGGAGAAAGTACCCAAGCTGGCCATGTTCATGCCTTCCTTCCTCTCCAGGCCTACTTTTCCACTTTTCCACTATGTCTGTCCTAGGGAGGTCACTGTCTTTTTGCTTGTTTTTATATTTTCAGCCCTTAACATAGTGTCAAGTACATAAAAAGTACTTCATAAATGCATGTTGATTTCACTTGACATAACCACGCCTCTCCTATGTTGTAATGTTAAGACTTTACACTTAACACCAATTCAATTTCATCTTGCGAGATGAAATACAACATTCTGACTGTTGAGAATGTTTTGGTCCTGATTCTGTCATCAGACATGTTAAATACCTATCTGTGTCATCTGCAAAGGTGATAAGTATGTCATTTATGCCTTTGTCTAAGCCACTGGTAAAAATCATAAACAACACAAACAACAAAGTGCTAAAGATATCTCTAAGTAATAGGAAATATCCATTAGATGCCTCCTTTTTAGGGTGATAATTTAAGGAGAACTACTTATTGTTTTTAGAATTTTATTTTTATGATGAATTTTACAAATATCAAGCAAAATGAATATTTGTATATACATAGAACAGAAAAAGCAAATTATACACAAAACTACAAATCTGTATTACTTACAACTTGCTTTTCTTTTTAAAGGCATAAATTAAACATGTGACTCCCAAAGCTGTCTTGCTTGTCAAATTCTTTCTGGTGTATATGGAAGATTTACAGAAAGACGAGGACAAGAATCACACAAGAACGTTCACATAGGCTATTATTGGCACTGATGGACAAAAATGAGATCACAAATCCTCTCAGGCACTGAAGAGTAAGTATAATTTAGTAGTATGGTGTTTTTCTGTTCTAGTTCAATATAAGTTTGAACTCATCAATCACCTCTCCCCACTTCTTAGTCAGCAAGCATTTATTAAGCACCTACTATTTGCCAAGCATTGTGATAAATCTGTGCTACAATTCTTCAGAGCTATCCTTAGAATTCTGAGGGGAGATGGAGTAGCCCTGCCCTGGGCACTTAGCCTGACAGTAAGTTGCTCTCATTTTATTGTAATTTTACATAAACATGAGTATGTATGTATAAACACAATGTTGAGGCATAAAAGAACTTTTCTTAATCTTCAGAATTTCTCTGTGGTTACACCTTATGTCAAAGATGCATGTGTTCTCTTCTTTACAGGGGAGAAAACAAAAGCCCTTAGTCAATAATTGACTTTCCCAAGATCACACCGAAATTCTAAGACACAGCTTTCACTTACACATTATATGTTTGCTTTATTAGAATGGCCTGCTTCAAGTGGGGTTTTCTCAACTTTTAAGATTTTCTCTAGTTAACAGTTTTTGTTTATTAATGCCTTTTAAAATATATGTCAGACATAAACTCTTAACTGGGTATCTTGCCACACAGGAGAGTAGGGGATGGGGATGAGAGGGGGGATAACAGAGGGGAGGACAGGGTAGGGGGGAGGGTTGCTGGAAGTACACACTTCTGTAAAGGGACAGGGACAGTGTAGAGGATAGATTGGGGAGGGGCAGGATAGGAAGGTGGGACATATAACCAGTCTTTGACAATATTTACATTGTGGAGATGTTCTGCGTAATTACACATGTACAGCCTGTATTGAATTGCATGTCTATCCAGTGTGGGTGGGTGATGAGGGAGGAAGGGAAAGAATCTAGAATTTAAAGTTCTATAATAAAGTGTTAAAAAATATATATATGTATATATATTATTATTATTATTATTATTATTAACTACATGCAACTGGGAATTGAGATATACAGGCACTGGGGTAGGGAGATCCATCCTGCCCTATTGGAAAGTCAGAAGGGTGAAGGGGGAGGACATAGGAGAGAACAGATTGGGGAAGGGGTTATACAGTGGGATGGCTGTTTTGGTGGGTGGGTGGGTGGGTGGGTGCGGGAAAGATGGGGAGAAAATTTGTAACTCAAAATTTCATGGAAATGAGTGATGTAAACAAGAAAATAAATAAATTGAAAATAAAAAATAAAACATATGTCAGAACCATTTCCCACTATAGGTCCCATTTGGGCCTCACTTGCAACAAAGGAAAAACTGAAACAGAATCCAAGGGCAAAGCAGTTGGGCAGACTAGTCTGAGGGTCCAAGACTGGCCGTTCTTTTCATCCAGGTTTAGCACCTTTGGGGTTGTTTTCATTTATATTAATGCGGCCATTATCTATGTTGTTCGCTTGTTTCTATTCTCTCTACTCTTCATTAATTCATACAAGTTTTCCCAGAGTTCTCTGAACGGCTCATGTTTGACATTTGTTTGGGCAGTGCAACATTCCCTTATATTTCTATGCCACGATTTGTTTATTCATTCCCTAACTGATGGGAACCCTCTCAGAATTTACTTTTAAACTATCTCTAACATTCAGAAAATAAAGTTCCAAAAGGGAGAAATGGATGGATGGTTTTATTGGATAACTCACAGTACAGTAAGTAGTAGAAGAAACTTTTAATGGAAACACTTGACCATAGTTACTTATAAATAACATCAACTTGAAAGTTATAACTCCAATGAAGGGACCTTCTACATCTGTCGCTGTAGTTTTTCCCCTTGGCACAGATGTGTAATGAAAGTCACTGCTACATTCCAATCCACAAATGTCAGTATATTCTCCCTCACCTTCAACCCCATTTTCTATGAAACTTCCAGTGTATTTTGCTCCATTTGGGAATGTATGTGTCCCTGTGCCATTGTGCATTATTGTCCTTGAACTCTCATGCATTGAAAAATGTTCAATCTTCCAATTCCATCCATTTTGTCATATTTCCAGGCCCCTGTGTAGTTTATTTGATAGAAGGTGGGGGTAGGGGGATGGTATGAACCTTTGCTCCATTTCTCTCAAAGACTCCAAGAGATATTTTGATATGATTTCCCTCATATTTATCTCCATTTGGAAATATAAAGCATATTTTAAATATATTTAAATTTATTAAATTCAAATAAATTTTAAAATAATATTTTAAAATCTGCTGAAGTCATGCTTATTTTCAGGAAAGAAAATGATCCCTGGATGCTCAGTGGTGACAAAGATAATAACTGAATCACTCCCCCCAGATACATCCTTTTAAATTGACCCACTAATGACTACTATTTGGGTCCAGCCCAAAATCAAGTGTGATTATAGTATTGTATAGTCCACAAGAATAACGTGAAAAGCTTTCAATTCAGTCATTTTTCAGTCATGTCCTATTCTGCATGACCCCATTTGGGGTTTTCTTGGCAAAGATAAAATAGAGTGGTTTGCCATTTCCTTCTCCAGCTCATTTTACAAATGAGGAACTCAGGCAAACAGGGTTAGCTGACTTGCCCAGAGTCACATAACCAGCAAGTGTCTGAAGTTGGAGTTGAATTCATGAAGAGGAATCTTCCTGAATCCAGGCCCAGTGCTCTGTCTACCATGTCACCTAGCTGCTTCAAGAAAGACTTTCATGCTTTGCCAAAATCTCAGAAAATTCTATCTACAGCATTTCTCTGATCTAATAGACCATCAGTAACCCTTTCCAAAAGGAAATGAGTGTAATCTTGCATGAGTTACTCTAGGAGAAGCCATGAAGACTTTTTAAAATGACTATTTCCTTTTCCAAATGTTCACTAACTATCCTTTTAATTATATATTCTAGACTTTTGCCAGGAATTACAGATTCTACTCTTTTGAAAATTGGCCCATTTGAGACTTTCCGGTTTGATGGCTCCTCCTCCCATTCCTAATGATCTTTCAAAGTTCAGTGACCACAGCAATTTTCACACCTGTCAGGTTTTCAGAATATTGGGATGAATCTGGGTCTTGATCTGGATCTTGTGACTTGAATCAGTTAAGGACAGCTCTTTCTATCTCCCCCTTAAATTTTGGGTTTCTATTCTTTCTTATCTGTTTTGTTTTTGTTCTTTGTGGTACAAAAGTGCTGACAGGAAAGTTATGCATTCATTTCTCAGTCTACAATGAAAACATAGGAATGAGGAAACCCAGAACTCTATAGGAATAAGAAAGTCCAGGATGGGCCTGTTTGACAGGACAGCAGCTAGCTCTTGATGTCTTGATGTCACCATGACATATAGCTTTGCCTGGGACATTACATAGAACACAAACTCTGTAAGAATAGGAAATGTGAGATTCTATCTTTTTCTCCCCAGTGTCTACAACATGGCAGACTCTTCATAAATGTTTAGTCAATGGATTGCCAACAGAATGGAGTCAGGAGGTGGGATGTGTCTCTTCCAGAAATCAAACAGGGTCTTTGGATTCATGAAGTCAAAGGAGCATTGATGAATAGCAGGAAGGGACCATGGGCATCATCTAGTCCCAGCCCTCTCAGTTTGCTGTTGTTATTCAGTCTATGACTCTCTATGATCCCATCTGGGACTTTCTTGGCAGAGATACTGGATTGGTTCGCCTTCTTATCTAGTTCATTTTACAGATGAGAAACTGAGGCAAACAGGGTGAAGTGACTTGCCCAGGGTCACACAGCTAGTAAGTGTCTGAACCCAGATTTGAACTCAGGAAGACTCATCTTCCTGATTTCCAAGCTTGGAACCCTACAGACTGTGCCACCTAGCTGTCTTTCATTTATAGATGAATAAACTGATGTTCAATGCAGTTATGTGACTTTCCCAGGATCACACAATTGGTAAAAGTCTGAGTGAGTCAGGATTCAAACCCAGGTCTTCCTAACTATAATGCTTACATACTACACCCATCTGCTTCTCATGAGGATCTTTATATTACCAAAGAAAAGAGTCCTTTGGTGTCAGTAGTTTCTGTTCTAGAAAATGAAAATACATTGGGCTGAAGAAATAGATCCCTCACCAAATGCCAGTCTGGTGAGAGCAAGTTCCCATGGTGGCTGATTCAACTTTGCATTGGGCTCTACCTTGATGTTGGCAGTGGGTGCTCACTTTGACTATGCCAAAGTGATGTCAGTTTGGCATTTCTGATATGATTCACCCACTCTTCCACCCCCACCCCCCAGCCTTTGTATAGGCCTGAGTGGCTAACAGTCAGTGGGAACTCAGCAAACGTCGCTCCTCCTCTACACCATGACACTCCCCAGAGTGGCTGTCAACACATGCTGGAACACAGATAACCTGTGGGTGGTGGAGGAAGGAAAGAGAAGTCATGGCAGCCCCACAGATGATAGGCGGTCTTGCCAGCCAACAATCCTCCTCCTCTGCCAAGGCAGGAGCCTATCAAGATCCCCTGGGGCTAAACTCAGGAGAGCTGACCACATGGAGCTGCTTATGGCCCATCACAGGCTATGTCATGATTGAGGAATGGGTGGGTACTGCCACCAAAGGAAAGATCATAGAAACCTGGAGTGTCAGCACCTGTTGTACTGAAAGCCCTCCATCTACTTCAAATACATGTGACTCAGTGTACCTACCGCAGAACCTGCTCATTCATGTCTGGGTTCAGGGTGGCTTATCTCTGCATCTTTTTTTCCAGAGAGCTCAAATTCATGTGGTGTGACCCTGCTTGCCTGTGGGTAGCTAGAAGAAACCAAGAAGCTGCCTTCAGTCTAATCATCAAATTTGGAAGTTATTCAATTCTGGGTACACAATTACTTGGAGGATAAGTTTGAGATTAATATATTTGATAAGAAGAAATATGTGAGTCTCAGTTTCCTCATTCGTAATAGATGGGGTTAGGCTTAATAATGTCTGGTCTCTGCCACCTCTCAATCTATCATCATATGGTCTCTACCTATCATATGCCCGGGATTTTGCTAGGGATTAAGGGGGAGGGAAAAAAGAGCAATGAAATAGTCTTTGCTCTCAGCAAGCTTACATTCTACTGAGATGACACAATATGTACCAAAATGAATAAAGATATATCTATACAAGGTAATTTCTATAGGGAGAGGGTGCTCCTAACCCTGAGGCTAAGGAAAGGCTTCATGCATGAGGTGGTGGCTAAGTTATGCTTAAAAGGAAGATGTGGAATTCCCTTGTGGAAGAAAGTAGAGTGCATTTCAGACAGAAGTCATCATTTGTGGAAAGCCATGGAGGCAAGAGATGGGATGCCATGTATAGGGAACAGCTAGCAAGCTGATTTGTCGGAAATGGGGAGTGCCAATGAAAACAGCCTAGAAGGAAGGGCTGGTGGGAGCAGAACTTAAAAAGGTATTAAATACCAGGAGGAAAAGTTTATATTTTATCTGTGAGACAACCAGAAGACATTGAAGATTTGGGGGTTTGGGTTTTATTTTTTTAGGGAGGGTGATGGCATGGCCAAGTCTATGATTTGAGAACTATTAATTTGGCAGCTGCATCAGAGAATGGGACAGATAGACTGACCCACATCACTAGATATGTAATTGAGTACAAAGCAATGTCTGGATCTCTTTGTAGCCCTGGGGGGAAAAAGTCATCTGTTCTCATCAATAGATCTGCTAGAATTAACAATCTGTCCCTGGGTTATGAACAAAGACTCTAAAGATTTGTACAAAGAATGTGCATCAGATATTCTGGTCCTTGGCTATAGATGAAACCTATCCCTAAGTTATTCAACTTCTCCTGGGTATTTTAGACATGACAGGATCAGGCAAGAGAGTGTAGATGGCACAGCCTACCCATAAACACTTTTTTAAAAATAGGTCACATTCACATCAAAAGAAGACAGGTCACTATGCCTGTGTTCTTAACTTAAGACCCATGGAAGGAGTATGTTGATAGATTTCAGGGACTCTTTGAACTTGGAAGGAAAAAAAGTCCTTTTCAATTATGGATTTGTTTTTAAGTCTAAAAAAAACCATTTTTCTGAAAAGGGGTCCAGAGGCTTCATTAGATGACCAAAAGGGGTCAATGACACAAAAAATGTTAAGAATTCTGGCTCTCACAATGCTGCAGTTGCCTCTCAAAGCCAGCTTAAACCAAACTCTTAACTACTACCCAAGAAATCCTATAGTGTTGTTCTATTTTGTTTGGGGGGTGGTCCAATATGAAAGGAGGCTTCCTTCCAAGAGGTATCAGTGAGGATACTCTTGGGAGAACAGACTATATATTGCAAAAACATTGCTTGCTGACTAAAATATAAACTGACATCACTGGTTCAAAGATGCACATTGTAAAGACAATTTAGATTCTTCAGGGAGCCATCAGTGAAGCTGAGCACTTGGAAGCATTTGGGAAAATGGAAATGCCTTCAATATCCTGGTTAAAGACTGCATCTGCCTTGGATATGTGTGGCAAGAAACCACCATCATTCAGAGAGTTACTAATGGGAATACTTAATAACTTTAATCCCTCCCAGCTTGTCTCTCCAAATAACTCTAGCTAGGAAAAAGGACAGAACAGGAGAGAGACTTAGGCAATAGGACTTTCCCACCTCCTCCAACCCTGAATGCCCGTTTTATACATGTGCAAGACCTCACACTGGACAGCTGCTCTGTCAGACCCCTCAGTCAAGTCATGGCAATCAAGCCTGGCAAACTAGGGGAAGCAAGGATTGGCATCCCAACTTATCACAAAAAGCCATAAGAGCATTTTTCTCTCTGCCCATTGCCATGGATACTGGGCAGGGAACACATAAACACAATACGTATGTTGAACACCCTGGAATCACTTAGTGCAATACAGTCTCCTTCCCTCTGTGGCTCTAAGAGGCGATCTAAAACCCATCACAAGGACCACAAGGGGTCAGAGTGAGAGCCAGAAGACACTCCCTCTACAGCCCATCTATTCAAACCCCCTCATCTCAGAGAGGAGAAACATGGGGCCCACGAGAGGAGAAGGGATTTGCTCAAGATCACACAGTCACCTGTCTCCCATCTCTGGGTCTTTGCACAGGCTGAAATGCTTTCCCTCCTCATCTCTGCCTCATGGAATCCCTAACTCCCCTCAAAGGAAGGCAATAAGGATTTATTAAGTACCTGTTATTCGCTGAATATACTGTGAGAAGTGCTTTATATATACTGTCCTTGAAACAATCCTGGGAAGTAAGTGCCATAATTACCCCCCCCATTTTCCAGCTGAGGAAACTGAGGCAGACAGAGATGAGGTGACTTACCCAGGGTCTCACTTCTAGTAAGTGTCTGAGGCTGGATTTGAAATCAGGTCTTCCTGATTCCAAGTCCAGCGCTCTATCCACTGTCATACCTAGCTGCTCAGGTGGGGCATCACCACCTATTCAAAGCCTTTCCTGATTTTTCTCCCCTCTCTTCCCTCAGTTATTATTGCTTCTCACTGGAGATTCCTTTCTTCATATCTATTTCATATGTTTTTTTGTACTTGCTTATCTTTGTGTGTGCACATATGTGTGTATACGTGTGCACACATGCAAGAGTGTGGGTGTTGCTTTCTCCTAGTAAGGTCATTGGAGGGGAGAGACATCTTTGTCTTGGTAACCCAGCCCCCAGTAGATTGCCTGGCCCATAGTAGGAGTTTAATACTCATGAGCCAGGTTGAGTCTAAGAGCTCTGACCCCAATTCCAGAGCTCTTTCTGCCACACCACACTGCCTTTCTATGTGCAAGTGGTTTAGCAACTGGGCTTCATGATGGTTGGCAACTTGGCTCTGCCCATTGTTCCCCTGGGCAGGACAGCTGCCCCTCTGGGCTTTACCTTCATCGCGAAATGAGGAATGGGGTAAACTGGATCATCTCAAAACACCCTTGCAGTTTGAAATCTATGCTATACTATGCTATGCTATATTGATGAAGAAACTCAGCTAAAATCCTTTGCAAAATTTTTTTTCCAAAAGTCTTAAAATCATGGCTTTATTATATATCATTTTGTTGAAATAGCATGAGATTGCTAAGTGGAAGGCACTGGTTACAGCGCACATTGAGTTTCAGAGAGCACTTTGGAGGTTCAGAAACAAGACATTCTTCCTTGCACCACAGGAAAGGAAGTCAAAGAGAAACCCCACTGGCCCTAGTACTCTTTTTTTTTTCTATTTGTAGGGGGAGGGCATGGCAGTTGGGGTTAAGTGACTTGCCCAAGGTCACACAGCTAGTGTTAAATGCCTGAGGCTGGATTTGAACTCAGGTCTTCCTGACTCCAGGGCCAGTGCTCTATTCACAGTGCCACCTAGCTGCCCTGCTGGTACTCTTCTTGCTGGAATTGCATCCTCTGAAACCCAGGCTCTCTACAGAGAAGCTTTAGGCTGCTGTCCATATCTGGTTCTGTACTCACAGGTACACAGTGAGCATCCCCTCAAAGACAAAAGAAGGCCCTGAGCCACCAGGGTCAAAGAATTATTCCTAAAGAAAAGCCCAAAGTTATGTTAGAGGGAGGGAGATTCTGCTTCCCATTCATGCTTCGGATTCCATTTGGGATGAGAGGGAAGGCTGGGGTGGAGCAGAGGATTAGGGTGTTGGCCTCACTGACTGATTGTCTCCTACCACCCACACTTTCTTTATATCACCTTGGCAACACAACACGCTGGTGCAGGGTACAAGGACGTGGTGCTTCCTGGAGAAGGCAACCCAACTGAACGAGCAGGATTGGGGGTGCCCAGAAGGGAGCCTCCGGGACTTCTCTAAAGTCATCTAGCCAGTGCATTGTGGGCTCGGTTCTAACAGTGACCCTTATTTCTATGGCTCATAATGTCCATGAGAAGCAGGCATGGCTCCTCTCTTTTCTCAGATGTGGGAAGAGACACGCAGTGAGAGAAAGAATATTGTCCAACATTAGTGACTGAGCAAAAATTTGAACCTGAGCTTTCTGATCCCACGTCTAACTGTCCTGCCTTCCCCAGTGCCTACTCCAGCACTGTATACATAACAAGCACTTAATTGTTAGATTGTAGTTGATAGAGTTTTAGGTTTTTATCTTTAATTTATCAGCCCATATGATGTCATGGTGTCTTCAAATTCCATCCTAACTACATATTTCTTTATCAAATGAGGAATAAATGATGTTGGAAATGTTGAGTTCATCCAATTCCCACAAATGTCCCATTCTATCAGGGTGTAGCACTCACCCTTGAGGGAGCTAACCAGAACCACAACTAAGGTGAGGCAATTGAGCATTCTCCCAAGGCCATGAATTTAAATGACACAAAATATAAGGAGTGCCGACACCATTTACGACATATGAGCAGTGTGGAAATTATGGAGCTTAGCACCCAGGTAGAAAGAAAAATTAGCTATATATAATAGGAAACTGTCGTATTGCAGATTGGAGTAAACTCTCACTCTGCCCTAATCTGCTCACCTCTTCTTCGTCCCCACATGGCCATCTCCCCAGCAACAGACTTAGTGTGTGGGCATGGGAACCAATGTTTACCCCCACCCAACACTCTTTGTTTCAAGGCCTGAAGGTCCACTTCAGGTTGCTTGCCCTAGCTGTTACTTGTAGTACTTGCCCTGGGCTCAAAAATTCCTAACTGTGGCTCTGAATCAGCTTAGCAAGGGATTTCCGGAGGAAAGAAAAAGGAAGAGCTCCTTGATGGCTGAGAAAATTAAGGCTTCATTCCTTAATTCTTTGAAAACCCATGTTCAAGAACCAAGTGGTTTGAACTTAAGCACCTTGAGGGCAAGGAATGTTTCATTGTCTTGACACCTACCCTGGCACCTACCTAGAATAGTGTCCTGCATACAGTAGGTTCTCAATAAGTGTTTGTTGACCGACACATTGATTGTTAGACCACAATGTCCTAAGAACACAGGAAGGTCAAGAAAAGTTAATACAAAACACCCTTTGTAATTGTCAACTACAGTAATACATTTTGAAAAGTAGGGTGAAAACTGGGTAAGAAATCCATTTCAGGCCTTAATACCCTTTTCACCAACTGTTGAAACAAAAAGAACCCAAACAATTCTTGATGAACTGACTTAAATGGAAACTGAGTCCTGAAGAAGTTAAGTGACATGCCCAAGGCCACACAGGAAACATAAGAGGCAGGATATGAAGCTAAGTCCGCTGACTTCAAGGTCAATAGTTTTCTCACTGCATCATGCCACCTCCCATGGAATTAGAGAATAATAAAAGTCCAAGGGACACTGAAGAATGTGGAATGTAAATGTAAACACCTTGCTTTACTGATGGGAAGATGGAAGCACAGAGAATGACAGTGATCTCTCCACAGTCACACAGCCAAAAGCAGTACCAAGATTAGAACCTAGGTCTCCTAATTCCAAGTCCAGTGTTTTTTTCCATTAGTACTATGCAATCCAGATCAGATGACTCAACCTCTCTCAGAATGTCTCCTCGTGTGTAGAAAAGGAACTCAGACCAAGAAGAGACCTCAGAGACCCTCTGGTCCTGCCTACCTCCAATTTTACAGATCAAGTGATTTTTCCCAAAGTCATCCAGCTGATATAAATCCAATCAGGATTGGAACCCAGGCCTTCCCAACACCAGTAAAAGCCCTCTATCTCTGCTGCCATGCTGCCTGAAGACCAGGAAGAGAAAGCTTACTAGTCCAGAACCAGGTAATAAATAGATTTTGACTTGAAACTCAGGTTCTGGGTCTAAATTCAGTACTTTTTGCCCTACAATTTCTCTTCTGTGAACCTAGTGTAGATAAGGATTTGATCATATATTATACCCTTCTGCAGAGCCCTTTGGGATTTCATAAACATAAGGCATTCCCATTGCTCTCCTATTGTATCTATTTAAAGTCTTAGAGAGGCAAACCTAAAAGATTGAGTTCTTGTCCATGGTCCCATGGGTTGTATATGTCATTAGTAGAAACTGAACCTGGGTTTTCTTGATTCTAAGGTCTCACACCACACTGCCTCTCAGAACATCCTTGGAAATTTAAAAAGATGCTTGTAAACCACACTGGAAATGGAGTCGAAGAGTGAATCTTGTACTTATTTTTTAAACCTTTAGAGACTTTCTGCCCACCTCAGAAACAGACATCTTTGTTGAAACTGCCCTGAACAAGGAGAGATTGGAACTTTTAGCAGACACCCAGGGCTGTGTCAGCTACAATGTCCAGTTGGATCACTACACACTCCAGTGCCTCCTCAGAGATTCCAATCAGCCAGCTGGATCTGTAGTTTGCTAACGGTCACAGAGATAAACAGAGATCCCGGCTTCAGAGTGGGAGAACCCAGCCAGACTGCTGGTGAGTCACAGGCAGCCATTACATTTTACTAGAGGCCTCCTTCGGTGGCTTTCCGGTGAATCACTTCAGAATTATCCTCTTCTTTCCCCTTTTGGTCTTCTGGCCTTCTCTCCATTCTTTTAACTAACTGTTAAAATCACCTTCAGTTTCTGGGAATTAATGACACATGTGATAAGTATGCAATGCTTGAGAGAAGATGGAAGGGAGCAGGGAGGACAGAAGGGAAGGCAGGAAAGAGATATGGAACAGAGACTAAGTAGAACCTCCCAGCCTCCCTAGGAATCAAGACACCTCAGAACATGAACCAGAAGCCATCGCAGTCTCATAACCTCATGCTTGCTAACAGTCTCTCATTTCTTCTCTCTCTCTCTCTCTCTCTCTCATTGATCTTATCATCTCCCACAGGTTTTTAACATCTTTATGCAGAAGATGCCCACATCTATATATAAAGCCATCTTCTCTCTCCTCCTTTCCACTCCAAAATGACAAAAATCCCTATTGTACTATTCCACCATAGAAATCTCAAACTTGAAATGTCCAAAACAGAACTGATTATCTCTTCCCTGAAACCCACTCCTCCTCTCTGGACTCACCTGTTTCATTAAAGGCACAACCAGGTTTGAATCATCCAGATTGGAGGTGGAGTCCAGGTATCCAAGTCTGAGAACTCGGAGTCATCCTTGACTCTAATCACTTGTCAAGTCTTGTCAATTCTGCCTTCACCCCACCTCTCAAATCTACCCCTTTTTCTCTATCCAAACAGCCACCACCTTGCCTTAGGCCCTTATCACCTTTCAACTGGTCTACAGTGATAGCATTTTGATAAGTCTTTCCCCCTACTTTGATCCATCCACCACACATTAGCATAACAGATAATACAAAAGCATAGATCTGTCCATGTCATCCCCCAGTTCAATAAACTTCCATGTACTGCCTCTAAGATGAAATAGAAATCACTCCATTTGCCATTTAAAAGTCCACTCAAAACCATAGAACCAACCATGGTCTATGAATGTAATGGAACACAATTGTGCTTTAAGAAATGATAAAAGGGGTGGTTTCAGAGAGACCTGAGAAGATCTGTATGAACAGATGCAAAGTGAAGAAGGCAGAACCAGGAGAGCAATTCATACAATAACAGTAACACTATAAAGACCTTTGAAAGACCCAAGAACTCTCAAGGATTGGTGACGAAGCACTCCATTTGCGGCCAAGGAGGAATGGGTGTGGCTTGACTGCGCTTATCTCTTACGAGGGTTTTATTTTTATTTTTTACCTTTTGTTTTTTCCGGTGGGGTGGGGTGGAGAGAAGGAAAGTGAGAACAATGAGTAAGTAGCTAGCTAGATAACGAAATAAACAGACAAATAAATGGTGTTATTTGAAAAATACAAAATAAATAAGCACAACTCCGCCCGATCTGAACTGAAACCATCTTTCCAGGCTACTGCACAATGCAGTCCCTTCTTCACTCTATCTTCCAGCCAGGCGGGCCCCTACTCGTTGTTCTTATTAACCAGCACCCTTTGTCTGTTTCTGTGTCACTACACTGCTTGTCCCCTCTACCGGGAACACTCTCCTTCCTCACCTCTACCTCCAGAGTTCTTCACTCCCTACAAGGTTCATTTCAGTTACCACTTTCCACACAACACTTTCTTGATCCAAGGGTCATACTTCAGCATTTTGTTGCTTGAAGCAAAGTCAATAGAGGGATGAGGCTAAGAGCAGAAATAGTCCACCCTGCCTTGTGTGGTTGAGCTGCATTGGAAATGAAAGTCTTGGGGATTGGAGAGATTGAGGAGCTAAAAGGTCAAACGGACAAGGATTGGGGTGAAGAAAGCTGCAAACCAGAAACAGAACTTATTTGGGTGGAAATGGAGGTTCAGAGATGACAGAAACTGGGATCTGGATGGGATAGGAAGGACTGTTTAAGGAGAGGTTCTCTGTCCTGGATAACAGCTGGGGAAAATGCTATGTTCTGCCTCCAACTTCTGAAGAATTTTTTTTAAACTGAGAAAACAAACTATTTGAATGGGAGACTATTGCTTTATAAGCCCACTAGTAAAACAGAAAGGTCTGATTTCTTGAACTTTACGTTGTTCAGTTGTGTCTGACTCTCTGTGATCCCATTTGGGTTTTCTTGGCAAAGATACTGAAGTAGTTTGCCATTTCCTTCTCCAGCTCATTTTACAGATGAGGAAACTGAGGCAAACAGGGTAAAGTGACTTGCCCAGGGTCACACAGCTAGTACGTATCTGAGGCCGGATTTGAATTCAGGTCTTCCTGACCACAGACCTAGCACTCTATGTACTACGCCACCTAGCTGCCTTGAGATTTATACATTTGGGCTATTTGCCATCGATACCTTCATGATTATTGATCTGTGTGTATATGCATTGAATGTGTGCATGTATATAGTGTTCCAAAAGTCTTGGCACGATTAAACTTCAATTAAACCACACCAAGACTTTTGGGACACCCTCTACACACACACACACACACACACACACACACACACACACACACACACGAATATGTATTCTAACCAGAAACTATCATATCTGACCAGGAATCTCAATTTTCTGCTACTGTATTGAGTTTGTTAACAAAGACCCAACATGATCATGATAGTGGCAGAGGGAGGGTCTGAAAATGGCTTTGGGAACCAAGGACTATGCCTGTTTTTGTAGGTAGACAGGCATAGACGATGACAATCACCTCCACATGTAGCAATGAAAAGAGACCTTCGTGACAAGAGGGATTTAATCCTATCAGTATTAAGTAGATAGGAGAAATAGGGAGTTTGCCCTGTTCATTAGAATAATGAGGACAGAGCTTTGCCAGTTGTACATAATAAATCATAAATCTCTCACAAATTCAACATGGAGCCCCCCTTCTCCCACATCAGATTAAATTCTAGGTAAATTTCCAATATAACAAATGGCCCATTTTCCTATTAATACTTTTATCTCCAGACTAACTACATGTAGCCCAAAAGGAAAATTCACTCATATTCTAAATTAGACACATATACTGCAAAACAAAGAATTACTGAATGAATAAGAGATGGATAGAAAATAGAAACATAATAATACTGAGACTCCTAAACGTTGTTTGCTTTTCAAATAAAAAAGTTCAACCATATTCATCCCTAGAAGCTGCTAGTAGAGGATGCCCAAGATAGGGAAATGTCCCCCTTTGTTGTGATATGACATGTAGCTATTGAGCCTTGCTGTATCTCGGTGCTCCCTGTGATTTCTCCAATCCACTCGTCTGTCAGCCCCTAGAGAATATAAGGGCGATACTTTAAATAGTAGAAAGCACTCTAGAAATGAGAGTTTCCAATGGGTGAGTCATCACTGAAAATACTCAGTGTGAGTAGACTAGTCCATTATCTTACAGTTGATGAAGAAATAAGGCAAGTGCGCTTATCATTCTGAGCACTTACGTCGTCTTGGTGGTGCTGGCTCATTTGTTTTTCATTAAGCATGATCACCAGGTTAACTAATTTGGAAAGAACAAGAAAAGCAATAAATCTCTCTCTCTCTCTCTCTCTCTCTCTCTCTCTCTCTCTCTCTCTCTCTCTCTCTCTCTCTTTCTCTCTCCTCTCTGTGTGTCTCTCTCTTTCTCTCTCCTCTCTGTGTCTCTCTCTTTCTCTCTCCTCTCTGTGTGTCTCTCTCTTTCTCTCTCCTCTCTGTGTCTCTCTCCCCCCCTCCTCTGTCTGTCCTTGTCTGTCTCTGCCTCTGTGCCTCAATCTCTTTATTTCTCTTCCTCTCCTTCCTCATTTCCCTCTCCCCCTCCTTCTTCCTCTTCCCGTCTCCTCAACTCCTTCCAGGTACTGCTAACCTGGAGGGTTGTAAAGTCAATAGGCTAGAAGTGAAAGGCTGTCTACATCCTAAACCACCCCCTCAATGACCTAGTCCTAACTCCCCAAGTACCTGGAAGCAGAGCAAAGCCAGATCTCCTTTCTCTAATCCTTATCCTGGGGGATTAATACCCATCCCAAAGTCAGATCCTATCTCTGCAGCCACAGGCCAGAGGGAAGCTGTGTGGTCCATAGAACTAAAGGCAAAGGGCTTAGGACCACTGGTGATGAAGGTCTGGTGTCCTCTGGCACAAGGATGCCGAAAAGAGGAAGGAAGGAATATGAAACTGTGAAGTGAAGGCTGTGGCACTGTGTGACTCAGAGGCATTGCTGTCTAAACCCTCTGAGTACATGTTCTTCGCCTAAGCAGCTTATGGCATAGCTCAGTGAAGGAGACTTTTCCCAGGACACCAGGGAAAGCACGCAGGGGGCCAGATCCCCAAAGCGGCACCTCTCTGGCACAGTGGGCTCCTAGCTGAATCCTTCGCTTTCTCTTCTTCCAAAACAAGTGCCATCTCTCAATCCAGCGTCACAGGAAGGATCCTCTCTCTCTTCCTGTTTTACTCTGCTGGTCACAGACAGCCACAGAGGAAGGGAGAGAGAGGCTGGTGCCTTCTCAGGCAGCACCTGCTCCCTTATTGTCTCATAACTCAACCATGCAATCTTCCTTAACATTACTATAGGTTGTAAAGAGATTAGGTCTTTGGATCTCAGAGAAGATATGGAGAAATTGAAAGGGGCTAATTAAGAAGTGTCCAAACTCCCTGTTCTCTTTCCATGGGGCAGAGTCACCTATCATGGCCCTTTGAAAAGTCATCTGTGGTACAGGTGGAAAAGAAGTTTAATTGCTCCATTTGGAGAAGAGAAGCCAAGAAACTATCTCATCACTGTCTTTGCCTAACCTGCTCCATTACAAAAGCACATAGTAAGCCCAAGGTAGGTGCCAGGCACCATGCAATTAAACAATCTCTGTCTTCAAGGAGGTGATATACCTTCCATTGAGGGAAACAAGCTGATAATTAATTTTTGGAGCTGGGGTGGGGCAGGTAAAGCACTAATGACTGAAGAATCAGAAAAGACCTCACTAGGAAGGAGGCAGCCTTTGAGCTTAGCCCTCAAGGGAGGTAGGGATTCCAAGAGGTGGACCAGGTGAGGAGAGAGAGCATTTCAGACTTGAGGGCAGCCTAGACAAAGACATGGGGCTGTGAAGTGGACTGTGGTTGTGGTGGATGGGAAGGGGAGAAGGTGGCAAGCAAACAAGCTGGTTTTGTTGGAGTGTAATGAACAGAGAAGTAATATACCTCCCTCCACTGAGCTGGCCCAAGACCATACCTTCAGCTCTCATCTAGCCATCACCCTGAACCTCTAGACGTTTGGCCTGGTGTTGTCCTCTTCTCCTCATTCACCTTTAGACCAGACCCCCAAAGCTCTTACCCTCCTATCTGAAGGGAGTTCATTTAGGAAGCATTGGAATGCCATCCTGGGGTTGAGCTATCCTGACCAATGATTGAGACTTAGCAAGCTCAATATCCAGCTGCCCCAGACCAAGCTGCACCTCCTAGCTATCCTGGATATCTTATCATCTACTCTTCCATTTATCCTGCCATGCACACCTTTCTACCTCTTGCTCTATGAGCAGCAATAAAATCATTCAATGGGAAGGACCTAGCAATCATTTTCCCTAACTTACCATGTCTATGCTTCTATAGCCTAAAACACTCTTCCCTGGCCAGGGATTTCTGGGGAGCCATGTGGTCTTTCCCTAATAAAACATGAGTTTCTTGAGATCAGAGGTATCATATTTTAGTATTTGTAGCTCCAGTACCTAGCTCAGTGACTGATACATTGTTTTATAAATGCTTTTCCATTCATTCATTTGTTCACAAAGGGTGAGGTAGATAAAGAGAGACATTCTCAATTGCATCAACAGATATTCTCTTATTCATCTTTGATGAAGAATGTCTTAAGAAAGCCTCCTTAAGTATAAGATCAATTGAACCTTGAAATGGACTGTCAGGAAAGCAGGTAAGGTCTTCATCCTGGGAAATTATCCTTAAAAGCTACAAAGAAAGCCACTATCTTGGATGGTTGACCTCCTTGAAGGATTCAGGTAAGACTGTTCAAACCCTGTGCTACAATGAATCTTTACTAGACTAGAGGGTGAATCATGGTAACAACTTAAACTACATAAATCAAATTACAGACCTGATCTTCTGACTGGAAGACAGTGGGGTTCAGTAGAATGAGCATTGGGTAAAAAATGGGAACTTAAAATCTTATGAAAGTGGATGTTGAAAACTATCTTTACATACACATGGATCCTTGTGTTTAATGTGAGATTCATTTCATAACAGCTTGATTATTTTGTCTGAACTGCTTCACATACATCTTTTTATTATTTTTATTCTTTGTTGTATGAGATGACTAATTGGGTAGGAAAAGGAGGAAGGATATGTTTAGGTATAAAAATATTATATATAATATATATTATATATACATATATATATGTAAAGAGAGAGAGGAGAGGAGAGGGGATGGGAGGGGAGGAAAGGGGAGGGGAAAGAGAGAGAGAGAGAGAGAGAAACTAGAAGACACCAGAGAGCCTTGAATGACAATATGACTATACTACCTCTCTCTTGCCAACCCTAAAACTTACTCCTTGGTTACAAAGAAATGGAAAATGGCCACATGCAGCTGTGTCACCACCAAAGAGGATGTAGGAACAAGATTCTTACTAGAAGGAACTGAAAAAATGAGCTCAGACAGCACTACTCAACTTCAGGAAATTTATTTGATGCAGACATGGTGGATGAAGACATTCCACGACTGCTTCCCTTCCTTTTTATTCTCTACCACACCCACTTCATTTCTCTTTAAGAGAAAATAAATGATCTGGAAAGTTCCTGATTGTTCAATCAGCTCTGTAGGAAGATGTAGAATTTGTAGCAGGTTGCTTCATGAAGAACAAGCTAAATAAGATGTCTTTGATAAATATACTTGTCATCATAACAAAGGGTCTATTGTTGAGGTATAGAATATATTTAATCTTTTCTGGGCCTCTGTTTCTTCATCTGTAAGATAAGGTGGTTGGATTAGAATAGAAATGATAGATAGGAAATATTACCTAATTCGATGCTCTGCTGAATCTGTGATCTTCTCAATGGAGAAACATCCTCCAATGATGAAGATTTCAATTCATCTCATACCTTCTCATCCTGTACTATTGTGGTTCATATAAACTTTTCATTTAATTTCCCTTATAACCCTTGATCTATGATACTATGATGTTCTGAAGACCCTGCGCAGGTCATTCAATCTCCACTAACTTTTGAGTTGCCCACAATTTTGATTTTTTGGCTCTTATACTATTTGATGGCCTACAATCATATATCATTACCAGAAAAACACTTGTTCTTCTCTGTATCAGGGAACAGCTTGGGATTGTGAAAATCACCATGCAATTTCCCAAATACAGTCCAGTCTTCTAGAAAGGCAAAAAAGGGGGGTCATCTCAAAGTTTGACATGAGATCTAAGTCACATAATCTGGTACAACAAATTGGAAAAAAAAAACAGATTTGTTATCATTTCCATAACTATCATTCCATATTAAAGCACTATACTTGGATCCTTAACACCTCAGTCTCCAGGGTGCTCTATAAAGAATTAGAAAGGGCACTTGAGAAGACAAAAGCCAAGAAGGTGTAAGAAAGGATTTCTTTCCTCTGGTATTAATAACTAATTATTGTATTAGGATCAACATTTTTCTCTTTTCTACTTCCTCATCCAGAAATCAACCAGTGTAGGAGATCTCTCTCAAAGATGCAGCCAGATGTAGAAAAGAAATTCTAAGTTTGGGCTAATGCATGAATTCCTTTTCATTGTGTTTGCTCAGACAGGTCTGGGAAAATGTGAATCCTTCCTTTCATCAGACAAGGTTATAGAAATTGAGAAGTCTCTTTAACCAAGATTTGGGTGACCCAAGTCACATACCACAACGATCCTCATTGTGATATAGCCCACCATCTCATTATAATATTCATTCTGTAATTAATTGTTCACCAATCAGAGTTGATTGCCACCTTCAGGAATATCTACTCTTCCAAGGGCATATGAACTGTGAGTCCACCACTATGAGGGGTCTTTGGTCTAAAAGAGACAGTCAAATGACCATCCTTTTGTTAATAAACATGCTGGCCTTACAAATAAAATGATTAAATTGTTCAGAAATTGCGTCTCTCAAACTTTTTACTCATTACAAAGGTTTGCATTTAGATCTAGTCTCTGATACCTATACCGTCTCCTGTCCCTGGCCTCAGGGACTCAGCCTCAGAACTGTGGGCCAGTCAGACTCCAGAAATGGATCCCCTATAGGTCACATATTGGCTCAGAAAATCACAAGTGAACATTATCTGTGTTGCACTGTATCTTTGTTTCTTTTGTTAAATACTTGCCAATTACATTACAGTCTGGTTGGGGCTGCAGGGTATCTGCTCTAGACACCAGAAACGCAAGGTACAGCAGAGAGGCGACTTTCACTGGGAGGGGGTTTTTCCTCTTCTGGGAGTGCCGTTTACCAATGAAAGCCCACGTCCATTTCCTGTCTATAACTGAGAAGATGAAGTAGGAAAGGACACCGAGGATATCTGTGATGGAGAAGAGGCATCTCAAAGACTGCTTTAAAGCAGGAGGAGTTCTTAACATGGGGGCAGCATGCAACACCAGCAATCTTTCCATTCGTGGAGGGATTTCAGGGAGTCCGTGACCTAAAACGGAGGGTTACATCTTTATTTTCACTAATCTCTAACTGAAATTTAGCACTGCTTTCAATTGTGAATGTTGGCAACAATATGTAGGAATCTACAATCTTCACCACACTGCCAAAGAGGACTATGATATAAATATATATATAAAGAACCCCTGTTTTAAGGGATCGACTTACAAGACATTTCAAAGAGGAGAAGATACCAGAAGAATAGGAAGATGTCACTTAATTTTTCTTCTGGATTTGTGATTTTATCTAGGTGGGAATGCCCTACAATGGTGTGGATTTCATTTTCTTCCTGTATGACTGTGGTTCATGTAAACCTTCAATCAGTCAACAAGGATGTGTTAAGCACCTACTATGTGCTAAGTTGTGGAAACTGTAGTTTCTACAAAAACTCCTCGGGGGATCAATTAACAAGGATTTATTTAAAAACGTATTATGTGCCAGTCACTGTGCACCTGTAGTTCCTGTACATTCTCCACAGAGGATCAATCAATCACTTGATAGCTAGTTGTTATGTACCTACTATGTGCCAGGTGCTGGAGATGCAAGCAACAAGACTGATATAATATCCTATTTACAAGAAGCTTGCATTTAATGTTTTTCTGTTAGGAGAGAAAATATAAATATTCATTCTCCACTCACAAAAAAGGCAATGGAGAGGAAATCAGCAACTATCAACCACATGCCTATTCTTTTATTTTTATAAAATCTTTATAAGAATGACCTATATACATGTTCCAAGATATCCTTCATTGTTATATGAGAAGAGAACAGGTGAATTTCTCAGTCACACTAGTGTGTCTGTGTAGGGCAGAGAATACAATATTCTATTGTGTTATTGCTTTTTGATTTAAAAAAAAGAAGAAAGAAATGTGAACCAAGTTAATAGAATAAAATGCAGTTTCAAGGTTCACCTCCAACCAAAAGTCCCTCACACATGAATACAGTTTGCCAAACCCCATCCTTGAGACCCAGAACTCATGACAACTCTAAGAAAGCTGAACTAAAGTCTTCCAGAATTCAGGAGCTGTTGACCAGAAGGCCCTGCCTCTCCCAGCCCAGGGTTCTAATGGCTATTTGCTTTCACTTAGGCCTCTCATCAGGAGTGATTCCTCCATTTTTCCAGGCCCTAATGGGCACCCTTTCTTTAGGAGAAGTGCAAATAAAGGACACATTCAGACAGACTTCCTTTAATGTTTGCCTGTTGTCTCAGATTACAGAGAAAATAAGTCACTGTCTCACCAGCTACAAGAAGCCAAAGGTAGATAGTATTTTATTTTGCTGCTTTGGGGGTCTGGGAGAAGATAGGGAGAAAGGGGTGCTTTTTCCATGCATTCCTCTTGTGGCCTTCAAGCTTCTGAATTTCATCACACTTTTACTGCTCATGGCTAAGGTCTTGAAAGCTGGATCCTCAAACCTGTCCCTCCTGAGATGGGTCGTCCTCAACTGCAAAAACACATCTCCTAAGCCCTTTGGGTAGTTGGTTCCTTCCACCAATTTTCACTCCTAGGTGGAAAAATAAGGCTTTGTTTGAGTGCTGGTGCAGATGTGATCATGAGACTTTGGGGCTGGGTACATGCTCATCTCAAAGTTGGGAGAAGGGGCAGTGGAATGTGTAAACTGTGGCGTAGTCTTGGAAGTCCACTGGGGCCAAGTACTAAGAGGAAGGAAAATGGAAAGTATCTGAAAGGAAGGAAGAGTAAAAAGGAAAGGAAGGGCAAAAGATAATGAAAGTGAGGACAGCTAGAATGAAAAAGAAAGGGGGGAAATGATGGAGTGAACCCTCTAGCAGATCTGTGATCTCACTGATTTGGAAATTCCCCCTACTGAGGCAGATTGCAACCCAACCATGCCTGACCATCCTTGTCTTTATTCTTGCATACTATTGTATATTATATATTATTCTTGTCTTTTCATTAGTTCCCCAGACGTGAACCCAACCTGCCAGAGGTCCTCCTTTCTCCCAGCATCTTCTGGGGGCACCAGTCGGGCCCTCTGACTGTCCACCCATCTCTGCCACATGGTTAGTCCATCTTCTTTTCCTATCTTTCATTTACTGGATGTTGTCCTACTTTCATTCTGCTTTGGAGTTCCTCACTGATTGTATGTTGCCACTGGTTGCCACCCACCATATGCCTCTCCATTGCCCTCTGGGTGATGCTCATTTTTAATTCTTTGGAGATAGTTGTATTCCATATTCCACTGCAATGTGGCAATACCAGTGGAGTGTTGGTAATAAAAAGGTAGACCTCTGTTTCCATAAGAAGCTTGGATTCATTAAAAGAAAGCTTGGAGTTACTAAAAGAGGTGGTTTGCAATTTCCTGAAGGCAATACAGCTTCCTCTCCTTGTCCTATTCAATTCCAGGAGCAATTTACCATTTATTTGTACTACTCATCCTGTCTATACACACTGATGGATGAGCCCTAGAGATTATCTGTCAAATTTGTGCTATAATCCAGGCAATCCAAGATCATCATCTATTCTATCTTTCCCATGTGACTGGTGAGGCCAAACTGTTTTTTGTGGTCACAGATCTCTTCCAGGTATGTCAAAAGGCATATGATCTGTTTCTCTTCTCATTTTTATGGTATAATCTTTAAAAATTAGACCACATATCCATTTTGAATTTATTACAAAATATGGCAAAAATACATTGGTCTATATGGCACAGTGGATAGAATGCTGCCCCTGGAGTTGGAAGGACCTGAGTTCAAATCCAACCTCAGATACTTAATAGTTGATGACCCTGAGCAAGTCACTTAATCCTATTTCTTCAATTTTCTTATCTCTAAAATGAGCTGGAGAAGGAAATGGAAAACCGCTCCAGTATCTCTGCCAAGACACCCCCCACGGGGTCATGGAGAGTTGGATACAACTGAAATGACTCAACAACAACAACAAAAAAATACCAGTCTGAGTCTGTCAGACCCTTTTCCAGTTTCCCCAGTAAGTTGTATAAGTAAGAAGTTCTTTCCTCAACGATGTGTCTTCCGGTTTATCAAAGATTGGGTTACTGAGTGACAATGGAATCTCCAAGGCTCTGTGAATCTATCAGTGTGCTCACTCTGTCCACAAATAAGGGCTGTGACCTTGGCTGTGGCTTGGGAGATGGAAATTGAGAGTATTTGTGGCTAAAAAACTTCACCGCCATGTCGCCAACTTGATGCTGAGAACAAGATCTTCATCTGAATTAATAGAGGCATAGTGTGCCCAATCAGACCACATCTGGAGTATACTGCTCAGTTCTGGGACCCACATTTGAGGAAGGAAATTGTCAGATTGGACCGTGTCCAGAGAAGGGCAAGCAGAATGCTGTGAGGAACTGGAAATTGTATTATTCAAGGCTCAATCGATGAAGTGAGGAAGATCTTGCCTATTTGAAAGAAGAATTCAGGGGATTAAGACAGTTGTTTACTTATTAGAAGGGCATGTGCCAGATGGATCGTGTTTGTTCTATAGAACAAGGAACATCATGTACAAGTTTCAGTGGGGAATATTTTGGCTTGAAGTGTGGAAAACCATTCTTCCTATTAGAAGGGTCACAGAGTGGAATGGGCTTCCTCAAAAGGTAGTGAGTGCCCTGTCTCTGGAGGTCCTCAAGAGGAAGCTGGAGGACCACTTGCTTGTCAAGGGAGGACGTCCTGTCCAGGCAGGGATGACTACTGCAGTTTCTCCCAATTTTGGGAGTCTGTAGAAAGTAGAAGGAAGGAAAAGTCTGGTAGGGAAAAACGGGAAGGCAGCCTAAAGGATATGAGAAAACGAAAGTGGATGCCACCTCTGAGGTGGGAGGCAGAGTGGTGGGGAGATAGACAGACCCTCTCAGTGCTCACAAGGAACACTGATAGCATTAAAGGCCGTAAACACTCAATTCCCCCAGCTACTGGTTCTCCTTGGCCCTTCTCCTCATCCCCCTGTGCATTTCTCCCTTGGAATAACCTCACAAGATTCCAAATGAACATTGGCAGAGAAGGGGAGAGCCCAGAGCAACTGGGAGAGGTTTCCAAGGTTTGGGGATTTTTTCTTCCATTCTGCCTTCCTCTTTTTTGGTCTGATTTTTAAAAATCAAAATTGCCAGGGGTGAGTGTCTCTGGATGTGGGCCTTTAGCAGGCTCCAGCCTCCCCACTGAGATCCCTTTTTTCTCATTCTCAAATTGTAAAATCCTTCCTGGTTTTCATTAAAAGGGTTTTCCAACCAGACCCCAGTTCAGAGCAGAGACTTGTTAAAGGAGCAATGGAAAATGTTATGAACAGTTTTCAGTTAATGGGTAAAACGTGGGAAAGTGGGTGAACCTTGGTGGTTGTTCCCCCCCACTCCTGTTCTTTCAAACTTGACACCCCCTTCCCCAGAAAGCTTTGCTGGGAGACAAATGAGGCATCAACCTGGGCTGGTTTCTGAGAGCTGCCAGTTGCCACAATCTGGCAAAGGACTCTGATGAAAGAGACAGAGAGAAGGAAAGACAGACAGACAGAGACAGAGACACAGAGAGAGACAGAAAGAGAAGGAGAGGGAGAAAGAGACAGAGACAGAGAGACTGAGAGAGACAGAAAAAGAGACAGAGAAAGAAGAAGAGGGAGAGAGATACAGAGAGAGCCAGATATAGGGGAGATGGAAAGAGAAAAAGAGAAAGTGACAGAGAAAGAAAGAAAGAGGCAGAAAGACAGAGAGAGAGGAAGAGAGGGGGAGAGAAAAAGAGAGAGGAGAGAGATAGAGACAAAGACAGACAGAGACCTGGGGCCAGAATAGATAAAGGTGGAGAAAATTCATAAAATCATAGCTGGAAAGGACTTTAGAAATCATCGAGTTCAACTCTCTCATTTTACAGATGAGGAAACTGAGGCTCAGAAAAGTTAATTTGTGGGATTGTCTTTTGCCTTCTTTGTATCCCCAGAGCTTGGCACAGTGCCTGGCAGATAGTAGGCACTTAATAAGCATTTGATGACTGATTGATTGGTCTCTGGTTACACAGCTAATAGATGATAGAGACTGAATTGAATCTAGGTTTAACTAGACCTCTAGCCACAAGACCACATTGCATCTCTGAAAAAAAGATCAAAAGGCAAGAACTGTAAGGGATCTCAGAAGTTATCAAGACTGACTCCATCCATCTTACAGATGGATATAAGTAGCAGAGACAGGTTTGGACCCAGGTCTTCTGATTCCAAACTTAGCCCTCTTTCCATTGAAGGGGAGGGGAGGAGGCTGTGGGTGACCAGAAGGGACTGGTCATGGGATTCAGAAAATTGGAAGTCTGAGTCATGGGTTCAAACTCCAACTAAAGAGGAGTGGAAAGCTAGAATAAGGCAGATTTGTTCAATTTTCCCCATGAACTAGGTTGCTGATCTCAGCTGAGGGCTTAGAAAAAGAGCAAACTTAGCACCTTTGCCATTCTTGTATAAGTGATTCATTAACCATGTGGACTACAGGCTGTGTAGAACGAGGCCAAAGACTTGCCTGGTCAAATGGAGGCAACCTGAAAAAGAGGAATCTAGGGGAGGGTCAACCCTTGGAAGGGCATTTTTCCAGTACTGGTCTGATGCTTTAACATGAGCAGGCTGGCATCTTCCCTGGATACCTGATTTAATAAATGTAACTATACATTATGTAATTATAATAAATAAGCTTCACACCAGAGAAGAGATAAGAAGAGTCCTTCTCTGCAGAAGTGAGGGACTCTGGGTGTGTGAAACTGTATGCGCTGTCAGACTCAACTGAAGTTGCAATCTCTTCATGACCAAATCTGATGATTTTTTTCTCAGTTCTCATCCTTCTTGACCTCCCGTCAGACCTTGACACTGTCAATCACTGTCTTCTAGCTCCTCTCTTCTCTGTAGGTTTTTGTGATTCTTCTCTCTTCCAGTTCTCCTTCTACCTCTCCAACTACTTTTCAGTCATCTTTGCTGAAGATTCAACCAGAATGCCCACTAATGGCGGGTGTCTCCCAGGGCTCTGTCCTTGGTCCTCTTCTCTTCTCCTTCTATACGCTCTCATCAGTGCCAGGGGATTCCATTGTCATCTCTATGTTGATCATTCTCAAACCTAACTTCTCTTTTGACCTCCAGTGGCAAATCTCCAATTTCCTATTGAACATCTTTAACTGAATGTCCTACTGATCGTTTAAACTCAACATGTTCAAAACTCAACTTACCTTTTCCCCAATCCCTCCCCTCTTTCTAGCTTTCATATTACAGTAGAGGCATCACCATTGTCCTTGTCACCCAGGTTCCTAATCTAAATGTCACCTTGTGACTCAACCCCCATATCCAATCTGCTACCAAGGCCTATTCATTTACCTTCTATAACATCTCTTCTCTCTTCTAGCACACCCTCATCACCTCAAGTTTGGACTATTGTAATATCCATCTAGTAGGCCTTTCTGCTTCATGTCAGATTTGGCTGATGATCTTCCTAAAGCATAGATCTGACTCTCTCTCCCTTTCTCTCTTTCTTCTTTTCCCTCCCTCTCTCTCTCTCTCTCTGTCTCTCTCTCTCTCTCTCTCTTTCTCTCTGTCTCTCTCTGTCTCTCTCTCTCTGTCTCTCTCTCTCTCACACACATACACACACACACACACACACACATACACACACACACAACATAATAAATTTCAGTGGCTCTCTGTACCTCAATGATTCAATATAAAATCCTCTGTCTGGTATTCAGAGCCCTTCATCACCTAGGCCCCTCCTATGTTTCCAGTCTTCATAAATCTGCCTCCCTCCCCCCACCCCCAACACATACTCTTCAATTCAAAGACACTGGGCTCCTAACTGTTCCATGAACAAGATTCTCCATCCTGCTTTAAGCATTTTCACTGGCAGCCTCCCATGCCTGGATTCTCTCCTTCATCTCCACCTCCTGATTTCCCCAGTTTACTTTAATTCTCAGCTAAACTCCCACGTTTTGCAAGAAGCCTTAATCTTAGCACCTTCCCTCTGCAATTATCTCCTGTTTATCCTAGATGTGTCTTGTCTCACACAGTTGTTTTCATGTTGTTTCTTCCATTAGACTATGAGCTCCTTGAGGGTAGGATCTGTCTTTTACCTTTCTTTGTGTCCTCAGCGCTTAGCACAAGGTTTGGTTCATAGTAGGCACTTAATAAATGCTTGTTGACTTGAATAGAGTAATAAGTTCTTTAGTTTTCTGAACTTTTTCTCTTTTACATTTTTTATTATATAAGGGATGGCTCCCTGAGCATGCGGGGAGAGGGATATATTCAGAAATAAAACTGATGCAAACAAAAGGTATTGATAAAAAAATTAAAATGTTAACAAAATTGGTTGATAACAAAAAGTAGGGTGATGAAGTTGAAAGTTTCATTTAAAGGGAATATCCTTTTTTTTCCCCAGCTTGGTACTTTCTCTCCCTCTGTAACCAATGATAGGATCATCATCATCATAGTGAGTATTTATAGAGCTTGAAAGTCTGCAGAGTGCTTTCACACGCATTATTATCTCAAGTGAGCTCATAAGGGCTTTGGGGGGTAGCTACTGCAGGCATTCCATCCTCCTGGGATGGAGGAAGTTCAGAGATGCTAAGTGAGTTTGAGTAGGTCACAAAACCTCCCAGAGAAGGAGTTTGACGATCTAACACATTAGAAAGGCCACTTGATTTAGAGTTGAAGAATCTGAGATCATAATCGGGATCAGTTACTTATTGACTGGGTGACCTTGGGCAAGCCATCTAACTTCCATGGACCTCAGTTTCCTAATGTGTAAAGCCAGAGGTTTGGACAAGATGACCTGGAAGATCTGGAGTCCTCAATCCATGATCTGACTTCCTGATGGTCACAAAAGTGCTAAAATGGCAGAGGTAGGATTTGAGTTCAAGTCTTCCTCACTATAACCCCTGCACCTATCCACTATACCAGAAGATATCACAGTTTGAATTGAGAGCTGGAAAGAACCTTAGAGCTGGGCCAACCCCTTCATTTTATGGGGGAAGGAAAACCAGTCTCAAAGAGGTTAAGTGTGTGACACAAGGTCTCAAAGCTAATGAACTAATTATAAACTTTTTTTTCTCCCAGTCTTTTGATCCTCATTCTCCTTGGTCTTTCCACTGTATTTGCCACTACTCCTATACTGAGGATTTTCCCCAGAATCTACTTCCTGGTCCTCTGTTCTGCCCTTCCTTGATTTACTTCCTCAATAATGTCATTGAGTTTCAACAGATTGATCATCAGTGTGCATTTATGAAACACCTACTATCTGCAGGGCACTAGAAATACAGAGATGGAAGAAAAACAGTTGCTACCCTCAAGGGGCTTATAGTCTTTCAGAGGGGAAAACAAATGTGCTCATATAAGTAAATGTGTGAGAGGCAACATTCAGGAAAGAACAAAACCAGCTTAGGAGCCAGGAAGACCCAAGGTCAAGGCCTACCCCAACCTCTGCCAGCAGCAGGACCCTGCTGGCAAGTCACTTAACCATCAGGGCTCTAGGCAACTCTCTGAGACCCTAAGTCACAGAAGACTGAGACTTGCCATTGAGAAGGTGCCAATCTTCTTGACTTAGAGGGAGTTTCTTCACCAGGAACGTGCCCTGTGCCAATGAAAGCCCAGGTCCATTCATTAGGTCTTAAGTCAGGGGTTCTTAACCTCCTGGCCATCTGGTGAAACCACTGAACCCCTTCTTAGAATAAGGTTTTTAAATGCATAAAGATACATAGGATGACAATGAAAAATAAAGGTTAGTGAAAATCAAGATGTATTTTTCCCACCCTAGTTCAGAGACCCTGCCTGAAACCTCTAGGTCTGTAGACCCCATACTGATATGGAATGCCAGACCCTACCTCTCAAGAAGCACTTTTGTCATATACACATACACACATATGTCTACATATATATTTATATCTACATATACACGCATATATATGTTTACATACACACATAAATATATAGAAAGACATAGCATATAAAATGCATGCACACACCTATGTACATATACATATAAAGGTACATAAAGAAAATTTAAACATACAAAGACATGCATATGTGCACATGTCTTTATTGATGCCTTTCATTTTTGTATTACTGCTGTTTTTTGGAAACTCAACATTATCTTTGATCCCTGCGTGGCCTCAGGCAGTTCACGGTTCCTCTCTGGGCCTCAGTTAATGAAAGAGTTGACTCCACTGACCCTTCCTGGTCCCCTCCAGTTCTAGGCTGAGATCTTCCTTAAAGGATGACCCTTCCGTGACCAGGCTGAGACTCGGGCTCTCAGTGTGATTCACTCTACTTTTGGTATCAGAATTTTTGCTATGACCCCGTTCCAAAGGCTGTTTTGACTCAGGTCTATCCAAATGAAGTCAGCATTTTTCTGTTTTTCAGCTGGGTTCCTGGTAACATTCAATGGTGGGGGTGGATGAGAGAACAGAGATGGGGTGAGGAGGGGCAGAGACTGGCCCCAATCCACCAGTCCAAGAGAAGGATGAGGTTGGCTCACTTTTCTGCTTTGCCAGGGGGCACAGAAGTGACACAAAGGGCTTAGTTTCCACCCTCCCCTCACCCTTTTCTTTGTCTCCAGGAGGACCAATTGTGTTCTCCCTTCTGAAACTGAATTCTAGAGGCCCAGGTTGCTGAACCCCCTCAGTAACCCAGCCTGGCCTTCACGGAAGCCAAATTAAAAATACACATCCCCTGGCACTTCCCGGCTGCCACCTTAGCACACCACAAGCACCCTTGTCATTTGTGGATTTGGAAAAATGGAAATGCTAAAGTGCTAGTTTATCAGACAAAAAAAGGAAACAGGCCTCCAAAAGTGAACAGACATTCCACCCCCAGTAGCAGCTTACAGGAGACAGGGATGCCTGCGGTTAGCGAGAGGCACGGTGGGGCCTTCTTTCTTCATGTCTTCTCTGGGTGGGGGCTGGGGCTGGGGCTGGCGGGAGAGAAACAGCACGACGTGAGCCTGCACCTGGAAGGCTGGTGAGCATCTCTGGCCGCGCAGGATTCCATAATGACGGTGACAGCTGCGTTGACCCAGAATTGTGGGGTTTACACACATTATCTCATTTGATTTATTCCTTACAAGCCTGTGAAGTAGGTGCTGATATGATCCCCACTTTACAGATGAGGAAACTGAGGTAGGTCAAAGCCATTTGGCCAGCCAGTGAGTGACAGAGACAAGATTTGAATTTAACATCTTCTTGATGCCAAATCTAGAGCCCTACCTTCTTAATGCACTCAGACACCACGCTCTGTATGGCGGGATCATGGGGATTAGTGTGGGAAGGGGCTCAAAGGTCATTTAGTCCTACCCTGTCATTGTACGAATGAGGAAACTGAGGTCCTGAAACATGTCATAACTAGGACAAGGATATTCATTTTATAAATGAGGAACCAGTATATAAGAAGACTTGGCAAGGGAAAGGAACAGACCGAAAGTCCCCAAAGGAATGATCAGCCAGGATTACCCAAATCCAACCTTCTTTCCTGTAAAGCATGGGTTCTCAACCTTGAGTCTATGGACCCCCAAGCAATCCATGGAGGAGTTTCAGGGCTTTAAACTTGGATAAGGGAAAAAAAAAAATTTTACTGACTTTAACTGAAATAGAACATTTGCTTCAATTATGAGTTTTTAAACTCCTGAAAAGGAGCTCACAGGGTTCACTAGAGTGCCAAAGGGATCCATAACATGCAAAAAGACGAAGGATGCGTGCCATTTGTACAGTGCTTCGAGGATAAACCACACTCGTCACATTTCCTCTTTTTTATCTTTAATACCTTCAAAGTCCAGGCCAGTGTCAGAGGTAAATGCTATTGAGGGTTGGCTGGTTGGAGCCTGGTTCTCATAGCTCTTGTTATAATGGAGTTGGAGGTTAGAGAACCATTGTTAGAAATGATAGAAAGACAGAAAGAGGATCCTTGCTCTGGAATGGGCTGGGCCCTGTGTCTTCTAAAGTCTCTTCTGTTAACTCCAAGACAGGTATCCTCTATGGGCTCCCTCTCAACCTCATCCATTGACATCCAGAGTCACACATATCATAGGCACACACAGCACAGAACATCGGCAGGAAGCCGGGGGAACAAGTTTGTCATGCTCTCCTGGCCTTCCTCCTTCTGCTGCCATTCTTCTATCAAGGCTCTCATGGCCTCATTCCTCTTCTGCCAGGAGTTGTTCCTTTCTGGGTGTTACTGAATCATCAGTCCAGGAGGATCTGTCTCCATTGTAATTTGACCTATTTAATTAGCTCTCCACTTGCCTCAGCCTCGCCCCAGCCCCTGTGAAGGCTCTTTGCCCTGTCTAGACCCTGTTTCTTTTTATCTCTTGGTAACAGCTATAGTTCATCATTATTATTCTCATTTTCTTCCTCCCTACTCAAACCCATCTCAGTTCCCAGCTAATCAATCATCATGTCTTAGGATGGAGCCACATCTCCTACCAAGCAAAGGTTGGCCAAGAAGGCAGTAGATAAGCAGCCCTCATGGCCTCACTGAGAACATGGTCAAACTCTGTTCTTGGACCTGATCTGATTCTTGAGGTGCCCAGATGCACCCACCCACAGCTTAATTACTTGATCACCATGTGCCTTCCAACTCCACAGAGTCTAAGAACTAGAGCTGGGAAGGACCTGTAGTCTAATCCCCTAATCCTATAGAGGAGCAACCTGAGGCCCAAGGAAAACAAGGGACTTATCCAAGGTCCCTTATCTAGGTAGCAAGTATCAGAGGCAGTATTAGAACCCAGACCCTCTAACTCCAAAGGCATTTTCTGTTGTACCTTGTTGACTCCAAGTTTCTATGATCTTATCCTACAAACAGCTGTTGATCAACCAATCATACAAAAAAAACCTTTATTAAGTAACTACTGCATGCTAGGCTTTGGGTATAGTGAATAGGGAACTGGTCTCAGGGGCAAGAAAACCTGGGTTCTAATCCTGCTTCTGACACTCATTACCTGAGGGAACCTCCCCAGACTACTTATTGAACTTCTTGGTCTCTGTAAAACTATTAATCCCAGAAAAAGTATAGATGCAAGGAAGTATGGGTACCAGAAGTTTCTCACTGGAAATTCTCTTTACTGAGGATCACACAGACCCAATTTTTAAAAAATTAGATAGGAATCATAAACTAAAATATAATCTATGTACTAAAACTAGCATTTCTATAGCATTTTAAGATCCCACCGAGCTCACCAAGGTTCATCTGGGCTGTTAGCTGATCCTTTCAACAATCCTTAGATAGAGTTATTGATCTCCCCACTTTAGAGATAAAGAAACTGAGGCTTAGAGAGTTTTAGTGATTTACCCAGGGTCACATAGTGAGCATCTGAGGCAGGATTTTAACTCAGGTCTTCTTGACTCCAAGTCTGGCACTCTTCCCATTTTCCTACCTCACTGACAGTGTCTATACATTGGGTGATACAGAGATCACTCTGAATGTTTTTACTTCCTCCCCCCAACCCTTTCATCACAATTTCCCTGCTCATTAGCTTCTCTTTGAGTAGGTAAGGCAAGCTAATTAGTGTTCTCTTTCAACCAATTTAGCTACTTATTAGTAACCTTAATAAAGAGTTTGGGGAGGGAGGGAAGAGGTGAAATTTCAGAAAGGAAAATTTAAAAGTCTTGTTTATCCAAGCAGGTTTGGGCATTGCCTTTAAAAATAGCATGATGGCTCTTAAATTTTAAAATCCTATTTGATATGGTTATTATTGGGATCACAATGTCAACAGCAAGGATGTATGAGAAGTATGATAATGAACATAAGAACATGCTCTGGCCCCACATCTCTGAGCGCCTCCCAGACATCTCCATCCAGAGGTGCTATCCTTCTTTCAGACTCAGCACATCCTAATGGACCTCCAAAATCTTCCCCTGACCCACCCCTCCTCCAAACTTCTCTGCTTCCACAGAGAGCACCACCATCTTTCCCAGGTCACCCAGGTTTATTCACAACATGGCTGCTAGCCTTCACACTTCCTTCTCCCTCACCCCACCAAAGAACGATCACCTGCCAAGACTCTACCCCCACAAAAGTTTTCCGTATCCATCCAGGGATGTGCTGGTAAATGTTCAACAACCATTTCTCCATATACACAGAGATAACTGTAGCTTGGTAGATAAATCCCCGTGGCCTGAAGTCAGGAAGACCTGAGTTCAAATCCAGCCTCAGACACGTACTAGCTGTGTGACCCTGAGTACGTCACTTCACTCTGTTTGCTTCAGTTTCCTCATCTGTAAAATGAGATGGAGAAGGAAATGGCAAACCAGTCCAGTATCTCTGCCAAGAAAACCCCAAATGGGATCAGACAGAGTCAGACACGACTGAAAATGACTGAACAACGACAAATAGAATGCTTTAAAGTTTGCAAAGTTCTTTCTACCTGGTATCTTCTTGTATTCTCACAATTCTTTAAGGTGCCCCCCCTCATTTTTTAGGGAGGATACTGAAGTTCAATGAAATTAGACGTCACAAAGCTAGTGAACATCAGAGGTAAGGTTGGAATGCAAGTAAGTGTTCATGACTGAGTCCAGGGCCTGCTGCACTCTGCCACTCTGTATTTCAACGGAATGCCGTTTCCAATAGGAAGAACACACCAGTGTGCCACGTGGTGCCAGGGTTTCTGAACTGCTCCTCAGCCATGGCTGGTCATCTAAAAGACTGGGAACAAAGGGGTGCCTCCATCCATTCTTCTCTCCCCAAACCTCACCGATCCAGCCATTTCACCTGGGCTCTTAGAAAAAGTTTTGAAATTCACTTGGGTTCATGTAGAAATATTGGAAAAGTCTTTAAGCGTTATCTCAATGCACATTTTCATTTGAAGGCTTAAATCAGAAGAATGCAGCAGGAATGGTAGAATTTCAGGCATGTGCCTTTAGGAAGAGATTTATTTTTGTGGGTGAAGGAACCTTAAAAAAACATGGGTCTTTTTCAGAAAAAAATGCAAGAAGAATGAGGTAGCCTCAAAAACCAGCCTTCCTCAGTAGAAGTGTATATTAAGGTAAGTGCTTTTTAAAAATGTTTTCAATGAAATACCAGTTCTGTGGCTTTATTAATTTTTTATCAAATGCACTTGGCCTCGTTCTAATGTTCTGAGATGGAGATAGGAAATGGCGCCATCAAATCAATCTTGTGAATATCTTCCTCCTGCCAGGAAAGATTCAATACACTCTTCCTGAGTGCCTGCAGGAAATCTGGCTGTGTATTTGACACTGTACTAGGCACTTTGGGGTGGGAATGTAGAACATCTGCCAACATGAGTGCAGAAAAAGTGTAATGGAATGTGACTTAGACATAAAGTCAGAAGAACTGAGTACAAATTCTACTCTATTAGTTATAAGCACAATGATCTTGGACAGTATCAGAGCCTCAGTTTGTCATCCATAAAATAAGAAAGATATCACTTTCATTTCCTATTTCATAGGATTGTTGTAGGGAGCATGCTTTGAAAATGTTTACCACTGTAGAAATGTATTATAAATATTAGGAAATCCCATGATAAGTTAGAAAGCCCCTTAAAATTTCTTTTTTTTCTCCCAGGTTGTAAAGGACTTTATTTTTTTTTTCAAATTTCATAGGATTCTAGATTTAGAACTAGAAAGGACTTTGGAGTCCAAATTCATCATTTTATAGGTGGGGAAACTGAGGCCCAGAAATATTAAGTGACTTGTCCAAAGTCACATAGGAAAGAAATGGCAAAGCTGGACTTTCAACCCAGATCTTCTAATCCCCAGTCCAGTAAGAACCTATTTCACTGCACCATATTGTGGCAGGAGCTGTCCTCTCTTGGGCCTAATAGTCAATTAGTTTTTCTGTCTCCATGTCCACCATAAGCATCACGAACAAAAAGGCAGACATTGGCATCAATTCTACCCCCAAAGAGAAACTGGAGGACTAAAGAATATAAATTTAGAAGATGCCAAGCCCATCCCCACATACCAAGATGGCTCAAAGGAATTGGATAAAAGCCCAAGTGGAAAATACCAACACACCTTCCAGTTGCAGAGAGATATTTTATCACTGGCAGGTAAGGGTAACATGGATGGCAGCCCAGGAAAAAATCAAAGAACCCACAAATCAATTCAAATAGAAGCAAATTTTGTCTTCCTGCTCTAATTATACATCTACAATGTCTCTACAAACACAGTTACTGAGAGATACAATGGGAACCATGGCACTCAAACACTATCAATACATTCCAGATTATCAATTTTGTTTTTCCAAGAAGTGTTAGAGGCAGGATTTGAACCCAGGTCTCCCCAATTCCAAGTTCAGAACTCCATCCACTCAAGTTCTGTGGTTCTGAGAAGTAATGCCACATAGGCATTTTGTTTATGAGTGGGTTTGGTCTTCTTTACTAAACCCTATAAGGGAACAAGTCTTGAAAGGGATTGTCACCACTCACTACAGATTGCATTCTTAGATGAAGAAAATGAGGATACAGCCCAACACAATGTCTTACCCAGAATGGATGTCTTCAACACCAACGGTCCTTTCGTCAAGGCTTTATTGTAAAAGGCTGCTCAGACGACACAGTAGGGCCCTGTGGGAAGCAAAGGTCTGACTGCCAATGGAAACCCAACGTCCTTCGTGGTTGGAGACCCATCAAGTCAAAGAGCCTGATCTTTGTTCTCTGATCACTTCAGTCATCATCATCATCATCATCATCCATCATCATCATCATCACAGATAACATATTGGGAGAGTTTTAAAGTTTGAGAAGCATTTTACAAACATCATCTCATTTCTTCTTCATAACAACCCTGGGAGGTATGTGTTACCGTTATCCCTGTTTTACAGATAAGGAAATTAAGATTGCCTCATCCAGGGGCAAACAGCTAATAAGTGTCAGAAGCAGGATTTGAACTCAGGCCTTCTGTACTTGCCGCCAGTGTTAGGCTGAGGAGTATTGACATCACTAAGATTATGAGTGTAAGTAGAATGCCCACCCTTGAAGGCAAAGAACTGTTTTCATTTCATCTTTGTATCCCCCACAGTGCCTTGTAGGGGCTCAGGAAACACTTCTTTTATTGTACAGACATGTCTTCGCCCTTGGGCAAAATCCCCAAATGACTCCTGTCTGAAGATAAAATAGGCCAAGGGTGACCATTTTTAAAGGTTTTTCCAACCAGCGCAGTGACCTTCCAAGGGACTTGAACATGCTGATAATGTAGCATTGTGCCTCCTTCTACCCAGATAGGTGTCCAGCCAGTGGGGCAGAAGGAGATGTATTTCCAGATGTGGCAAGTGGCTTGATTTGTTTTGGTTGACTATAATCATTTGTTCCAAGAGAGGAAAGACTTCTATTTTGGGGCATTAGGAAAGGGATGAGTTAGTGAGTAGAAATAGAAAGGCAAAGAAGTGTTTTAAAAAGAAAGAAGAAAGCAACCTTATTAAGTATGCACAGGAAGAAACAAAAATAAATTCAGAAGGGGACACAAATGGAGCGATGTTGTTACTATCTTCTTGTATTTAACACACATGTAGAAAAACAAAAATGTACGTAGCAGAAGTTCATAGTGTAATACACTAGCCTACACTATTCAAACACTAACTAGGTCCATACACTCACGGGGGAATAGGGTGGAAAGAACATAGGCTCTGGAGTGAGAAAGTTTGGGTTCAAATCCTTCCTGTAACATATAAATGTGACCTTGTTCGAGTCACAATCTCCCTGGGTCTCAGTTTCCTCATCTGTAAAATGATAGGACTAGCTTTACATCTATGATACTATTTATGTTGAAATGTTTGTGTTTGTTTTTTTTTAATTCATAATAAAAATGGGGGTGGGAAGGACAAAAAGGATGAGAATGAAGGTTGAAGTTGCAGATCTGAGGCTCAGCCTCTTAGGGCTTAAAATTAATCTTAGAAATCATCTAGTCCGATCTCTCCCCCCCTGCCATTTTACAAATAATGAAGCTGAGGTCCAGAGGAAATAAGTGTTTAGCTCAATGTCACACAGGGTATAAAGGGTAGGAGGTGTTCAAACCCACTTCCTCTGACTCCAGAGCCATCAGCTCTTCCAGCTCCACCAAGTAGCCGCCACTATTTCAAATGGTATTTGATGTCTTCTTTTCCCAGAATCACTGAAAAATAATCTCTTGTCTCCTATCTACAAATACCATGAAACATCTTGGGGAACAGGACTTCTTTAAATAAGCACAATTAAGGAGATGATAGTATGTTAACATAGTAGAATTGGCCAAGGCTGAAGTGATGCTAGCATGCATGGTGAAGAGCTTGGAGTCAAGCCAGACTCTCCTTCCTCAATGCTGATTGTAAATCTGAATAAGAGGCCTGCTGTTGTTCCTGGGGGAGACCTGGCTGGTCCACAGCTGGGTATGAGGCACATGCCAAGAGTTCATCACACCTTGATAAGCTGTATTAAGAAAAACTGCTCAGTGATGAGAAGGTAAATCAGAGCCCTCCAAGAATGGGACCAGCCTACCAGGAACCTTGAAAGACAAGGAATATTCCCCAAACATTCAACGATTCTATATTCAAATATCCAGTGCTTATTCACATTAATAGAGTGACATTCTTCTGTGCTAGTTCCCTATCCCAGTAGGAAAACAGATCTGATTCCTAGCCCAGTTCCTAAAAAGAAAAGAGGAGAAATAATGGATTTAAAAGGGAAGAATGTGGTATTAAGCTAGAATGGGGAAGTCCAACCACCTAACACCTGATTCCTGGAAAAGGGACACCTCAACAATGAATGTTTTTCAGATAATTAGGAGGGAAGGGGGATATTGCTGGAAAGAACAAAAAAGAAATACATTCACTTTTTCAAAGTTTCTTCATCTCATCTCCTTAAGGTTCCTGGTCTCTCACTCTCTCTCCTTTCTTCCTCTGGTGATCTGATTTATCTGCACAATTTCCACCACCCCGTCCATACAGGTGACTCTGAAGACAAAGTTTCTTGTCCTGACCTCTCTGCTGAGATCCTGAACACTCATCTTCACCTGGACATCCCATCAGCCCCTTCAGCTCAGTCAGACCCAAACAGAGCTTACTGTCTATCTCTCCCAGGACATTGATCCTCCTTCCAGGTCAGCCCTTTGGCACTTGTCACTCCAAAGACACATTCTTTGACTACTCCTTTCCCTCACTTTGTAGATCCAATCAGTTACAAGCAGTCTGTCCCAGTGCCCCTTCTTGCGGGATCCCAGACCCAGAACTGAAAGGAGTCTCAAAGGGCCAGCTAGCTTAACACTCCCATTTTACAGAGGAGTAAACTGAGGCCTGGCAATATTGTCAGGGGCAGTCAGGTAATATCATGGGAGGGATTGGATCCCAAGTAATCTACTTCCAGAGACAATATAATTCCACTCTCCTACTCAACTTGGTAGCACCTTCCAGAATTTATACTCAAGCCTTTGAGAACCCAGAGTTGCCTAGAAATTCTGTGCCTTAGGGGTGGATGTTAATTGTTAACTTTATTACAAAAAGCATAAATTGACAATGATAGCATCATTCTGTACTTATTAGCTCTTTGTCTCAATATTAAGGCTCAATAACAGCTGAGATAAATAAAGGTTTTCGTGGCACATTGAAAAAAAAATGTGGGGCCATATGCAGAGGCCTAGAGAATGAATAGACAAGTGGAAAATACGTTTATTAAGCACTTACTATATACAAAATACCATGCTAAATGTTGGTGATAGAAACAGAAAAGACAAAACAGGTCCTGCTTTCAAGGAGCTCAAATGCTCCTAGGGAAAGTTGAACAGAAGGGCTCAGCCGCAAGGTGAGCCTGAGAAAGAACTATATCTAAGAATTCCTGCATCTGGGCAGATTCTGTGGAGCAGGTGTTTGGACATGGCAGAGACCCAGAGGCAGCTGCTATGGAGGCCAAGGCATGGTGCCATTCCCGCTGATCCTTCATGGAGTTGAAGGCTGCCAGGCCCAGATGTGGGAAATGTGCCAGTGGGAGAGGAGGGGAATGTGGGCCCTGGGAGTGGAGCATGTCAATGATGGGACACATAGGGGGTGCAAGCCCTAGGCAGTCAGGGGACTGGGGCAGGGGACAGAGAGGGCAGGTCAACAGAAGACTAAGAAGCAAGAAGAGGGTGTGCTCTTTCTCCAGCTTCACTCCTACCCACATCAGTGCCCTGGCTGAAAGTCCTCATCTCCAGGTGCTCTGCCTAGAGGACAATTCTATATGAGTCATCTTAGATTTCTGAGAGACTAACTCGAAAAGGACCAGATTGGGCTTGGGGGTGGTCTTAGACTGCATTAAGAGACTAAGCTTACAGGAATGGGAAAGTTGTCATTCCAAATTAGGGCCCTTGCCAGAACTCATCAGGAGGATTGTGTTCAAGTCGGTTCTGGGACCCATACTTTAGAATGACATAAATAAGCAGGAAATTAATCAGAAGGCAACAAGGATGGTGAAGGGTCTTGAGCACATTGCACTAGTTGAAAGGATTTGTTGAAAGAATTAGGTATATTTAACCTAGAAAAGAGAAGGGGGTGGGGAATGAGAGCTGTCTTCAAGACACGAAAAACTGTGGTGTGCAAGAGAGACCAAGCTCATTCTGTTGGACTTCTGAGAACAGAAGTGGGAAAGATGGATGGAAGCTAGAAGAAAGGCAGACTTAGACTTGGAATAAGGAGAAACTCCCTAATAATTAGAGCTATTCCAAAGCGGGGTGGGCTTCCTCCTGACATGATGGGTTTCCCCTTAATGGACTGGAAGGATGGATGCCTCTCTGGTCCATCCAGATGGAAGTCTATGATCCTATGGTGGGGAGAAAGAATGGGTGAACAAGGAGAGCAGCAGAGCAGGGGCAGCAGGGAGAGTCAAGGGGAAGGAGAGGAAGTGCCAACTTTGGATTGAGTTCTAAGGGAAGGTGAGAATAACCACGGCATTTGTTGATGTCCTATCTTTCTCTCTGCTTGTAATTTGTCAGTAGATAAAGTACCACTTCCAGGTAGGCTATATTCAGTTACTCAACCTGGACATTAAGTGTATCTCTAAAAATACCCAGACTGTATTGCTCAAAACCACAACTATTTCACAGGTTTGGGGTTAGAAAATCAAAATTGGAAGTGTTTTTTTAAGAGCATGAAATACACTTCCGTGGGTTTCCCACCCAAGCTGCAAATTTCCCTCCCTGATCTAAACAACTCCAGAGTTCTACTTCTCTTATGACATTTCAACCCCTAATTGGTTCTTCCTCTCTGTATTTCCCCATCTCTCTCTTATTCACATACTCTTTCTCTTTTTTCTGTGTCTCTCTCTGCCTTTGTGTGTCTCTGTCCCTGTTGACCTCAGTCTCTTTCTGCTTTCTCTCTCTTCATCCTTCTGTGTCTCTGTCTCTCTCTTTCTGTCCCTCTGTCTGTCTCTGTGCCTCTGTCTCTCTGTCTCTAGCTCTGTCTCTTGACAGCCATCTTCAGTCATCCTGATCTATATCTGGCTACTGGACCTAGAAGGATCTGGAGGAGAAAGTGAGGCTCGTGACTTTGCACAGCTCCCTCCACCCCCTCACTCAAGTCCAATTCACTTGCATGTCATGGCATCACCTCCCTGATGTCATAGTCTTCTTCGAGAACAAAGGACAAACAACAATCTCTGTTTCTGTCTCTCTTTCTTGATTCTGTTCTATCTCTAACTAGGCCAGATCTGCCTGTCCCGCCCAGCCCCCACCCCCCACGCTTGTGCAGGCATTGCCTAGAGGGTTCACCCAGGAGCAGTATCTTCATTTAAGGTCAATGATCCCTGACTCACTGCCTCCTTTCCACCACTGTTTCCAAAATACATTCTTACTTCATTCTTGTCTATATACAGATCACATGAACATGAATGGAAACAAGCTAGGTGGTCCCTTAAAACTCTCCTCATCAGAGCCATAAGTCAGAATTCTTTTTTCCTGGAGCAGGCACCATGGACCATGTGGGGGACAGGCAGTCCTGCTTCTGGGCCCTTCCTGCCACACAGCACGCCAGGCCCTTACTCAGGTTACTAGCTGTGTGACACTAGGCAAGTGCCTCACACTCCTCATCCAATGACTGAGGTTGGACTCAGTGGCCTCTGAAGCCCCTTCCAGCTCTGAATCTAACTGATCCCTGGGTGATCCGATATGGAAGCCAGGCTTGGGTGTTGTGCAGACTACTGCATGTCCCTGTTAAAGATGAACCTTCTTCTCTGGACTCACTGAAGGCCATAAGGACCTTCCCCGCTCCCACCCCCAGATTCAAATCCAGCTTCCTTGAAAAGAGAAGATGTAACTAAGAACAATCCCATATGGAAGGATGGTTCAGCTCCAGCTTTAGTGAATGAGCTCACAGAATGTGTGAGAGGAAAGACACCTTGGGGACCATTGACTCCAATGCTCTCATCCTACAGATGGGAAAATGTGTTCCTCTCCTACAGGACTTCTTTGTGCTTGTGTTCACATTTTAGGATGAATGCTGCCTGGAGCATTACTAAACACCAAGAATGAGAGTCAGTTAAATAATGGAATTCTCAGAAAACAGATATTCCCTGAAACATGAACCTCATGAAGCTATGAGCTCATGAATGGAAAGAAATCACAAAATCATAGACTAGAAGAGCAGGAGGGTAACTTAGAACATAGAACTTTAGACCTGGCAACACTCTAGAATGTAGAGTGTAGAATATTAGAGCTGGAAGGGATCCCAGAATATAGAGCATGGAATGCTAGATGTGAGAAGGGACTCAGAACATAGGGTGTTAGAGCCGGAAGAGACCCCAGAAGACAGGACCATGAGAGCTGGAAATACAGAATCATGGCCTGGAAATCATCTAGCCTAAGCCCTTCATTTCACAGGTAATAGTGGTGAGGGCCCAAGAGATAACATAAAACATAGACTGTCCAAGCTGAAAGGGGGCTTACAATGTTGTCTAGGCCTCCAGGCATGGTTAAAGACTGATTGTAAGATGCCTGCCACCGAGGAGGCTCAGGGTGGCACATCCTTTGAGGTCGGGCCAAATCTGCACTAAATCTGTCACCAATATGATGAACCTTTGAGAGCAGAGAGCCAAGAGGTCTTC
>CM053592.1:171411352-171426492 GCA_028646515.1 Pseudochirops corinnae
AGATAGATAGATAGATAGATAGATAGATAGATAGATAGATAGATAGATAGATGATAGATAGGTAGATGAATGAATGAGTAAATAAATGATGAAGGACTGATGGGTATCAGTAAGGATCCAACTAAGATGAACTAACATGAGTTTGGAGTGGACTCCCCACAGCTCCATTCAGTAACAGGACTAAGAGCCAAGAAGGGTCAGAGCCATAAGTACCTATTATGCTTCCATCCTGGGCAAGATAGGGATGTGTAGACTTTAAAAAAAAATAACCAGTTTACATAGTGCTTTGAAGTTTGCAAAGCCCTTTACAAATTTTATCTCAAGACAACCCTGGGAGGGAGGTGCTATAACTTTCTCCATTTTATAGATGATGAAACTGAGACAGTCAGAGGTTAAATTACTTGCCCGACTCACCCAGTATGAGACTTGAACCCAAGTCTTCCTGAATATAGGCCCGAAGCTCTAACCCCTGCTCCACCTTCCTGCATTAGAGACCAAGTTCCACCTGGCCATAATTGCCTGAGAACCTCGGGGGATGCGAGGACTGCCCTCCAGCTCCACCCCACAGCTGGTTTTCTGAGCATTTGTGGCTGCGTTGCTCTAATAACTATTGTACTGCTATTGCTCAGGACTCGAGGACCATTAGTCCTGTGTCTTCTCTCTCATCTCTGTCAAGGACCAGTGACTGCGTCTGCAGAGAAGCCTCACTACTCGCAATACTCTGCCACTGCAGGTGCAGTCTGGGCAGGTGGGAGGCACTATCTCCACGTGCAATGCCCTCACACTCTGCAAGGGCTGTCGCTCCTCGGGTGTAGCCAGGAAAGTGAGCCTCATGCTTCTCATTTTTGTCTTTGTGCCCTAGTGCCTGAAACAACTAATCAACAGGCCTCTATTAAGGATCTCCCATGTGCCTCCCATTGTGCTGGAGACAGTGGCATATAATAAAAGCTTATTGTCTGATTGGGAGCCTGGAAATGGAGGACTCTGGAATCATTCTGGAGATCATAGAGAGAGGACAGAGGTGTTAAAATTTAAAAGAAAACACTAGAGACTGGTGCCAGGAACGAGAGAACCAGGTTGCAATGTGGAAGTAGTGAAGGCCCTTTTGTCTGAGATCAGAGCCAGCAGCAGGTCAGAAGCCTGGGCAGATAAGGGAGGGCTAAGGAGCATGAATTCATCAGAGGTCGGGGACAGTAATCTATCACCTGTGTGACCGCTGTCAAAGAACTGCATCTCTTTGGGCCCTGGCTTCCTCATCTTTACAAAGAGCATAGATTTCTGTTGTAGTTCAGTCATTTCAGTCATTTCCAACTCTCCATGTCCCCATTTGGGGTGGAGGAGTTGGTCATTTCCTTCCCTAGCTCATTTTATAGATGAGGAAACTGAGGCAAACAGGATGAAGTGACTTGCCCAGGGTCACACAGCTAGTAAGACTCTGAGAACAGATCGGAACTTAGGAAGATAAGTCCTCTTGACCCCAGAGCCAGTGCTCTAATATCCACTGTGCCACTTAGCCGTCCAATGAGAGGGAAGAGTAAATGGCCTCTAAGGTCACTGTTCCCATCAACCTGTCACTCTTACTGTAGACGGGAGGTCAGACTATGTATCCTCACTTTTTTTTTTTTAAAGATTTTAGAACTTTCTGAGGTCATCAGGTTTCAACCAGAGAAGTGGGCATACCTTTTCTAACCTACTGGATGGGTCCTTAGAAGCCAACTACTTATGGGATCATCTGAGCAGAGATCTAGAGTTGGAAGTCAACTCTGAGGCCATCTGCATTAATCTGTTCATTTTGCAGGTGAGGACCCTGAGGCCCAAAGTGGCGAAGTTACTTTCTGATGGTCATATAAGAACTAACAGGGTTAGGATTCAAATCCCAGTGTATTTTATTTCCCATCAGCTGGTAGGAGAGACAAAGCCATCTGCCAGGCCACGTGTGACATCTTCTCTGTACAGTTCTCCAGAGCAGAGTACTGTGAGTAAACTCTTAGAAGACACAGAAATATCTGGGGATTGGAGAATTGAGTTCCCCTGTAAACACATGCTTGGACAGAAGCACTCCCTAAAATTAGCTGCTGCTAAAGCAGCAAGTCAGTTAAGAGTAATTCCTTTTTCCCAATGGCCCATGTGTTGGCCCAAAGAGATTTGATAACAGGATACCTCCCTCAAAGATCATACCACAAAATAGAAAAAAATGTGTAAGAGAACATGCAGTAGCTAGTAACAGTCACCAAGCACAACAAGGCAATATGGCGGCTTATCTCCAGTTCAAGGCCAAATTATGATTAACTTTCTCCTTTACTTCATCAGATGGATCAGTGTCATCAGTGACTTAGGAGCTAAGATAAGACTAGGAAGGTGTTATCTTGAATGTTCTCCTGATTATTCAGCCACACCTTTGCTATTTTAGCTGCACAGAACTGGCCTGGTTTGCCTTAGAAAGAAAATAAGGTATACTTCAAGCAAGGACTGGGGCTAGGGCTGGGCTTGGAACTGAGTCTGGGGGACAGCTGCAAGGGTTGCTCCCTGACTTGCCTGGGCCTCTGTTTTGCCAAACCTTCCTTTTACAGAAAGATCACAAAATATCCTTTAGATCAGAGGTTCTTAACCTAGGCTCCATAGATTCTGCCTTCAAGGGGTCCATGGATATATTTCAGGGGATCTGTGATCCTGGAACTTTTAATGTTTGATAACTCTTTTGACATAATGATTCTCCTTGTACTCCATTATACTTTATTTTATGTATTGACAAACATTATTCTGAAAAAAAAAACCCACTCCATAGGCTTCACTAGATTGCCAAGGAGACCATGACACAAAAAGGGTTAAGGTCCCTATTCTAGAGTGAATTTAGGGAACCTCTAGGATTTTCAAAGCACACAATAAAAATAGCCCTAGATAAAGAACAATGAAGAGGCACCAGGTGACTTTGGCCAGGGGCCATTTTTGAAAGCAGCCTGAACTTAATGAGAGGGACAGTCGGTCACCTGCCTTTTGAAATAGCTCCAGTGCTTCCCCACTTGGAGGCCCTGTGGTTTCTCAAGTGTGAGTACTCCCTTCACCAATACAGATGGTAACCTCTTCAGGCCTTAGCTGCCACATCCCTCTTTCTGGGGTCATCCTGGCAATGAGACACTCTGAACTTGAACTTGGCCAGGCAGGTCCTTAGACAACAGACACAGAGTTTGGACTTTTCCTCAAAGCCTTTCTAGTTTCACTGGAGCTCATGCCTCTCATGCTTCCCTGTGAAGGGCTTAAAGGATCCAGGGCTAATCCCCTTGCCTCCAGGAGCCATCAGAGAAAAATTTGAGTGAAATAGTGGAACAACCAAAAGATATACAGGGTATACTATTAAAACTCAAAATTTCACCCAGACTTTGGGGATGCACTGTGCATATGTGCATGACTATCCAACTATCTATCTATCTACATATATATTAGTTATACATGTGTGTATACACATGTGTATACATATACACATGTATGTACATGTACATGCATTGCGTATATATTCTGTATATGTGTGTTTCCCCATTTTACAGATAAGGACACTGAGGTGACTTGCCCAGATCACTCAGCTAGGAAGTGTCTGAGGCTGGATTTGAACTAAGGTCTTCCTCTCTGTGCACTGTGGTGCCCCCTGGATACCTCATAATGCAGCAACAATGTATTGGACACTGTTGGCTTGTGTGCTCCATGGGGATCCTCCACTATCCAAAGAAAGGGAGTGTGGGGCCTGTGAGGAATTTGTAGGAGGACTGGACAAGGCTGGCACAAGAAGGACAGGCAGGGCTGGGCTTGTCTGCATTGCCCAACGAAATCACCAATGAGGTCACTTCCCATAGTTATTGGGCTCTCAGAACTGAGCTAGGCAGAAAACACACACTGTCTGGTCCTAGACTGCTTGTTAAGGTTTTTCCAGCATGTTAGGGCCTTCCTGAAAGTCTCTGCTTTGGTGACATTGTCTTGGGGGGGTCACCCAACGAGGAACCATCCACGGATCATCAAAGAGTCAGTGCTAGAGGACACTTTCCAAGTCATTTGGTCCAATCCTCTCGTCGATGAGGAAAACAAGACCTTACAAGGTCAAGAAACCAAGGTCACAAAGACAGCAAAAAGTAGAGCCAGGAATTGAACCCAGGCCCTTTGACTCCAGATTCAGCAATCTTTCCACTGCATCACATCTGTGAAGGATCCGAAAGACATTAAAAAAAAATCTGAAGTCAAACGACCTCATGATATTGTTGAATGAAAAATGTTCTGTGAGAGACTGTAAGCTCCCTGAGGTCAGTGACTGTCTTTTGCCTCTTTTTGTGTCTCTAGCATTTAGCACATAGTATTTCTTTAAAAATGTTGATTGATTGATTGGTTGGTTGGTTGATAATATCTATTTACTGAAGGGACCACAGAACCATTGGAGTGTTGAAGTATTCAACCTGGTATTATACATGGCATCTCAAAAGCCTTAGTGCCATTTTCAGCTTTGTTTTAATGATTAAGCTGAACAAAGACTTTTGGAACACCATGTGTATTATATATAATACATATATGCACATATTCACATATGTATATCACATGTTAATGGGTGTACATGTGTGTAACCAAGAGAGAATCATAGGCAAAGGGTAGGAGGAAACTAGATCAAATGAGAGTACATGCGTAAAGTGCAATAGAAATGTTTTCTGCTGCTGCTACTACTACCTCCACCACCACTATTACTATGACTACTATTACTACCACCATCACCAGTATCATCACTACCATCACTACTCCTCCTCCTATTACTAGTACTACCACTATCACCCCCACCACCCCCACTCCCACTATTACTACTACTACTAACACTGTTGCTACTACCACCACCACTACTACTATGACTACTACTACTTCTACTACCACCACCACCACTATCATCACCATCATCACTACTACTTCTCCTACTACTATTACTACCACTATCACCGCCACCACCACTCCTCCTCCTCCTCCTCCTCCTCCTCCTACTACTACTACTACTACTACTATTACTACTACCACTACTACTAGACTAGATGACCTTTAAAATCTCTTCTGGCTTTCTATTCTATGAACACTTACAGACAGTATGAGGTGAGGAGGGAGATTCACACCTGGTGTGGGGCACCTCTCATTTCTAACACCCTTTAAGTTGACAGAGCCCCTCCCTCACCATGATTCTGTGAGGCAGAGAACATAAGCATTATTTCCTTCTTTCAGGTGAAGAAGTCCGGGCTTTCTGAGCATTGGTGGCGCATCCAAGGTCTCGAAGGTGATTTCTGCTGGAAACCTGAACCTGGCTCCACTGGTGCTTTGTGAAACTTAAAGAGTTATATATGTGCTGCTATTCTGATTATCATTATTGTTATTTAGCATTTGGGTTTGAGGTCATTGACTTCCTTCAAAATGACGAGAGCTTTTTAAAAATAGTCAAATAATTATATCATTGTGTCATTCCTAAAATTTGGTAAGAAAATCTTGGGTGCTTATTCAGAACTGCAAGCAGTTTGACTTATTGGGGTAAATTCACAGAGAGGGATTAGAAGACTGTTAAATTCTTGCTCTGACAATTGAACCCAGCTGGGTGACTCTGGGGAAACCTGTCTGATGACTGATGTGGATGAAAGAGCATTGCATTTGGAGTCAAGGACCTGGGTTTGAAACTTGGTTCTGCTACATAGTACCTGTATCATATGGTTCTTTATGGGACCTGTCAAGACTTCAGGCTATAGAATATGTTTATGTGTATGTATGTGCTTTGTAGGTGTGTATATGTAGAAATTTGTATGTGTATATATGTACATATGCATACACATATACATGCATATACACATATATGGTATCCTAAAAGTCTTAGTACAATTTTAAGTTTATAGCTTAAAACCATATTAAGATTTTTGGAACATCCCATATAATATACTTATATGTATATATACATATACACACATATGTATATCTTGTGTTCAACACATAAGGAAAGAATCAAAATAGATATTTGCCTTAACCAAAGCTGTCATAAATTCTCTTTGTCCCAAGGCTATTTAAAAAAAAATTAGAAATCCTGAAAACATATGCCAACACCAGGAGATTTATGGTAATATGAAAAATAAAGGGATATCATTAGAATACGGAGCTATGAGGCAGCCTCGTCTCTCCTTAGACTGAGACGAGGCTATTCTGGCTGATTTGGCTGCCCAAAGTGGGCAAAAACTCTAAATGTTATATACATACATATATGTGTATATAATTTAAAAGAAAAAAACAAAACTCTCAACCTGCACCCCTGGTTTAAATCAATTTAATTTAATGAGCATCTGTTGTCTTATGTCAGGCACCCTACTAGAGGTTGGGGATAGAAAGACAAAGATTAAACAGTCCTTAACTTCAAATGACTTACATTGTAAGGGAAGAAAGCCATATACTCTTAGAAAACTAAGAATGAAACGTATACAAAGTAATTTCTGGAAAGAAGGCCCAATTCGTAAACAATAGAACAGTTTGCAGAAGGCCCTGTGGAAGCACAGAGTAGAGTAGGTTAGGGATATGGGAGGGAGGGTGCTGGGAAGGAAGGGTAGCAGAGAGCAAGAGAGTGGTGTTGAGCAAAAAGACTGGAGACTCTGAGTCTCAGGGATTTTGAGTGGAACCCTACCCACCTACGGGGCAGGAGATAGTCATGCCCTCTCCAGCAGCAATGGCAATGTTGATTTGAATATCATTTCCTAAGCAAGGGATGCAAACTTGGGGTAGGTAGCAGTGGCTAGGTACTTCCTGGGGTTCCTGATGATCAAGGAAGAAATTGGTAGAGTCTTTGGGTAGGCCAGCTCTGCCACAGAGTTCACTCCAGTGCTGAATAAATTCTCTCCTCCAAGACTTGAGAGTCTTTGATCCTGGCAAGGGAAGAGCAGAGCACGAGACGTGTCCCTGACAAGTGGCCTTGTCTGACAGTCAAGCCTTGGCTCACATTCTACTCAGTGTACAACTCATCCGCTGAGAGGGAAAGAGATAAGGAACTCCTGAATGGCGAAACTTCCTCCACCAAAGCAGATAGGCATCTGCTCTCCAGTCTGACCCCAGCTTGAGAACCCCTGAACTACATTATTCTAGAGGATTAAAGACAGTGATGCCACCCATCTCTGGCAGAGAGGTGATAGACTCAGAATCCAGAAGGAGACAAGCAGGTTAGGACAGGGCATAGGTGGAGAGAGAGTGAGAGAGAGAGAAAGAGAGAGAGAGAGAGAGAGAGAGAGAGAGAGAGAGAGAGAGAGAGAGAGAGAGAGATATGGATAGATAGATGGATGTATGGATGTAGTTTTCTGGGCTATTTTAGTTATTTTGAGAGTTTGAGCATTTGTTTCTTGTTTTTTAAAATTGTTTAATTGCTGGGGTGGTAAGAGAAAGAAACTAAAAATGTTTTTAAAGGAACATCTGATTTATCAGAGTTGCCAATCCCAGATGCGCCAGATAACTTACCCAGCGTGACAGAATTAGTATATGTCAGGGGCAGGGCTTTGTCTTCCTGACTCTGAGGCCAGTTCTCTCTTTATTGCTCTATACATAGATAATAATTCTAAATTACTCTCTAAATTACAAATTGTTGACTGACTGAGTGACTTTTGTTTAATAATCGAGAAACTATACATGGATATTAATTCAGGAAAAGTCTCCTGCAGGGGATAGCCCTTAAACTGAGCCTTAAAAGGAGCCAGGAATTCTAAGACAAAGGGAGGGGAAGAAAGAACATTCCAGGCCTGGGAATTACACACACACACACACACACACACACACACACACACACACACACACACACAAGAACACACACATATGCACACACAGACACATACATGCATGTGCACACCAGTCTACACAAGTGATCTAATTTTCCCTAGGGAAAATATGGGGAGGAAATGTCCGTTTTCTGAGGTATAGAAGAAGCCCAAACAAGCTATAATTAGGTCTTAAGTGAGTCACGCAGCTTGTGAATCTAAGCTCCAGATTTTTCACCCATCAAATCACACCAAAGAGCTAAGAAAACAGGACTAAATTAAAAGAGGAATGAAAGACACCAAACCCAGAGAAATGAGTGTCAAGCCCTGAACAAGCAACACCAAGGGCAAAAATCAAATTGGAGAGGAGAGACTGGGACAGGAAGCACAGATGAAATAATAAAAGTTTCACTAGGAAAAAACCCTAAATGATTTCACTTTAATTGAGCCACTTTTTCTTTGTCTGAATGGGTGATCTCATATCTCATCAACGCAGGGAGTTCCCTCCCAGACGCACATCAGCAGTATCTCTTAGGTAACGTACAATCTCTGAGAGCTAGCTGCCAGGGTCACCAAGAAGCTGTGTGACTTGGAACCAGGCCCCGGTCCGTTGCACCAGGCTGACTCTGTTGGTTGTTAAAGTAGGACAGTTACTAATTCGAGTCCCTCCGATGAGTTCATATGAAAAGCTCATAGGGTCACTGATTTAGAGATGGAAGAGCCCTTAGAAGCCACTGAGTCCAGGAGTCTCATTCTGATGAGGAGGAAGCTGAGATGCAGAGGTCTGATGAAGGTCTGAGATGGGATTTGAACTCAGGTCTGAAGGACCCTATGTGCCTTTCAAAGTCTTGAGCTCTGCCCAGAAACCCCCACGGAAATTCCCAGTGTGAGAATAAACTTGATGATTGCCCCAGGGCTCTCCCAACCTCTAAGTCAAGCCAATCCAATTCAACAAATGTTGATGAAGTGCTAGGGACAAGACCAGTTATGCCACTTCATAGGGAGTTGCCCTTTTCTGTAATTTAAGAGACTGTGAGCCGCCTGCAGCTTCAAAAGGTTCTGTAATATGCCCAGGGTCACGAGGACAGCCTGGATGTGTCATCTGAAAGGTCTGAACCTGGGGCTTGCTGGCTCCAACATCCGCTTTCTATTCAATAATGGGCAAAAATAAAATAGCCCCTAGCCTCAAGAAGTCGACAATCCACAGGGAAATGTAACACAGCCACATATAGGGACGAAAACATACACCCCAAGTTATAAAAAGAAATTTCAAGAGAGGGTAATAACAACTGAGGGGATCAGGAAGAACGTCCTGCAAGAAGCCATGGGTGAGCAACCCTCTGGAGGAAATCAGGAATTCTAGGAAGCAGTTACTCCTGTAGCAAAAGGATAGAGGAAGGAGATGTCATGTCATGTCCAAAGCTTGACTGGCATGAAGAGGGACTGAACGGGTCATCATGTAAAATAAGACGGGAAATCCTTCTTCCACCACTGTCCCTCCAGCAGTAGATTGAATGGGTGTTCCTTTTGGTCTTTGAATGACCTTGAGCTCTAAAGGACTTCAGAGCCTTCTTAATTAGATCCACAAGCACTCAGAAGAGCTCAACCTAACAATCCACATGGGGAAGGGGAGGAGGAATGCAGTGGTAGATGAAGAGCACCTGTCATCCAGGCTGTGATCCTCAGTTGAAGGAAGAGCTACTCAGTCATCATGGGCATTTTGGTTAGGCACTTCAGAAGGACAAGGAGCTAGACACAGTATAGAAGAGGAAGAAGAGAATGTGGTGAAGAACGTTTGGGAAAAGGTCATGTTTTCCATGATGTTGAGATGCTTCTTGATGCAAATATTCATTTTTTTCTTGTCAACACCAATATTCTCCCTGAAATACTATATGATTGCCAGTTATGGAACAATCCAGGCTCCAAAGAGTCAGATTTGCAGAGGATGTAAATAATTGGAAGCTTAAAAAGAAAAACATTTCCCAGGCAATGTATGAATTGAAAGGAAGGTGATTTGATCACAGCAAAAATATGGCACAACAGATAAGCAGGGAGAACAGAAGTGATATGCTGGTACCCCAGAAATGAATGTTGAAAGATCCAGACTGGAAGAAAATCTTTAGGGCCTTGGCTGCCTCCTTGGCTCTCTTGGATCAAAGATGATCTCTATACAGAAAATTCTCAGGTCTTTCTAGGCAGCATTAGTCTCTCTCCTGTGCTCATATCACCATCTATGGACATTTCCAAAAGAATGCCCACAAAAAGATGCACAAAAAAAGAAGGGACAAGACTTGTCAACAGATTGGCTGAGCAATTAAAGGAGAAGGAAGAATCAAGTAGGATTCACAGGTTAAGAATCTGGCTGGTCAGAAGGATGATGGTGCCGTCCACAGTAATAGGGAAGTTAAGTAGAAGAAAGAGCCTGGAAGAAAAGGACTCAACAAGTCCCAAACAAAAATGATTATCTTTCCTCCAAAACTCTTCTCTCTTCTGAACTTTCCTGTTATGTTGGAGTCACCACCATCTTTCCAGTCATAAGTTTACAACCTCTGACTCATTGTATATGTTTCTCTCTTCCTTGTCAGCCTCCATATCCAACTACTCCCCTATACAATTACTTACCGAGTCTTGACAATTATATTTCCATAGCATCTCTCCCACTTCTCCCTTTTTCTCCATTTACGCAGGCATCTCCCTAGTTTTCATCATTATTTCTCAGACAGATTATTTCAATAGGCTATTAAGTGGCCTCACTGCCTCCAGTCTCTTCCGTCTCCAACATAATCCCCACATAGACACCAATTTAATCATTTCACTCCCCTAATCGAAAAGCTCCAGTGGCTCCCTGCTTCCTTTGCTTCTAGGATAAAAATGCCAAGTCCTCTGTTTGGCATTTAAAACCTTTCACAACCTGACTCCCATTTATTTGTCCAGTTACTAAATGTTACTTTCCAGACCATTAGAACACAATATGGTCCAATGCAAGTGGCCCCTTTGCTCTTCTCTCTCTATATTACATAACATGACATCTCCCACCTCTGGGTTTTGGGAAGTATGATTCTCCTATCCCAAACTCTTAGGATCCTCAGCTTAAGTAGACCTTCCTACCCAAGGCTTCTGTTGGTCTCACAGGTGCTAGGGTTCTTTCCTCCATGGAAATTATGTCCTATTGACTTTGTAAAGATTTAAATTTCCATGGTCCTGGGGAGAAGAGATAATGGTCTGAACTAGGGATGTGGCCATGTAAATGTACAGAAGGGAATGAAGGCAAGATGCACAGAGAAAGAATGGACAATTGTCAACAGATTGGCTGAGCAATTAAAGGAGAAGGAAGAGTCAAGTAGAACTCACAAGTTGAGAACCTGGCTGGTCAGAAGGATGATGGTGCCATCCACAGAAATAGGGAAGCTAAGTAGAAGAAAGAGTCTGGAGGAAAAGGACCGCTGTTCTGGGTATGTATTATTTCTCCTTAATACAATGGACAGTAAAGCTCTAGAAGGGAAATACTATTTCATAGCTATCTTAGGGGTCCCAGTGCCTAGGATAGTACCTATCACATAGTAGGAATTTAACAAATGAAAAAAGGAAGGAAGAAAGGAAGGGAGGGAGAGGGGGAGGAAAGGAGGAAGAAAGGAAAGGAGGATTAAATGGAAGGATGGAGGAGGAGGAAAGAGGGAAAGAAGAAAGGTAGGAAAAGAGGGCGAAAGGCAAGGGAGAAGGAATAAAGGAAGGGAGAGAGGGATGGAGGAGAGGAAGGAGGAAGAGAGGGGGAAAGGGACAGAGGAAGGAAGGAAGGAAGGATTGAAGGGAGTGAGGAAGGAGAGAAGGAAAGAAGGCAGGAAAGGAGGGAGAAAAGCAAAAAAGAAGGAATGGAAGCAGGGAAGAAGGAAGGGAGGGAGGGAAGGAAAATGGATAGAAGGAAAGAGAGAAGAAGGAAGGAAGGAAGAAAGGAAGGAAGGAAGGAAGGAAGGAAGGGATTGATTGGTCCTTAATGGAAGACTTATAGAAGGATATGGACAAGAGTCATATGACTTGGAAAGGCAGGAATGAATTGTAATCTGTACTGATGGACCGGGTATCTTTGTCAAGGAGATCACAGATCCATTAAAATAAAGATTCAGAAATCAAGTTCCCCAGGATCCTTAGTTTCTTGGGGGGAGGGGAGGAACGGAGACCAGACCAACTCTATGTTTTCCACAATAGACACATCCCATAGTACTCCAGGTGCTGAGGCTATTTCAGGTCAGCCAACTCCTCCAAGTCAGGAAAACCACTAAAAATCCCAAAAGTGCTGAATAATTCTTTAGGTAGATGGCTCATTTCCCAAAACTTCCAACCATACCATTTCACATTAACTCAAGTAATGAGTCACCTGTAGTCATATTCAACCAAAGGTAATCTGAGAGCCATGACTATGACTTTGACCTTTTTACTTTCCCAAAGAGGATACCAATATTAGGCAGAAGGTCAGGTAAAGATTCTCCTCTTTGGGGTGGAACCATCTATTCCTGAACCTACCATTTTATAATTAAGTGAAATGAGGCTCAATGAGTTTGAGTGATTTACCCAAAGTCACCAGGTAGTACTGTGCAGAGGCATGATTTGAATCTAGGCCCTCTAAACTACTGAGGCACATTACTCTTCTGTACCATGATGTCTCCTTTATTTCCTTTGGTTAATTAATTAGAGGTCAATTATTCTGTTCTTTGAGAAGATTTTTTCAGAGGCTGCTTCTAAGTAGCATTTAGAATAATACTAAATATCCATGCAACATCTCAGAAGCCAAGGAGCTAATAAGACATTCAATGCTTGTTGGATCTACTAATTTCATTGATGTGGCTAATTCCTCCACTGTCCCAGTCCAAGATAGTCCTTGAGAATTGTATGGCTAAAAAAATGCATTTACCCAGCAGCTTACTTGTTGATGAGTTTCTTTGACACTAGCTGTGTTGGTTACAGGAGCTTAGTTTTAGTTCTTGAAGACCCTCAGAGGCCATCTAATTTGGTCTCCTTATTTTATATATGAAAAAACTAAGGCCTACAAAGGCTAAATGACTTGCCACCCCACCCCCCAAACCCCTGCAATAATAAACTTCCCAGGGAATATTTGAACTTAGGTCAGCGGGACTTTGTAATCACTTCTCTTTTGTACCATGGCCCCTCCTCAAAGAGCAGACAGGTTGACCATTACTAGGGCTAACCTTAAAGTCTTTCAACCTTGGTGGGACCACTCAGAAACTGTTCTCTACTAACATAGAATTCAAGACTCCATGGTCTCCTCCACACAAGGACAAGGCATCAGAAGAATGTTTTAGTGGGCACTGTGAGATATCCATTTTTAAATCACCTTTCAGCCTCCTAGTCCTTCAAACTTTCTCTCAAAGCTTATTGTTTAAATTGTTAGTGAATTTTGTTGACCTTCCTCTGGACCATATTAAAATACTATGTTTTTCTAGAGCAGGGGCTCATAGTCCTTTTCATGGACCTTTTTGGTGAAATCTAAGGCCCCCTTTTCAGAATAATGTTTTTTAAAAAATTGATTTGTTTATTTACTTTTAGTTTACAAGATTCAGTTCCACAATCCCTTGAGTTTCAAATTTTCTCCCCTCCCTCCTCCTCCCACAGTGGCATGCAATCAAGTATAGGATCTGCAAATACTTTCACATTGGACATTAGTCTGGTTGTATAGAAGGGTTGCAACTGATGGAATGAACAATGGGAAAGAGGAAACAAAACCAAACATGGAAAAGAATAAGAGCGTGTAGTTTGCTTCAGTCTCCATTTAAACTCTGTTCTTTCTAGATCTTTCTCTGAATGTAGGTATCTCCTTCCATCCTGAGATTTTTGGAGTTGTCTTATAACCTTGCATTGCCGAGAAGAGTCCAGTTTATCAAAATTGCTAGTCACACGTACGTTATGTCTGTCATTGTGTACAAATTTCTCCTGGTCCTGCTCTTCTCACTTAGCATCAGTTTATATAAGTCTCTCCAGGTTATTATGAAGTCCATCTGCTCCTCATTTCTTAAAACACAATGGTATTCCATTATATTCATATACCACAACTTGTTCAGCTATTCCCCAATTGATGGGTATCCCCTTAATTTCTAGTTTTTTGCTGCCACAAAGAGAGAATAATGTTTCATAATGCATAAAATAAAATACATAGGATTACAAAGGAAACCAACTATACTGAAATACAGTTAGCAAAATATTTTTAAATAAGTTCACAGACTCCAGATTAAGAATTGTATATTTAGAACTAGGTTCCCAAAGTTGATATAAAATCCTATATTGTCTTTGCTCAAGTCTTGGTTAAAGGTAAGGGAGTGCACATACCACTACACTACTTTTTTGAGTTTCTCTTCCTTGTGTGTGTGTGTGTGTGTGTGTGTGTTTTAAGAGCTAAATTGTGACTCATAACCAGCTTGTTGTTACATGGCAACTCCCTACACATCCTCAATGGGATCTCCAAACTTTTTAACTCTCTGTTCTTTTGAAAGTTATCACCTGAACTGGTTTTGCTTTCTTCCTGTCCTTATCACAAACCCTTGGTTAATCAATTCAATTCTACCTTAGTCAATAACTTAATCAGCTAACAAGTGCTTTATATGTGCCAGACACTGTGCTAAGCCCTGGGGATAAAAAAGTGAAAAACCCAGTCCTTGCCCTCAAAGATCTCAATATGTGTATATAGATATAGACATAGACATGTACACATGAATGCCCACACAAACACACACATATATATACATACTTACATAACACATACATACAGATAGATACATAGATACATAGATAGATAGATAGACATAGAGATAGGGAGAAAGAGGTAGATAGATAGATAGATAGATAGATAGATAGATAGATAGATAGATAGACAGACATAGAGATAGGGAGAAAGAGGTAGATAGATAGATAGATAGATAGATAGATATTATGATATAAGGTTATCTCAGAGGGAAGAGTTCTGGAAAAAGCATCCAGCAAAAGGTGGGATTTGACCTAAGTCCTGAAGAAGTCAAGAAATTCAGGAGGTGGTGGTGAGGAGAGAAAGCATTCCAAGTATAGGGGAGAGCCAGGGCAAATGTAGAGAGTCTGAAGATGAAGCGTTGTGTGTGTGTGAAGAATGAGAACGTGAATGCCAACTCAGCTGAATCACAGAATCTATGGAGTAAAATAGTTAGACTGAAAAAGTAAGAAGCTTAGTAGGCTTTGATGGCAGGATAGGTTTGCATCTGGGTCTTGGCCTCATTATTAATACCTTGATCTGAGATACAACTTAGGTACAAGAAAGAAACAAAAACAAAAAAGCAAACAAAGAAAAGGAAGGAAAAGAAAGAGAAAGAGAGAGAGAGAGAGAGA
>CM053592.1:171426992-171466868 GCA_028646515.1 Pseudochirops corinnae
GGGGAGAAAATATGTAACTCAAAATCTTGTGGAAATGAATGATGCAAACTAAAATAAAATTAAAAAAAAAAAAAGAATCTAAGCTGACCTCTGTGCTATGAGATAACATTGGAGTTGGATCTCTGTGGAACTTAATGTGAAAAAGTAAAAACACAAACCCCTGTACACAGTGAAAAAAAATCTCAGAACTTTAATCATTTTCCTGACTACTTTTGACAAAATACAAAATCCATCCTCTGAACTCCTTAGCCTGACTGTTGCTACATCCTAAAACCTTAATGAAGAAAATACAACTGGTGTGATAAACCATCAAAAGATTGTCAAATTTTTTTATTTTAATTTTAAAATTTTAATTTTAAAAATTGTCAGAGAACTTTGAATTGACTATGGAACATTGGATATAGAAGTAGAAGTTGTGTCAGACTTTCTTTGCCCTATACCCAAGAACCCTGAGTGTACTACACTTTAAACCATTAGCTTACCCTGTGCTAATTCACTTTTTCTGTTAATATGTTCAATAAAGAATAACTTTGTCAGGAGCTACATTTCTTTAAACTTAGCTTGACAAGGCTTTAAAATTTTTTTTTTGATCCTGTTGTGCCTGACACATTTCCTTAATTAACCTGTTCTACTTAAACACAGTTTATCCCCCTTCTTTTACCTTAGGTAATGCTATTTTGGATTCTGGGGGGGCAGAACATTTTGTTTTTGGACATTTAGGAACCCAAGAACTCCTCTTTAAACTATGGTAGTTTCATTTTTCAACCATCTCCATGTTCTCCTCTTTGCATATGATTCATTTCTGATTTTGAAACAATAGAAAAAATAAAAGCATTAAGTAAACACTCATGTGAATTTCTTAAACTTAGTTGTGTCCATATTCTTCCTAAAACATCTGAAACTCAGAATAAGTTCTTTTTCCTCGCTTTTCCCCACCCCACACCGTACTAGAGTGTCAGTAGACTACTTTAAAAAGTGTCTTGCTTTCTATACTTAATTTCTCAAGTCATCCAGAAATCATTTTAATGTCATTTAAAAAAGCAACAAGATTGATGCTAAGGCTACTCTGGACTTACAGTGTCTTTGGGATTTAAGTATCTGGTAAGAGTATGGAGGTCATAAAATACGTCGTTAAGGTGAATGTGATAACCTTCCCGTGCACTGCAGACGAAGCTGATGAATGGAAGTATTTGTTCTCTTTTATAGTTTTACACTGAGTGCAGACACGTGGAGGGTGAAAGCTGAAATGACTGAGGAAATGAAAGGTTGAGTTTCTGAGCGTGTTGATTTATTAAATCGCCAGTTGCATAACAAATCGTGACTAGACCTCCTTAGCTTAGGACTGGACCCCAGATACAGGGAAAGCAGACTTTTCTACATTAAAAACAATTTAATCAAATAAGATCAATTAATTAAAAGAAAAGAATTAACCAAGATACAAAATTAGGTCATCTGCTTTCTCATAGATGGAAGATTGGGGACTTTCCAAGCTGGAGAGGGAGAGTGGAGAGGTGCAATTCCTTGAAATCAGAAAAAAAAGATGTTTTGATAATGACCTTTAGTTCTTTTAATCAGAATTTTCCCTCTGTGTGAAATGCCAGTAAGTGTCCTTGAATTCTCTCTTATCTCTAGAGATGCCCTCAAACTTGTGCAGCTAAAAAAATCAGGCAAACTTGCTGAATCAAGAGCTCCGGCACCTCCCATGATGACTGCTGTGCCTTCGCCTCCTCAAGCCCCTCCTGCAGTGCCTTCACCTCCTCAAACAACTCCCGGGCCACCATCTTACCCAAGGCCAATGATTCCACCAGTGTCTACCCCAGGGCAGCCTAATGCCGCGGTAATACTTTCCGTGCAGATTTTGCATTTTCAGAAATGATGTACCATGAAGAATTAAAAACCAGACAGAAATATTACAAAATGGACATTAACTATGTTGCCATATTTCTTAAGCATTAATTATGAAGAAAACAGTTTTAAAATAAATCCTGAGCTATTTTCTGCATAGAACTTGGCACATTGAATTGTAATCTTGTTTGACACAGAAATCCTGGTATTCAGTACAAAATAGGGATTCTTAGTGTATGGGACCTTCAGGGCTTTCCTCTGGTAATTTCCCTTATAGCACAGTGCTTACTCCTTGTCGCAGGAAGGTGTGAACCACCACATTATATCAAGCATGCCCCTTTTTGGATGGATTGGAATGTATGTCAAAAAGGCATAGGAGCCTACTTGTATTGAGAAGTGGGAGTGAAGGAGCTGCAATGCCAGATCCCTGCATTATGATTTTATTATTTTGTTAATTTTTAAAAATTTAGTTAGTCTCAGAAAAATCAGATCTCCCTTTTTAAAAGCAGATTTTATAGGATTTTCCTAGGTAAATAAAATTGATTTGGAAATTAACTGATACCTTGAATTATCTGTATTATAGCAGAAAAGTAAGAGTTTACTGTATTTGGCTTATTTTATTTATTTTCTATTGTGTAATATTAGAAAAAAAATTATTTTACACTCAGCTGATTTACTCAGTATAGAGCTGCCAAAGGGGCAAACAGTATAGATTTGAGTGTGATTTCTTTGTAATCTTAAGTCCAATAACACAAAACTGACTTCTTACAAGTTTAACATTACTTGTTGGCTTTTCTGATCATGCTAGTACATAGGTAAGAAGAAAGTCATTTTCTCTTATTTTTTTATTAATTTGGTTTATTAATCTACTGTATATCTTTCTATTTCTTCTCATAGACACGAGAGGTTACTTCATCCCTCTTAAATGGTCTACTTTCTGCATTAATTTTCAATTAATGTTATAAGCTAAGGTTATTGGGACAGGCCCCAGTTGGGTAGTTTTTTACTCTTCTATCATCCATGGTTTAACAGCTAGATCACTGTTTCTTTTTTAGGGCACATTCACTGAAATCCCTGCCAGCAATGTTAGAAGAGTAATTGCCAAGAGGCTCACGGAATCTAAAAGTACCGTACCTCATGCCTATGCTACTGCTGACTGCGACCTTGGAGCTGTCTTAAAACTCAGACGGAGTCTCGTCAAAGGTTAGTGAAGTGCCTTTGGGTGATTCAGGGAGCGTATCATTTGTGAAACTCAGACTCTCCATCATGTACACACTGACAGCTTTAACATTTAAAGACAATTGGAAGTCATCAGGGCTGGCACAAGAAGCGGCAGCTGCGGTTTAGTGAGTCGCCTTGAGTCAGAGGTGATAAACGTCAGGGTGGGATTTGAATTCATGTCTGCTGACTCCCAAGCTAGTGCTCTTTCCAGTGTGCCAGGTGATGGGATTATATTTATATTAAAGTTAAGAAATAAGTGAAGTTGTACAACATTTCATCTCACTTAAAGGAAGAAATCCATCAGATCCTTGGATTCTAGAGAAAGGAACTTATCCTGGTTGTGTAACCTCTAAATCACTTGATGCTTTCTCCTCTCATGTTTATCCTTCCTCTCCCATGATATAACAGTAGTAATATTAAAAAATCAGTTCAACACACATTAAGCTCCTATGGATTATCTGTTTTTCCAGGGAATTCAAAGATAATGAGAACTAAAATCAGACTGAACAAAATTTAATCCTTTTCTGTTCAGAAGACAATTCATTGTTATCATTAGGAGCATCAGGTTTTTTTTGTTTAACAGTTTTTGCCTCAGAATATGTTGGGTCTTTTCGTTGTAACCCTCTGCCACCCCAGCTCTCTCCTCCTTCCCCCTTGCATGTTTATCATGCTCCCTTTTACCATAGTTATTTGAAGTATATTTTTTAGCAAGACGGGGTACAAAAATTCTTGAGTTTTCGATGATCTGGAGACAGTAATTTGTTATTATTAACTGATTATTTAAACATTAATTTATCTCTTGGTACTCTAAATAAAAAATAAAAATGAGGAAAAATAGGACCTGCTAAAATAAGTTATTGATGCTGAAAAATGGGAAATGGATGGAAAGAAAGATGACAGTGATTTTTAATAATTTTATAAGGAAACGTAACCAGTATAAATCAGTTGCCATAATGAGTCTTAAAGTGACAAAAATCTTTCTGAGTAAAAACCCTCCTGAGTCAAAAAACACTTAACTTACTTGCCTAGTGGAGAGATATAGGCAGCCAAAGGCCACACCTAATTAAAATACTAATTATGAAAATTGCTAAAAACAATATTTCCAGGAAAATGTAGTGAAAGATGATACTGGATCAGCTCGTGAGACTATACACAATAAGCAGGGGCTGGGGGACTTGAGTTTAAAGAAATCCCAGCAAGCCCCAAGTGAAGTTGTCCTAACCCGCCCACTTCTGTCCCTTCCATGCATTTGCCAGGGGACTCCTGAACATGCTAGAGGCCTTGCTCTGTTTCTCCCTACACTGCAGAGGTACAGTTGTTACTCACAGTGTCAATCAGCGGAACTCTCAGCTTGTTGCATGACTAGCTCCTGTTCTTTTCCAGTTTTACATTTCTTTGCTGACATCCTGTATTCCACTTCCTCTCCACAACTCCTTCCTTATAAATTTTCTTTTTTTTGGGGATGAAATAAAGTAGTGCTAAAAAGCTCTGAATAGGTAGCTTTCCAAAGAAGAATTTGCAAGCCACTGGCCGTGTTATGAAGAAAGGATGCTATAAGGCATGAAGAATAGAAATGCCAATGAAAACCACTGTTTTCACCTTACAGTCCATTGGATTGGCAAAGGTGATAGAAGAGGAAAATCAGTGTTGGAGAGGCTCTGACAAGACAGACACACTAATAGCCTCTTGGCAGAACTATGAATTGGTCAAACCGTTGTACAACATCTCGAAAGTATACAGATTATTTGACCCATTGATAGCACATACACATAACTCTCAGAAAGTCAAAGAAAGGTCACATAAGAAGCAAAACAGAACAATACTTGTAATTTTGTGAGAAATTAATTTCTTACTGTGCAATAATATTCCAGTGGAAATAAGAATTCATAGAAACTTGGAAAAACCTGTTTGAACTGATACAGAGCAAATTGAGCAGAACTAGGAGAGGAATGTACTTGACCTCAATAATGACCTCAAAGAGCATCATTGAAAGACATCAGAGGCATATGTACTGGAGGTCATTGGAGTCACAGGCCACCCTCCTGGACCACGTTATGCCCATGTCCTCTGTCCATCCCACACAGTACTGTGGTCCTTCACATGCTCCCCTGATGCTGGCCCTCTCCCACCTCAATTCCTCTGCACAGAATAATGCTGACATAGCTGTGCTGGGAGCTTCCAGAGGGATTGAATAGCCTGTTGTCACTTCTGAAAAACAGCACTTTGGGGAGTCACCTCTCCCTCTGTGACGTGGCTCACGTTCCTTGTGTAGCAGCTGATCTGAGCCAGATTGCTTGAAAGGCTGTGATGTTGATTCCTGCAGGAGCCCCAGGAAGCCAGAAATGATTCGTGATGACCTGTCCAACAGCAACACTACAGTTGTCACTGTACCGGCTGCTGCCAGTGCCAGGCATTGCCCAGAAGCCATGATCTTTCTTCTTGCAAACCTGGTCAACTCTAATATCCCCATCACATCTGAAGTGTTAAAGAAACAGGGTGTGTACAGCCCTGTGGGACCACAGCATTGGATATCAACAGAACAAATACTTTTCTTATAGAAAGAGCTAAAGGGCTTACATCCAAGTTGAGTCAATGTCCCTGTAATTGGTGGCTGTGCAGGGAGGACTGTCATCCTCTGATCTTTCAGTGCACATCCACAGTGGAATTTCTGGGAGATCAGCTGAAAACCCTGACAGGGAGGATTGACCGAACTTGAGCTGGAACAGGTTCTGCTCCCTTATCAATGACCTGTGAGGGTACCAGATGCGTCGTCTTTCTTGTGGACACAGTAAACGGAAAGGAGGGCATCGTGGAATGTTCCTTTGTCAGATCAGAAGAATCATAGTGCTCCTGTTTTTTCCACCCCCGCCATGCTGCTTGGGAGAAAAAGGCATCAGGAAGAACCTGAGTGTTGGCAGGTTCTCCTCTTCTGAAGAGAAGATGGTTCCAGAGGTCATTCTAGTCCTGAAAGCTTCCATCAAGAAAGAAGAGGATTTTGTGAAGAATATGAAATGAAAAAACCATAATGTGAAAAGAGGAAATCCATTTCCTTAATTTATTCAGGCATTATGTCATTGGAAAGATGTTTCATAAGCAGTATGTCCTCTTTGAGGAGATGAATTTATTAGTGTATTATCACCCCTTCCAGTTGTTACGTTGCTATGTTGATGTATCAGTAACAGTCATCTATTTTTTTAAAAAGTCATCAAAAGTATGATTAATGCTGACTCATATTTTAGTAATGTGTCCTTTCCTGTCTGAATGGACAGCAGCCTACATAGCTTTGTCCTTCTGTGTTGCTGTAGGACAGATAGATGTCCAGCAGTTAAGGCACAGAGCTAGACAGGAACAGGACAGTGGGCTGAATTGCCTTCAGGAAATTGTAGGGATCCTTTAATGACCCCAAACTTCTCTCAGAAGCATGAGTCCAGCTTCTTCATGCCATTATTGAACTATAATTGTTGCATGTTGTAGGAGAAATGAAAGTGAATATCCCAGAGAAGGCAATTGAAAAAAGACACATGGTGGATGGGACCGGCCATAACACATGAGCTAGAAGAACTTTGAAAAAGTTCATCAGTGAAATGTATGACATAGAAAAAAAGGTGAGCTGGCCCCATGGCAAGTGCACAGTATGACAGGTGGATAGCCTGGTGCCCTTCAGCTGACTTGAGTATGTTAGAAGAGTGGCAGGAAGATAAGCCCACCCAGGAGGAGTGGGCATGGATGGGCAGTGTGCTGTAGCCTCAGAGGGAACATCTAGAGGGAGGGATCTCAGACCCAGCGGAGGATTCTATTCGAGTGTTTCCGGGAATACTGGAATATGAGCCTAAGAAGTTGTTTTGAGTAGGTGTTTTTAATTCTATGATTATAAGATTGCATTTGAAATAAAATTATCTTAGGATATCATTAATGTACCTAAGATTCATTTGCATTTGCCCAGGCTAAGTAAGTTTTTAATCTAGACAAGTTTGCTCTTTGACATTTTTAAAAAAATGACATTATTATATCAATATTTTGCATGTAAAAGACTAATCCTCTTCAAGTCTTGCAATGTAGTCATCTGTTCAGTTTAATTTGATAAGTCTTTATAAAACTATCGGAGCATTGTTTTATTTTGTTAGTAAAAGTCAGGTCACTTTGCTGTGTTCAATTGCAAATGTTCTCTATCTGCTCAGGTGTGGGAAACCTGTGGCCTTCTGGCCACCTGTGGATTCAGTCCAAAGGCCTTACTTAAGGACCTAGAAGGGCATGGGTTCCCCACACTTGTCTGAAGCATTTGCATGCAGTGCCCAGGCCTGCTATCTCAGAGTATTCATGGGCTTCATTTTTTAAAATTTAGTTTCTTTCTGAAATCCTTTTGTTGTTGTAAAGGAAAAACAGAGACTGCAGAAATGTATTTTTGTTCCTAACTTCCCATAAGTAAAAGATTATATAAATAAACGGGAACTACCGAACACTGGCTGAAGAGGTTTTATGACTTTGTCAATGTCTTTTGTGTAATAACCAAACACAGCCAGCCTTGGTATCTTGGTGTCTTAAAGCAGTTATAAAACTTGTGGCTGTGTTATTTACTCTGAGAATGTTTGAGGACTGCGAAGGGATTTTTGAGTGGGTATAGAAAGAAGCGGCTCTCTTTTTTCTACAAGATTAGACTTCATTTTGACCGCATCAGATCTTTCCTTTCTGATTGTTCACTTTCTTCAAAACTAGCTTTTAAAAAAAATAAGACTGTTGAAGGACTTGTGGTTTACTAAAAAAGGAGGAAGCTGGGCTGGGAAATAGAAGCTTTCGCACCTTATGGGCAAACTGAGTCAAAGATCACACAGCGTGTAACCTTGAAAGAGGAAGAAAAGGAGGGCCATTCTTGATCCAGTCAGGCTGTCCTGCCCCCTCCCCTCGGGGTTCCTGGGGGCCACCATGGTGGTGGGAGCCAGGCCCAGCGGGCCATCAGTGAGCTAGTGGGGGTGCACCAGGGGGTGCACCTCTACAGAGCACGGCAGCTCTGTGCACTTAGTTTCAGTATCATTTTCTTCCTATTGGTGATGAGTGCAGTGAGGCTCTTCAGCCTCAAATCACTCATCCATGTCAAGGGCAGGACTCCAGGGCCTGATAGCAAGTCCTCTGCCCCTTACCACATACCTTGTGTGTTTGACCGAGGGCCATCTCCCTGGCCTCCGTCGGCCTATCCGTGAGGATGATCTGTATGATCCTTTTGGCCAGGGGGGCTCTGCTGCTCAAGTGCAGTAACCTGGGTGACAAAAGAAGTAAACTGGAAATATGTGGATGCCTTCCATTCCTGAATTTGTTTTACTTGGGTGACCTTCTAGAGATAGTTAAATGATGTTTCTGCTCTGCAGTGGGGATGTGTGCTTCTTACATGAGTTTTAGATACAAAGCATCCTATTCTTCACCTCACTTAATTCACATAACTTTATGTAAATAGAGAAAGCTGTGTATTTTTAGGATACAATAGATCTCTATATTTTGCAGAAGTGACAACCAGAGGGAAGGATTTAAAGGGAATTATAGGTGCAGTAGAAAAAAGCAGAGGGTGGTTTGAAGCATTCACATTCCAATTTGTAAACAATCTGTATAATAATGCCAGCTTGAATAAAAAATTTCCTTGTCTGGGAAAAATTTTCTTGTGTAGTTTGCTTGTACTGCAGACTTATGGCATTATGGAAAGTGGTCTTTGTTGTAAGCTTTCATTGTATGTCAGGTGCTCTGATTCAGAGCCTCACAAAGGCCTTTGTGTAACCATACCTCATGTGGCAGCTGGTAGCAGAGGACTTTCCTACGGACTTGGTATCTGCTACAGAATTGATTTCGAGCATTATTGTTCCATTCTCACCAGTAGCTAGGATAATCAAGACCTAGGTTAAGCTTTTTATGAGTAGGTTTTGGAGCAAGGACCTTCAAGGTCACTGATAAGGTCAGCCTGACAGCTGCTAACACTTATGAGAACTAGATATAAACCTGTTGGAATCATTGCAGAAATGAAACCCATGAAATAGGGGTCTGTCAAAAGGGCCTCCTTTTTTTTTTTTTTTTTTAATTCCCTGAATTTTACTCACAGAGTGTTATTGTGGCTAGGGAAAAATTGCTAGGAGTTCTTCGTTATCCAATTTCAAAATATCATCATCCATTTTATGTAGTACTTTAAGAGGTACAGTCATAGATTAAGTAACTTGAGGTTCTTTCCAGCCCTGAAGCTATGTTCCCTTTGAATGAAGGGGAACCTGCCATCTACCAAGGGTAGTTCATTCTATGAATGTTTGTTTCTTTTTCCATATGGCTTTGAAGTATTGTTAGAAGGTATTTTGGAAATTCTCATATTTTCCAGGACTTAGGAATCTTCCCAAAACAACCATGTACACTGAAGCTTAGGTTGTTGTAGAAATTAGAAGATTTTAGTGATATAACTTCAATTTAAGATGTCAATTTCCTGTGAGATCAATGGTGGCTATTTATTTTCTGCTGTTACAGGATAGAATTTTTGTGCTTATCATCTCTAATAGTCTACATTCCCTCAGTATTTCTTAGGTTCTCTAAAATATGAATTTGTTCATTTTTTTAAAAAAGTGAATCTTTGCTTCATTCACAGATACTTTCTTAGACATGTAGTGGGTGGACCTTTCTTAGACATGTAGTGGGTGGGACCTTTGGGTTGCTAGTTTTGGGGAAACTGGAAAAAGGAACTTAATGTTAGGAAATTTGCCTAGGAAGTCTTTATTGTTTCTGTGCAAATGTACCAAGAAGTTAATAGGGTGAGCCTTTGAATAAGTCCTGGCCACATAAAAATTTTGTGATAGAATGTGTGTAAGTGATAGAAAGACTTGAATCCAATAGAAATAGTGAGTAATTTTTTATTTTTTATTATCAATTCCAAATTCTCTCCCTCCATCTATTCCTTTCCCTATCCATTGAGAAGACAAGAAATATGATGCCCATTGTATAAAGTCACACAAAACATATTTTCCCATTAACCACATTCTGAAAGAAAAAGAAAAAATATGTATCCGTCTACACTCTGAGTTCATCAGTTGTCTCTCTGAAGTTACATAGCATTTTTCATCATTAGTCCTTTGGAATTGTCTTGGATCATTGTCCTGATAACAGCTTCGTCTTTCACAGTTAATTTAAGCTTATCAGCTGAGATATATTTCTGTTTGCCTTTTTTAAGCCAAAAGATAGTGGTTGTTTTCTAGGAAGTGCTGAGTGAGGAAGCTTCTCTGCAGCTCCTAGTCTTAGGGAGTTGTTTGATGAGACACAAGAAGATTAAATGACCTACCCGGGGCCACACAAAAGTGGACTTGAAACCAGGTCTAACTGATTCCAGAGCCTTCTCTGTTTACTGTGCCCCATTACAGTTAGCAGGTACTGTACTAGTTATGGCACAGTGTAGCTTCCTGAGAATTCATCCTGTCTTGGTTAAAAAGCTCCTGCATACCTTTGGGAAGGCATCGCCTTGGGAAGGTCATTGTGGGTCCTCTGGGATCAGCTGATTGAAGTTCTTGTGCTTTCCCTATGGTTGCCTGCCCCCCATGGAAACTGGGGTGTCCAGTGGGGCCCAGAGTCAGCAGAATGTTGCTTTCTGAGGTACAGTGGACAATGAGCTGGACTTTGGTCATCGCTTAGATGTCAGACTTTTCGCAGACATTGCCAACTTTTGCCTTTAAAGTCTTGCCTTATTTGTCGCCCTCTTTCCCACTGGGAAAAGGAAAGACAAAGCTTGTACAGGTGAGTGGGGATCTGATTTTATGATTGTTTTTATATGGGCCCCCCCCAAAAAAAAAACCTTGCCTGGAGGTGTTCTGTTCACCAGAAGGATCTCAGTGTTTCACCATAAAATTAGAAAACCACCCTCCTCTTCCTTGCACCAGAATCACATTTTTCTCTTCCCTGATTTGTTTTGTGGTTAAGACTTGGGAGTGGTCTGAGCTCAAGGGTCAACTAGAGTCCTTCAGGACCCTGCTGGGAGATGCAGGACTTCTTATCTTCGATGGAAGCAGCTGAAAGAATTTAGTCACATGTGTGCTTGCTGAGCCCTTAATGTTTTTTCCTCTAAGTGATAGCTTAATATTAATTTGCATCCTGGGAAGTCATATTCTGTTCATTCTCATCACCTTTTATGGAATTTCTGTTTCTATCAAGTACGGCCATCAGAATACAGGAAAACAGTCTATAATTGTCAAGTTGAGAGCCATCATTGTGTTACCTTTTAAGGTTATGTGAGCAGTAGTCTTGATCTTAATATTCTTTTTTTTTTCAGATGATATTAAAGTATCAGTAAATGATTTTATTATCAAGGCGATAGCTGTAACCCTTAAAGTAAGTAACAAAGCCCAGACCCCTGGGCTGTATCTGTTGGCTTCGTTTCTGGGGAGTGGGCTTTGTGTAGCCTGGATACAGTCTGCATGCGTGTGTCGTGACTTTTGCCTTCACAGGGGTTTGTTTGGGAACTTGGAAGTTATAGTTACTAATCTCTTCAATGTCATAGCTTCAAGGAAGCTGCTGAGGAGGAGGTGGTCTAGGGTCACACAGCCTCCAGAGCTGGGACTAGAAGCCCGCACAGTGCTTTTTAGGCTGTTTCAGACTTTACATGTTTTTTTTTTAATTGTTTCCTGAAGGAATACAGTCTATTATGTGGGTACCTGAATGATCTTCCAAAAAACCTCATTTTCTGGAAGTTCTTGAGTACATATCAGTGTTTCTTCTTCTTTTACTAGCAACAGAAAGAGATTAAATTTGGGACCAACATAGTCTAGTAGATGTTTCTTTCAGTATTAGTGCTTTACAACACTATTTGTATTTTGCCAAAAGTACATATTTTTCCTGGAGCAGTTTAAAAAGCTATTTAAAGACTAGAAATATCTCCTAAGAACTTGTAGATAGCCTTTTTTTTTTTAATTTGACCTGTTCCTAAATGCTTTTAACCGTTGTGAGGGAAATGATTACTGCTCAGATGATCTAACAGAGCACACTATAAATTAACGTCCTAGAATTGGAATATAATCATTCCTTAGCTAGTTCTGATGAACATTAAAAAAAAAAGCAAATCAACCCTATTCCTTTTGCCTTTTTGATTTTCTAGGAATTGTCTTCCTTTTCAACCAATAGAACAAAAGTATATCTTAAGAGTATTTTTTTAAAAGAACTTCTAATTAGTAACTACTTAAATCCTCTATGGAAAATCTTATTCTTATACCTATACTTTCCCTGCCATCAATCAGCATTTTCTTTCTCAGAGATCCAGTTATGAACTTTGAGTGTCTAGTCCTTATTTTTAAGGGACATTTATTATAACCATGTTATATATTTAAGTTAAAAGTACTATTAATACCACGGTGTAGAAAAATGCTTTTTTACTTTTGTGCCTTTTGGATATTTTGTTCTTCAGAAGTAACTCCTTATATTGACACGTGCTTATTTGGAGCCTAATTTTCTTGGTTTCAAGCAATTTTAACTCTGCTTAAAGTTCCCAAGAATGCAATAAATAGAGTTCTCAGAATAAATCTGAATGTGAGACAGGGCAGTTCTTTTGCCACCTTCCCGCCCCCCCCCCCCGGAAAAAGAAGTGAAGGTTTATAATTTAGGAATGTTTCTACGAAGATTTAACTACGTAGTTCTTCTTTCTCATGTGTGGGTTTTAAACATGTAATTGTGCCTTGTACTTGTGCTGTAAATTATGAGACTGTAATAAATAGTCGTGCCATGTGATTGTTTTTCCACTTTCTTGCTTGATATTTTCATGCACCGTGGTGATATAAAAGTGGTTGCAGATTGATTTCTTATGTGCTCTTTGAGCAAAGTCAGACTTGAGACCCCTTTGATCTTTTTGCCTATGGCAGAAGTAAGATTATGTAGTAACTTTGGTTTAAATAGCTTTTTACTAAACTACTGTGTATTGGGGATTATCATAATCCTAAATAGAAGGTGATTTGGTGAGTCATTGGTATAGCTAGGGGCAGAATTCAGTAGTCATAACTTTAAACTAGTACATTACTTGCTATACTTAAGGTATTCAGGTTTACAATTATTTTCTAATTAAATTGTTTTCTAAAACTCAGATTTGTAAGTTTTATTCCGGAGCTCAGTAGGGGATGTCTGTGTACAGGACCTTAAGGGAATCTTAATTTTTAAGCTCTGGCTCTCCTTTTTCACACATCTTTCTGTCTGCCCTAAGCAGGGCTTCTTCCTCTTCTCTTCTAAAAATTCGTATACATGTGAGATCGGGTTAAAATAAAAATCACTGTCAACCTTGAAGCTGAAAAGTCCCAAAGGGCCACCTGAAGCTTAAGGACCGTGTGGTAGCGGTGGTTGCCATTTGCCCTGGTGAAGAGCGTTGGACTCCCCGTCTTTGTAAGCGTAAGCAGCTAGGACTGCCTCATCCACCCGCGTGTGACCTAAAGAGCATCCTGAGATTTAGAACTGGCAGGAGTCTGTCCGATTCCTGCCTTTTACGGGCGACCTCTAGAACAGCGAATTGATGTTCAGAGAGTCAAACCTAGATCCCCTGACTCCACACCCATTGCTTTAGATGTGGGATGATTCTGTATGTGATTCCGAGGGTTAACAGGTTGGGGGCATTGGGGGGGGCATAGTGAACCCTTTAAAAATACAGTCCTTAGGGCAGCTGGGTAGTGCACTGGATAGAGCACCAGCCCTGGAGTCATGAGGACCTGAGTGCAAATGTGGCCTCAGACACTTACTAATTGGGTCATTTAACCCTGATTGCCTCCACCCCGCCCCCCCCACCTCCAAAGACATTTTTAAAAGTGCACTCCTTTATCTTAGTCTGCTGATGTGTTTCAGAGCAATACTGAAGAATCAAAGACCAGTGAAACATGGTGTCATTTTACCATCGCAGGGCCATCAGATTGTGTGAGGGGGGTGTGTAGTACAGAGTGAACATACCCAGTGCAGTAGGCTCAGAAGCTCTAGAAGCATCTGCCTTTTCCCCATGCCCCTCTCCTAACTTTGAAGAAATGGAGTTTGTACCAAAGCAAGTTGATTTGGACCTGGGGCCGGCCCCCAGGCTCCTAGAGCATCCATGGAGAGACATCAGGGTGTTTGTGAACTTGAATGGGGAAAAACAGTGGTATTTTTTTATTTAGTATTTGTTCCTGTAGGCAACAAAATGGTTTCACTACACTGACAAAGATGAAGAACTCATGATTTAGACAGAATGTCCCATTTCCACACTGTACTCTTTTAAAACCACAGGTTTTCACATCACTGCAAACAAACTAGAAATTGCATTGCTAGATCACATTTCCATTCCCATTCCAGGGCTCCATCTTTTGGAGCAGCGCATTGTCAGGGGTGGTACTTCTACACCAGGAAAGCATTTTGCCAAATTTTGAAAATGATAGGCTTTCCAGCAATGCTTTTAAAAGTCATTGTTTTCCTAGATGGTTTCCAACTGATAGCCACCAGTAGTATGGTTTTTTTCTTTTGTTTTTTTTTTTTTTAAAGTTTTCTTTAGTTAAACTTTCACTTTACCTACATCAATTCATTTTCACGGAGTAGAGAGACTTATTTTGCTTTCTGCATCCTAAGTATGAGTTCTGCTTTATGAACATATAAAATTCACTTTTATAGCTTAACTTTACCATTTTCTTCCAGTATTCTCCATCTTCCATTAAAAATGTAGGTTTTTTTTTTTTGTTCTTACATATCTACCTAGTTGTAGGAGGAGGTTAGTAAAAGTGTTATCCCCATTTTAAAGGAAGTTTGAGTCTCAAAGATGACATGACTCATTCACAGTCACGCAGTCATATGGTGAAAATGCGGTCTCCTCTTGTGTTCATGTGATGTGTTCGTCTTTAAGTCGAAAGCCTCAGCCTGGCATGGTTAATTACCATGGAGAATGTAGTCATTCACTGCTGTCGTACTCTACTCTGTTTAATATTCTTCTTCTTCTGTCTTCCAGCAAATGCCAAATGTGAATGTGAGCTGGGATGGAGAGGGCCCAAAGCAGTTGTCTTCCATTGACATCTCGGTTGCAGTGGCTACAGACAAAGGTCTCATTACACCCATCATAAGAGATGCTGCTGCCAAGGGAATACAGGAGATTGCTCTTTCTGTAAAGGTATGCACGAAGCTTTCTTGCTGCTCAATTACATCAGCACAGGGTTTTTCTAGTAGTGTGTATTCAGTGCCTACCACCTTGGTGTATAAATCTGTGCTGCTGGATACCACCATCCCACCCCCCCTATCACTCCCCCACCCTATCATGAATCAGAGCTTTCTAGAACTCAGGACCCTTGGCTACAGAGAGAGTGGAAGTATAGGGAAAAGGCCTGGACTGGGGACCTCATTGATAGGGGAGCTTCCAGGAGAGGACATCCGCTCTCCACATGCTGACCAGTACCTCCATGTGTCTGGAGAGGAGTGAAGAAGAGACCCCCCAGAGTCACACCAGTGTGTGTCAGGCAATGCCCTAGCTCCAAGGCCACCTCTTTCTCCACTGTACTCTCTGGCTGCCTCCACCGAAATCCTAGAAGAATTCTGCTGCTTTCTTTCAGGCTCTTAAGTCCCTCCTGCTCCTTTCAGTCAGTTTTCATGGTAGTTAGGGAAAGATGAGATCATTTGCCTTTAAAGAAATTCCTTGTTAAGTCCATTTGATATATCTGATCAAATCATGTGACTAGTACTCTTGCCTAAGGTAGGAAAACATGTTTCTAGTTTGTCTTTCTCTGTCCTAATTTTCAAGGACTATTTCAAGTCTAAACCCATCTCCTTTCATTTGAGGTTTTAGATCCAAATACTTTTGTTCAGCAGCAAGTATATATTTGTGATTTGTTTTGTTTGGCAACAGTTCATGATGACATGTTGATAGTGGGAAGGGGAGGTTAAGTTTAAAAAAATAATCTGTGGTTTTTTCTTGTTAATTAGTGAATATCTGTGGTATCCTGTTAATTCTGTTTATGATAAGTTACAGTAAATTAAACTCCAGGCTTTTTAAACTACAGTTGATAATTTTGTGCTCTTCTTCCACACCTCCCAAAATTTGGCCACTGGTCTGTCAGGTTTGGTTGTGGACTAATGTCCCTGACCTTGTATTTTATGTCTGAGATGCTGGAAAAATGTCACTAATTTTCAGTGCGAAGAAAATGTAAGCCTATAGGAAATGGAGCTGCTGCTGTCCTTCTAAATGTGGTGCTTTCTTTCATTCCCACCTTCTCAACATTTTAAGGCAACACCGAAAACTAATCTTGAAATGATGTCTGGGATTTCATAAACTTAATAAAATATAGAGCCAGAAAGTATCTTTAGAGGTTGTCTGGGCCAGCCTCCTCACTTTACAGATGAGAAACAGAGGTCCAGAGAGAAAAGTGACCAAGGTCGTGGCAGTCATGAATAACAAAGGCAGCTTTAGAATGGGGTCTCCAAGGTGGCTGCTGTTTCTCACAAGAACACATTTTGCATTCAAAACAGGAAATTGCTTTGCTCATGAACAACACTGAAACATCATGGGAAATAATATGCAGAACACTGGAACAGGGAGGCTGTTTGGCATAATTAAAGTAACATTGGACTGGAAATTAAAAAATGTGAATTGTCATCCTAGCTCTGTTAAAACAAAAAGGAAAAAAAATCAGAAAGTAATGTTGCCCTTAGGTTTTTAAATTCACTTCTTTAGTCTAGGAAATCATCTGTGCTCTACTTGTTTTTTTTTTCCTAACTATGTTTAAATTAAGAGATACATAGCACATCACAAAAAATTAACAACTTGACTTAATTAGCAAAATTGCATAAATTTTGTGGGCTGAATCTTCTGGTTGGCAGTTATAACTATCCAGAATATTTTTGGGTGCTGATGTTTCATTTTATTTAATTTTTTATTTGTAGCTTCTGGCAAAGAAAGCAAGAGATGGAAAATTGTTACCAGAAGAATACCAAGGAGGGTCTTTTAGGTAAAGTAGAAACATTAATTGTAATCAATGTTAAATAGACCCAACTAAGACTGACACACTTGGTGTAGATTTGTATTATTTATTTGCCTAAATATCTGTATGTTTTTTTCTCTATTTAGGCCACAAAAGTATAGAAAAGGAAACAGTCTTCCAACTAGTTAGAATGTACCTTTCCAGCCCCTAGTCACAAGAAAAAGGCAGCTAGGTGTCTCAGTGGATAGAGGGCTGGGCCTGGAGTCAGGAAGACTCATCTTCCTGAGTTTAAATCTGGCCTCAGACACTTAGTAGCTGTGTGACCCTGGGCAAGTCACTTCACCCTGTTTGACTTAGTTTCCTCATTTGTAGTATGAGCTGGAGAAGGAAATGGCAAAATGTTCTGGTATTTTTCTCAAGAAAACTCCAAATGGGGTCACAAAGAGTCAGACCGACTGAAACACCCGAACAGCAACAAAAGTCACAAGAAGGCTAGTAAGAGCCCATCGGTACTTATCAGTGAATGTGTTCTTTAGTGGAAACTGATGCTCTGGAAGTAACATATTTGTTGCTAAATATCTATGATTTTTTAAAAAAAATTCAAACGTTGCAGCATGCCGTATTTGTAAGGAATTAATACACATACACACTAGGAACCAGTCTGCCTTGTTTTCTTCATTTCAGTCCAGCAAGACTATTTGTCTTCTCTGCTTGGTGGTGGGGGAGATAAAAAGTTAAGCTAAAGTGTGATCCTTTCCTGTTTGGAACTGAAAGACTATTGAGGAGTTACGTCAGATGTGCAAATAATCTTAAAAGATGTGCAAATAATTCTATGTGCTCATTTCTAAATGTGGCCTTTTAAAAAAAAATACTTTGGAGAAAAATGTTAACACTTAAGTTTTAAGACCTTATTCTTGCTATTACTGAGTTCACCAAAACCATTATGGTTATTTGGGTGTATGTTTTTTAGTATCCAAAATTAATATTTACTTGAGAATTCAATAGTGCATTCTTGATATATGGTCTGAAAGGTTGGTCCCTAAGGATTTTCCCACCCGTTCCTTTTGATTGTTCTCGTAGTGTTTCTAACTTGGGGATGTTTGGTATCGATGAGTTCCGAGCTGTGATCAATCCTCCTCAGTCCTGCATTTTGGCGGTGGGCCGATCCCGACCTGAGCTCAGACTTGCTGAAGATGGGGAAGGGAATGCCACACTGCAGCGGCAAGAGCTCATGACTGTCTCCATGTCCAGTGATGGCCGAGTGGTGGACGATGAGCTGGCTACCAAGTTTCTTGAACGTTTTAAAGCAAACATAGAGAATCCTGTCCGACTCTACTAGTCTCAAAGCGACCAGCTGACCATGCAGGTGGTTGCTACAGAGAAAGGTTACAGTCTATAGGAATACAGTTGAATGTTTGGTATGAAGTGGACAAAGTATTTAATTTATTTGCAGTAAAAGAACCTGGACTTTGTCGTCTTCGTTTCTGTTTGAACATAACCTATTTTAAAGACTAATCAGAGGAAGAGCACATCTCGTTATTTGGCTTCTTTTAAAACTTTTTTGGTGCTGCACAAAAGGGTTCTACTTAACTAGATGTAACTTAAATTATATATTTAGAAGAGCATCCAGATAATGTTAGAGAGCCTGAGTGTTCACAAAAGAAAACATTAGAAGACCGAGACTACCTTTCTCAAGTTGAAAACAGGGCCAGGCAGTTTGACAGCTGAGTTTCAGTTTTATAAGGGCTGCTCTGGCAATATTCCTACACTGTTTAACCCAGAGAGGAGCATTCTGACTGAGAACGAATTGCTAGGCAGTTAGGATTCTATCTCTTGATAACTTCTGACCACAGTGTCGGGTTATTTCTGTATATAAAGCCATATCCTTTCCCAAGGTGGTTTCTGTCAGTTTTACTGTTCTCTTGTTGACATTGGTAACTGTGAACTTCTGGAGAAGGAAAAAAAAAAGAGATACATTTCTACTAAACAAAGACCAAAAAGGCGCAAGATGTGTTTGAATGGAAAACCATAACCAGAACACATTTACCTTCTGGTAGAAACTTAGAAACAATAAATGAATTTTTTAAAGTGCTTACTCTGATGCTAAGTCTCCATATATTAAAATAAATGGTAATCTCTCACTAAAAGTTTTTTTTTAAGATTCTTTATTTTAAACATAAAGTATTCTTTTTTGTCTTTGAATTGTTCTTGACTTAATAAGCAGTATATTTTTGGAAAATAAATACATATATAAAATGGAGGTTAGAAGTTGTTGGCATGAAAGGACTAGGCATTCTCCTGAAATGTTCCAGGACTACACTCCTAGGAAGAAGAAAGTGAAGAGGGCTCTCAGACGGTTTGTAGATGAGTATAACATTTGATAAGAATCATAAAATTGGAGGATTTTAACAAAACGGGACAGATGGGAAGAGCTTGTGAGGACCATGCCTATTATCGTACTAAGTTATCAATATTAAGTCATTCACTCTTTATATACAAGTTTCAAATACATGCCAGTGGTTGGCCAACATGCCTCTCCCTTACAAGATACATATATTTTAAATGAGTTGCTGCTAGATATAGTCCTTGAGCACTGGCCTGGAGCATGAGGAGAAGTCAGTTTTATTTTCTCATGAATTCAGTGACTTAGATAAGACACTTCACCCTGTTGTACCTCAGTTTACTCTTACGTGAAATGGGGAAAATGCCATATGCCCCTCACCTCCTCCTAATAGAAATGAGGGTACATGAAATGGCATGTGTCAGGACCCGCGTGTTACCCCAATGAGAAGCATTATGTGGCAAACAGTTTTTAATTACCTACTGGAGATCCAGGTGAGGCACCGACAAGATAAAAAGAGTTTCTTCTCTACTAGAGCTGACCCTCTACAATTTTTGGTCAGATTCAGATCACTCGTCCACCCCTAATCCAGAATGTCATTGTCAGTTTACACAGATCTTCTGTTACAAATACTTTTTGCAAGACAATGAGAATGAGCTCTTTTTTGACTTCAGATTTGATTCTGTCTTGAAAATGAACCATTCTGTTGAAAGATAGGTGGTGCTATGGATTAATATTCTGTAGAGTCTTGCAGATGCTGACCAACCTAGAAAACATCAGGTTCATTTTAGATAGGTTTTCCTCACTGTGCTTTGCTGGCTTGGTGGACTTAAGCTCAGGTGAGGTGAAGAAATGAAAGGGCAAGGATTTAATAGGTAAGAATTAACTATTTAAACACAGAACTGTTTGGGTAGAAATGAATTCTCAAAAATACTACAAATAATTTGTTTTGGAAATCTTTAAATTTGTGAAAAAAACGACCTTTCGGTAAAGTTATTTTACTGATTAAATATTGTTTGTCTTACAAGTTTCCAAATTTATTGGGATACAAGGGATTTGGTATGGTTAGATTTTCAGTGTCAAAAATGATCACATTCAATTAAAGTAATCATCATTTGTCATTATTGGTGCCTATCTTAGCAGCCTCATTCACTGCCACACAATGCATGAAGTGGACAGTTGCTGCTTTGTTAGCCCCTGAGTGAATGGGTAAATGGGAATTTCCGAGTCGGAATGCATTTGACTGGTATGGATTGAAGCACAATTGTATTTTCTTGGTCTTGGTGCTAGAGAATAAGGCTGTTAGTGGTAGTGTGTATATGACAGCATAAAATGGCAGTAAAGTGTTAGCCAATTTGTAACTAGGTAATTACTCATTTAGCCTCACCTAAAATCAGGTACTGCCCCAAACCCAAAAAGCAGTTCTTCACATGTCCCTTTGAAGGGAAGTCTTCCTTGACACTACGCTATTTTACCTCCCATAGGTTCACATATTGTCACTGTGTAGACAAATCCTGTATATTCATATATCTGTATCTATATCTACTCCTAAACTCTCTCCTGAGCGCATTTTGCATCACCAGCTGTTTCCTGGACATCTAAAACTTCCATGTCCTGTGGGCATCTCAGATTTGACATGGTCCAAACAACTTCCCCTTGTAACAGATCTCCGTCTTGCCACTGAGGGCAGTCAACAAACAGACATTTATTAAACACCTGCTGTGTGCTATGTGCTAAAGACACAAAAAGGCAAGGTGTGGTTCCTGCCCTCAAGGAACTTACAGTGTAGTAGGGAAAGCAGTGTGCAATCACGTGCAGGCATACCTTGGAGATGTTGCAGGTTTCCTTCCAGACTACCACAATAAGGGGAATGTCGCAAAAAAGCAAGCCCAGTCAATGTTTTGCTTTCCCAGCTAAGTGGTATAGTGAAGAGTGCTGGGCCTGAAGTCGGGAAGACTCATCAGAACTGGCCTTTGACATTTACTGACAGTGGGACCTTGGGCAAGTCACTTCACTTCACCAATTTCCTCATCTGTAAAATGATTTGGAGAAGGAAATGGCGGACTGCTCCAGTATCCTTGCCAAGAAAACCTCAAATGGGGTCACAGAGAGTCAAACACTACTGAAATGACTGAACAGTTACACTATACTGTAGTCTATTAAGTGTGCAATAATATTGTTTAAAAAAAAAGGTGTGCATTAAATTAAGTTTAAAAATACTTTATTGCTTAAAAATGCTAACCATCATCAGCCTTCAGTGAATTGTAATCTTTTTGCTGGTGGAGGGTCTTGCCTCGATGATGATGGCTGCTGTCTGATCAGGATGGTGGTTCCTTGAAGGTTGGGGTGGCTGTGGCAAATTTTTTTTTTTTTTGGAGCAGGTAGGGCAGGGTCACACCGCTAGTAAGCGTTAAGTGTCTGAGGCTGGATTTGAACTCAGGTCCTCCTGACTCCAAGGCTGGTGCTCTATTCACTGTGCCACCTAGCTGCCCCGCAGTTTCTTAAAATAAGACAACAATGTAGTTTGTCACATTGATTGACTCTTCCTTTTGAGGCAATTGTAGTGTTATCAACTGGCCTTGAGACTGTTGTGTCTAGGGATGGGGAGACCAGAAGAAAAGGAGAGAGACAGAAACGGCTGATGACTGGAGCCATCTGAGCACAACCTGCATTTATCAATGAAGTTTGCCATCTTATGTGGTACCCCAGAACAATGAAAACATACATTAAAGATCACTGATCACAGATAGAATGATATTGAAAGTTTGAAATATTGTGAAAATTACCAAAATGCTACACAGACATAATGTGAGCTTATAGGAAAAATGGTGCCAATAGACTTGTTTGGTGCAGGATTGCCTCGGATCTTCAATTTATAAAAAACACAAGATCTGTGAGGCGTAGTAAAGCAAAGCACAATAAAGTAAGGTGTGCCTGTCTACGCAAAGCAAGCTGTATGGAGGACAAATGGGAATGAACAGAGAAGGCATTAGAATTAAGAGGGAAGGGCACCACCCTCACCCCAGTCACCCAGCCTTCCAACCACAGCGTCATCCCCCGCGTCTCATTCTCCCACCTTCCTATATTCTGCCTTTTGCCAAGTCCTATCCTGCTATCCCAGCATCTCTCATGTAAGTTCCCTTCTCTCCTCTGACAAAGCTACCACCCTGATGCAGGCCTTCATGACCTCTTGCATAGACTTGTTATAGACTGTTGGTTGGGTTCTCTCAATCTTTTCCCCTACTCCAATCCATCCTTCCCCCAGCTGACAGTTTCTTCCTAAAGCACAGATGACCATATCCACCCTAGCCATTCACACTCAAAAAACTCCAGCGGCTCCCTGTGAGCTCCATGACCATGTAATAAAATGCCCTATTTGGCATTTAAAGCTCTTCATAACCTCATCTTTTCCTATTTTTCCATTCTTATGACACTTAACTTCTTACCTTGTATTCTGTGATCCCAAAAGACTAGTTGTCTTCCTGTAACTCGCATCCAGCACCCCTCCTGATTTCATGCCTCCTCCATCCTTATCTCTGCCCATAGTCTTCCCTGGCTTCTTTCAAGATGCATCTCAGACCCTGCCTTCTGCCAGAGTGCTTGGCCAAAAGCCCTCCCCAGGTCCTTTCCTGAGATAGCCTTTCTGGGTATCTTATGTGTACACTACACAATTAATGCCTGTTGTCTCCACCGTTAGAATGTCAGCTCCTGGAGGACAGGGACTAGGCTTTGCTTTTCTTTGTCACACCGGCACCTGGCACAGTAAGTGTTTAATGATGCTTATTGATTCGGTCACAAGGTATAAAACATAAAGTCCTGTCTTACCAGAAGACTGAGCATCAGATGATGTCCTTGAAGGAGAGAGGCGTGTCTACACAACTTCTCATGTGACCCCAGGGCTTTGGTGGATTGCAGATTCCATATAAATTGGTAATGACTTGGCTGTTTAAAAAAAAAAAGAAAAAGAAAAAGCTAATTCAGTAGTAGGCATTATTTAGAAAGTCCCTGCCCAGAGCAAGATGCTGGATCTGCTCTAGGCTGCTCACATTCAGAGTGCTGTTGATAGAATGTAATCTCCATGAGGGCAGGGACTGTTTCGTTGTTGTCTTTGAAGCTCTGCTACCCAGCACACTGTCTGCACTTTGTAGGTCCCTCCTCAATGCTTGCTGAATTGTGTTCCATTCTGAGTGCACTGTTTTGAAAGGTCATTAAGAAGCTGGAGCACATAAAGCTGATACAAAATACCAGAAGCAGGTATTCAATCCTGACAAGCCAAGCAGGCTTTGGTTTGAATTATGAGATAGAAGAAATGAATCTACCTGAAACTTATTAAGCCCATACAGCGTATAGCAGTCTTATATATTACAAAGATACCGAGAACCAACCCTTTCACTAAAACAGTCATTGTGAGACCTAAGCTAATGACTTTCTGTAGCTATGCCACAGATTTCTAACCCTTGTAGTATATGGTGGGCCTCTGTTAACCAGGAGGGCACGGCAGGTGTAAGGACCCTTATCCTGGGCCTAAGTGACCTGTGATCCCCTTGTGAGGGGAGATTTAAGGCAGGAGAAGTACTATGAAGTTGGGGTTGGTCCCCCTCTTTCCCCCTTGCTACCTCCCTATCAAGGGCCTGTGTGATGGGAAATTCCCTTTAAGGGGCAAGACTACAGCTAAGGCCCGTGACCTTGGCCGGGGATTTTCTCATTGTCTTACATGGTGATTCCCCCATACGAGGACTTCTTGAGGACAGTATCTTTGGTGGCAGAACTGGGGACAAGTGATAAGTACCTGAGAGTTATGGAGTCAAAAAAAGCACTTGGAACCTCACAGATCGGTTTGGGAATTGCTGATCTGCCATCCTTGACTGGAGATGAGGAGAAGCCTGGAAAAAAATGGTGTAAGGGGATTGGATGGAGAGAATTCTGGAGGAATGAGACTTAGAGTGGGTCATGGAAAGATAAATATGGCATGTAGCATCTAGATTAAAATAGGATAGTAGATTAGCAAGCTCTAAATCAATTTGTGAGGCCCAAGTTTGATCTTTAATGGCAATTTTGTTTCTTAAATTTAGTTGGTTATATCAACTGGGGTTAAGAATCCTTAGTCTTGTATTATCACTGCATTATGCTAGACAAGGAAGTGAAAGGAGGGGAGCTACAGAGATTGAACGAGACATGGTCCCAGGACTCAGAATTCATTATTTAGTAGGTACGTTCTGTCTAACATATAAGCTAAGTACCAGTAGAGTTTCAAGAGCACAGGAATAATTATGACTACTGTCTCTCTAGTCAGTGTTTATTCCTGTACTCTTGGACAGGCTGATTCGTAAGGCCCCTTCTAGCACTAAGTTTATGATCTTACATCCTCAACACCTCTAGAATGAATGAAACATTTATTAAACACTAGGTTTGAAGCACTCTGCTAAGCATGGGGTATACAAATAGAAAAGTTAGGCAGGGTTCAGGGGTGTGGGCTGTCTCCATCAGGGTCTGAGGGTGGGCAAAATGGTGGTTTCCCCTGCTGTGCATCTGGCCCTTTCTCTTCACTCATACTACCAGCAGCTTGAGTCAGGGGCTCATTGCCTCCAACCTGGGCTTTAGATGCTGAATAGGAATTCCTGCTTCCGTTTTTCCCCACTTCAGTCCACAGAGATGTTGAGAGAATCTCCTGAAAATCTGGGTCTTTGCTATCACTCAGTTATGCACTCCACATGCTGCTCAGACTGGCTCATGCATGGTTGTTCCCCATATTTTCCATTCCATCTTCACACTTGCCTAGGCTGCTCCCTGCCCTGGGACTGTCTCCCCTCCTTACTTGTGCCTCTTAGAATGCTGAATGTGGCTCGGGGCACAGCTCAGCTGCATCTTACCAAAGTAGAACCCCCCCAGTTGTTCATGCTCTCAAGTTATATTAGGTTCGTTTCTGTGTCTGCTTGCATTCTCCAGTAGGATGTGAGGTCCTTGAGGATAGGCATGACTTTCCTTCTTCTCATATCCCCAATAGCCAATGCTGTGCACCTTGGAGGCACTTACTAAATACTTTATTGAATTAATGAAGGAGGTAGCATTTGAGTGAGTTGTTAAGGGATGGGTGGGATTTTAAGAGATGCAGCCAGGAGGTTGGGAAGGACAAGGTTATGGGAAAAAACTTGGAGGTGGGACAATGCAGGATTTTGTGTTGAGGTAGTGACCGAACTGTGAGCATAGCGGGAGTAGTTGAGACTAGGTGGGGAAAAGGAGAGTGGGTTAGAAGTTAGAGAACTTGACTGTGCTGACTAAAGCATTTCAGTCCTATGCAGTAGGCTAAGAGGTTCTGATGGAAGGAGTGACAAGCCAGATTTTTCTGGCTGAAGCATGAAGGAGGACTGTGAAACCTGGCCAGATTCACAGTTAGGTTGTTGAAATAGATTATGCTGATGGTAAGAAGGGCCATGCTGTGGTGGCACTCACTGGAATAGACAGGGAAGAGGATGTGACTAATGATGCCAAACCCCACATTATTAACAGGAGATCTCAAGGAAGGCTTCCCTCATGTTAGGAAGATCCTCTGTGGGGAATGTAGGGGAGGACATAGAAATTGCCCAGGATAAGAAGGCCTAAGTAGGTAGTATCTGCATCTTTGGAGGATTACCCACATTGATAAAATCACAGATCTGTTGAAATATTTGAGTATGTTACCAGGAGAGGATGGTTTCTGTCTTCTGAAGAACAAAAATAGGGTGAGGGCCCCCTTCAGTTAGGCAGATCTAAGAATACTGTAGAATTTCAGAATGTGATCTCTGAGGGACTGTCTAGCCCACTCACTTCATAGAGACAGAAACCGGGGGGTAGAAAATGTGACTTGGTTGAGGTCACATGGCTGATAAATAGTGTCGGTGGCCTGAGTCAAATCTTGGTTCCCTGAATTCAGTCCCAGTAGTTTGTGCCACACCTGCATGAGAGTCTTATATTTCCATCTGTGGAATAGATCATTGCTTTAAAAAAAAGTTGGATTTCGAGTTTACTGAAGGTAGCTATGTCATCCTGAAATGTTGGTGCAAGATGTTCTAACTTGTACGTGTGTATGCATGGTCTCCAGAAAACAAAACAAAACACAGTGTCACAGTAGCGGCTTAATAGCCTTCTGGTAGAAAAGCTTGATACACAGTATTTCTCCCAGAGATAATTGTTCTAAATCTTACCCCAATTGAGAAAAACCCGAAGTAGTTACCCTTTCAGTTGGAAAGCCAAAGATACCCCTTTGGGGCAGCCAGTCAGAGTCAGGTCACCGAGCATTTATTAAATGCTTGCTCTCTGCCAAGCCCGGCACTATAAGCATAGGAGATGGAAAGGCAAAATCAGCAACAACATCAGCAAAAAGTCCTGGTTCTCCAGGAGCTCACAGTCTAAAGGGGGGAACACCATGCAGACAACCATGAACAAGTAAGAGATGGCTAGATTATGTGGAGATAGTCTTTGAGAGAAGACACCAGAATTAAGGATCAGAAAAGGCTTTCTTGCATAAGGTAGTACTCCAGCTGAGACGTATAGGAAAGCAGAAGGCAGAGAGGAGGAGGAAGAGAATTCCTGGCATGGGAGCATTCAGTAAAAATGCATGGGGCAGGGAGATGGAGAGTCTTTTATGAAGAACAGCAAGGAGGGCCATGAAGGTGGGAAAGACTGGAAGTTTAGGAAAGGGGCCAAGTTATGAAGAGCTTGAAAAGCCAGGGAATTTTGTTTGTGATTCTGGAGTTAATAGGGAGCCACGGGAATTTATTATAGAGTAAAAGGATGACATGGTCAAACCTATGTATTAGGAAAACCTGTTTGATAGCTCAATAGAGGATAGATTGGGGTGGGGAGAGACTTAGGGCAGAGGGAATAACTAGAAGGTTATTGCAGTAGTCCAGGTGTGAGGTGATGAGGGCCTCATCAGGATGGTGGCAGTGTCAGAGGAGAGAAGGGATGTATATACAAGAGATATCGGGAAGGGAGAAATGATAGAATTTGATAACAGATTGGATATGGGGGATGAAAGAGTGATGAGGAGTCAAGGAAGATGCCTAGGTTTTGAGCCTGGGTGACTGAGAAGTTGGTGGTGCCTTCAACAGTAAGAGGGAAGTTAGAGGGGAGGGATTGTGGGGAAGAAAATGAGTTCTGTTTTGGACATGTTGAGTTTAAGATTACTGTGGGACAAGATGTCAGGAGAGAGGATGGAGCTAGAGAGAGAGACCTAAGAAGCATCTGTGTAGAGGTAATGGTTTAATCTATGGGAACTGATGAGGTCACTATGAAAAATAATGGAGAGGGAGCAAAGAAGAATGCCTAAGTGAGTGGACACCATGTGGGTGAGGATCCAGCAGAGGAGATTGAGAGCAATGATCAGACAGGCAGGAAGAGAACCATCAGAAAAGAGTAGAAAGAAGGGAGGAGCTGGGAAGAGAGAGTGATCAGGGCCAAAGTCTTCAGAGAAATCAAGAGTAAGCACTGAGACAAGCCAACAGCGATGTCCTGAGGAATGTTGGAGAGAACAGTGCCACTTGAATGATGAGCTGCAACCAAGGGCAGAGGGAGATGAAAGGGAATGGAGGTGTCGCTTGTAGAAGGCCATTGCTAAGATGATGATGTATTGATAGGAGTTTCCCAATACTAGTGAAATCATAGGTCCAAACAGAACAACAAGAACAAAACCCCAGACTTTGTAGATGTGTGACCACAGGCAAGATAGATTGGAGCTTTAGGTTCCTCTGGGGAAATGGGAACAGTACTGCTGGTAGTACTCACAGAGCATGTATAAAGTGCTCTGCAAACCTGAAAGTGCCTGTCACTTACTCTTATTTACAACCTGAAGCTCTCCAGAGCAGCGTGAGATGGAGTATGGTCCCTGTTGGGCTACTTATCACTCGAGTGACTGGGCAGGTTTAAAATGAGGACTCTATAGTAGATGCTCTCCAAAGGGCCTTCCTGCTCTAAATCTATAAACTCATCATCCTAAATCAGATGATTTCAGTGCCCAGTTTAGCTGGGTGGTGCAGTGGATTGAGCATCAGGCTTAAAGTCAGGAAGACCTGAATTCAAATTCAGTCTCAGACACTTTTTAGCTCTGTGACCCTCGGCAAGTCACTTAAACTCTGTCTGCCTCAGTTTTCTCATATAAAAAATTGGGATAATGACAGTACCTACCTTTCATGGTTGTTATGAGAATCAAAGGAACTATTTGTAAAGTCCTTAGCATAGTGCCTGACACATGGTAGTTACTATGTAAAAGTGTTGTTATTATTATTATTATTTCATTCAAGACCCTGAGGAAACACTAAACTTAATTTAATTCTGATATACAGCTGAAACCAATGTTTATATTCTCTGTGTTCCACAGAGGCCTTGTCAGTCTAACAGTAGCTCCCAGATGGAGGTGGTGATGTGATAGCTGTAAAAAGAAAGCCTTTTATCTGGTTTAATGCAAGCAGAGTCATCTTGGCTAAGGTATCCCTCTCAAAAGCAAGAGAAGAATCCCTAAGGCAGTGGTTCTCAACCTGTGGGTCACGACCCCTTTGGGGGTTGAACAACCCTTTCACAGGAGTTGCCTAAGACCATTGGAAAACACGTATTTCTGATGGTCTTAGGAACCGAGACATCGTTCCTCTATCCGTCTCCAGGTGGGTCCGCCCACATACAGATCCATCCATATACAAGTATTAAAGGGTCGAGGCATTAGGGAGGTTGAGAACCACTGCCCTAAGGCCTGTGGGTTAACTCCCTTGCTTGTTTTAGTTAATGCATCTTAATTCTCTAGCTCATGGAGTCACATATGATACTCTAGGTAGTGGTGGTAGGACAGGGAGCAAAACATTTGGGAGTTAGAAGGAGCTTGTTACAGGAAGACATGACCAAGAACTGTACATCATGAACTGATGTGGATGGGCTGTGATCTGTACCATAGGAGGAAGTAGCCACGCAACAGAAAACCCAGGGCTAGTCAAGTATCAAAGAAGTGCATTTGTCATATAAAGGGCTAACACAAGTTTATGAGCATGTACGTGTGTGTGCACTTGTACAAAAGTGAGCTAACGTGGAGATCTTCTACAATTGCCTGTTGTCATCCACGTTAAAGGAGCAGGATGGGCGGGTGCCATCTTCTTTTGGTTTTTTCGTTTTTTCCACGGAATTCTAGTCATGCTCACACTACCAGCTTCATAAGCTGGAAGGAAATTGTCTCACTGTCTTGATATGTGATATAAATATGTGAAGGTCAAGTCTTCTTTTTAATATTCTGGGCAGTTGACCCTGAAGACCAAGTCAATGTTTGTTGAGTTTCTGTGAAGTGCTGAATGCGAGGAAACCTGTTTAAGTTTAATCTGCCTTACTAACATTTCCTCTATCACTTTGTGAAGTGTAGACAATCAACAAAATAATAAATTAATCCTTATTTGTCCTAGAGAAAGAGCAAAGAGATAGAGGCACTCAGTGGAAGATTGGCTAAGTTGAATATTCATTCACTTGGACTCTTGTCTCTTCCTTCCTTCCTTCCTTCCTTCCTTCCTTCCTTCCTTCCTTTCTTTCTTTCTTTCTTTCTTTCTTTCTTTCTTTCTTTCTTTTTATTCCTTCCTTCCTTCCTTCCTTCCTTCCTTCCTTCCTTCCTTTCTTTCCCTCCCTTCCTCTCTCCCTCCCTCCCTCCCTTCCTTCCTTCCTTCATTTCTTTCCTTTCATTCCTTCCTTCGTTCCTTCGCTCTTTCCTTCCTTCCTTTTTCTTTCTTTTTTCATATCACGTGATCTCCAAAATTCCTTTTTTTTCCTACAAATCGAATAATCTTATAGATTCCGGGAGCTACTTGGGTAAAAACTCTATCTGTGGCATGACTAATATCAATTAAGTGACCTACATAACAATCCAGATGAAACAAAAATGTTTTTATCAATGGATATAGTCCTATCAGGCAGATACGCTGTAAAGCAGTGCAATGTTTTCAGGAACACTTGACAAGCATTAGGGTGGCCTCCTTACTCACCCACATCATAGTGAAGTGTAAGGAACATAATGAATGTTTAGTGAACTCTTGCTCTCTCTGCATGTATTCATACTTGCTGCATTCTGTATGTGTGGCAAATCTGGGATTTAAAGCAAGGATGGGAGAGTACATTGTGATTATATTGAACCCATCAAAGCATCTGACATGGAGAAAATGACAGTCTGAATTATTAGATAGCAGAGATTGTTTTCATTTTTCCTTTTTAATTTGTTACCTATTTATTTTTGGCATTCTTTTTTTTAAATTTGAGTTCCAAATTCTCTCCTTCCTTTTTGCCCCCACCTCTGAGAAAGCAAGCAATATGGCATCAGTTAAATACGTGAAATCCTACAAAACATGTCCACATTAGCCACATTACAAAAAAGCAAGAAAAACAAAGGGAGAAAATCATACTTCAGTTTGCCTTTGCAAGTTTACAAGAGGCAAAGGATCAAACATTATGTTCAACCTCCACTAAACTCACATTCTCCTTTATTAAAAATTCTGAACTTAAACTCCAAATAAAACAAACACCACCACATACACGTAAAAGGATGATACATTAAGCTATTTTTATAAAGTATATAATAAATTCAACATGTAACATTCTTTTTTGGAGACAATTAGGTTACACAGCTAATAAGTATGTGAGGTCGGATTTGAACTCAGGTCCTCCTGATTCCACGGCCGTGTTCTATCCACTGCACCACCTGGCTACCCCAGTGTGCAACTTTTAAAGCTGTTTTACTTGTCTGAGGTTCTTTCAGGCCGTCCTTCTGTTCTCTTCAAACACATTTCTTTTGATATGCCTTTTTCTTTTTTCTTTTTTAAATTTTATAAAATGTTCTACAGTTTGAGCTTCACCTACAGATTAAGGCAAGAAAAGCTCTGCTGGGTGTAAGTTCTACCGCAGTGTCATGATTGTAAAAGACATTTTGTGGAGCTGGTTTTCCTTCCACGATGGGTGGGAACCTGAGCATGTTATGGTAAGAGCACTGACTCACCTAATATTTCGAGGACAACTGGTTTGACACTAATGCGGCTTTTAGCCCTAGGTGAGAAGTCCTGGAGCAAAGGAACCAAAAAATCATTTCCCCCTCCCCCCCCCCCCCCCGCCCATCTTTTCTCACAGTGGGAGTTTGCTGTGTCAGAGAAAGTTTCCAGGGAGAAGCTGAGCACAGCTCTGCATCACCTCACAGCCTCATCTCCCTCTTGGATTTTGCATCCCTGCCAAAAAAAAAAAATCACTTACAACCTTATATTGATCAGTAGGATTAACAGAAGTAGGAACGGGCTTAAAAGAAACAAACATAAAATCCTACAGCAGATTGCATCTTTCTACTCATGAAACTGACTGCAAAGCCTAGTGGAATCTCACATCCTTGATTATTACGGGAAAAGAAAACAGCGTTTGATTTATGGAGCAAAATGCCTCCTTAAAACTACTTCTCTGGGGAGAGATCTCTTATGTATTTGTTAAAATCCCGTAAGAGTCCCTGAAAGATGCCACAACAGAGATCTCTGGCACCTAGTGGCTGCTACTGTTGGTCTCAGATTCAGGAAGACCCACATTCAAATCCAGCCTCCGACACTTATGTGTGACCCTGGACAAATCACTTAAACCATCTCAGCCTCTGTTTTCTCATCTATAAAATGGGAATAATAAAATCACCTGCTTCCCCAGGTTGTTGTGAGGATAAGAGAAGATAGTATTTATAAAGTGCTTTACAAACCTTGAAGCACTACAAAAAATACTAGCCATTATTATTATTAATGATGGCAATAATATCAAAAAGGTGCAAAAAGATGTCTGTTCATCAGGGGTGTTTCTGTAGTCATGGAGGTTGTCCAACACAAAGTTCCGATGGGAAAGGGATTCCCTGTAGATGGAGAGGGTCTTCTAAATGACAATGGGGGACATTGTACTTGTTGCATCCAAACACTTCATAGTCTCTTAGATGTCTCAAGTATTCAACTTCATGCTCCACATTGGGGGAAAACAAACAAGCAAAAAACCATGTGGATGAAAAATACTTCTTGTCCAGAAAATGATATGTAGTCCATGAAATGAACTTATTGGTACATATATCTTGGACAGTCATTGCCAGTGGAAAATAAACTGGGAGCCCAGAAGTCAAGAAGACCAGGAGAACTGTCCAGATTCCTTTGGGGAAATGGTACTTTGAACAATTTCTCCTCAAAACAAAGGCTCATCACACCAATATTCCTGCATCGAGTCTGTGTGACTGAAGAATGGGGTACTATTGTTTCCAAAGAAGTAAAGGTGAAGGTCTTACCAAGGGCAATGGAAAGACTGAAGCATATTATCATTGAAGAACTATACAAGTGGAAAAGTCGTATTATTGGAAAAGGTCATATGGTATGAGGGAAGAATCAATCATGGAAAGCTGATGTGCTCTGTTGGTTTCCATACAATATCAAGGCCTTCACAGCAAGGGCTCTCAACCTTCATGTGTGGGTCATGAACCCCTTTGTCACAGTCTAGCAAAGCCTGTGAATCCCTTCTCAGAATGATATTTTAAACTTATAAAAGTAAAATGCATAATATTACAAAGGAAATCAGTTATATTACAATAAAGATGTGATCTTTCCCCATCTATCCATGGGAATCTGTGAGCCCCAGATTCATACCCTACTCTAGAGAGGAAAGCTCACTTTTCCAACATGTTACATGAATCCCTCCAGTAGAGGATTTCCTAGAGCACAATCCTGGAAGGAGGAAGAGACATGGTTGTAACTGGTACCTCTGGAGATAAGTACCCACATTATTATGATCACAGATCTTTCTAACATTGAGTCCAAGTTTGCTTGACCCAAGCTACAGACTAGGAGAAAATGGAGAAAAGAAGGCAGTGGTTAGTACCGATGGGTATGCCCTGAGGTGACAATGGCATGGTAGGTAGCAGAAGATGAACCATCATCTTAACACCTTTTCTATGCTCAGTCACTCCATCCAAGGATCATGGGATTTACAGGTGGAAGGACCTTAGAGACATCTGATCCAAACCTCATTTCATGGGTGAGGAATTTGGGACCCAGCAAATCTAAGAGACCTTCCCATAGAGAGGAAGCTGGAGTCTGAGCCCAGGTCTTCTGACTCCAGGTCTAGGATTTTGTTTTGTTTTCCGTTTATTACCTTCTGACTTCCAGCTTCCATCTTTAGCAGAATGATCATTGAGAGGTATGGTCTGATGTCATAAGCAACTTCCACTTGAAAGGAAGAACAACTTGAGCTTGTTCCTAAGCAGATAAATTGATTCTAAGAGAGGACATATGGCATAATAGAGAGCTGGCCTTGGAGTCAGGAAGACCTGGTTTCAAGTCGTGTCTCTTAGACATGGTGACTGTGTGGCCCTAGACAAGTCTCCTAACCTCCTGCTACCCTTGTCACCTCTGTAAGAGGATAAATTGCAGAGCAGATACTTATTGGCATTAATGGGGGGGGGGTATCTTCATCCTGGAGTTCCCTAATAGTGAAATCACAGATGTAGTTCCTTATTCCTATCTGATCCTAAACAATCATTCCCAGCACCTAGCACAAAGTCTGACACATAATAGGCACTTACTGGATTGAATAGGTTTTTTTTTTAGACACTGCATCTTCAGGAATGTGGGGGTTATTCATGAGCCCAATCTCACTATTGATGGGCACAGAACCTTTGACCTGCTCCATTTCAGACATGGACAGGGTTCACCCTTCCTTATGCAACCTCGTGGCTACCCACTTCTAGTGCTCACAATATTAATGCGGAATTTAGGATAGACACCCAATCAGTCTAACCCATCACAATTCAGAACTCCTGAATGCAAGAGAGCCAGCTTTAGCCTCTCCAGGATCTAGGGTTACTGGCATGTGCCACCATACTTGGCTTCTTTGTTTGACTTGGATTAAGTATTGACTGTGGGTAGGAAAGTGGAAATGGTTCTGGTCCCTCATGCCAAGCAGACACCAACTAGGCAGGGGGGTCTGCCAAGGCAGAATACTTGCCTGCCATGGGCTACTGAAGGGGAAGTGTGCCTAGTGTCTCCACCACTGGGCAGAACCTCTGCCAAGAGAGACCACAGAAAAAGCAGAACAGGATATGAGAGGCTGTGGGCTGATTAGGTGGAATCACACAGTCTATTCATTGTGTTGATACTGACTCATGGGGGAAATTTTCTGCCTCTGCAGGCCACAGTTCTCTGTTCATATCTTTAGATCCTCCATAGGGTATACTTGGTATCCTAAATATAAATGTTTACATTGATATGGGAAAATGTGCCATAAAAATAATAATTAGTAATAATCACTAACATTTTTCTTTTATCACCTTAAGGTTTAAAAAGTACTTTATGTGAATTATCTTTCTATCTTCATGGCATCCCTGTGAGCTGGGTGCTGTTACCTGCCCTCCCTCCTTCTATAGAGGAGGACTTGGAAATTCAGAGAATTAACTTGGCTCCCTCTGGATCGTGTAGGCAGTAAGTAACCAAGGTAGGATTCCAACAGATCTTCCCAGTTCCACGTCTGGTGCTTCATCCACTGTGTCAAACTGTCTTAGAAATCCCAAGTTTTCCTCTTGGCAAAGACTTTTTTGTTGTTTTACAAGGATTTTGAAAAGATTACTCAGGTCAGAGCATTCATCTCCACCAATAAGGAGAGAGACTCATGCCAGTGGGCTTTGGGACAGAGACAACACTCAAAAAGATTCCCCAGTGCATGTAAAACACATATTTAATTTATCTAGGTTCCATTTACAGCATATTATTTGAAGGACACACATTGTGTTCAAAGAAGCCAGAGGCTACCTAGTTCAGCCACTTTGTTTTACAGATTTGAAGACTGAGGCCCAGGGAGGGTATGTGTTATGCTCAGGGTCACACAGGTAGTAATCATGGGATTGGGATCAATCAAAAATTGGGATTTGAACCCAGTTCTTCAGACTCCAAAGTAATTCACTGTGCCATCTATACCACAGATACTAGGTTTCAAAATGGAAATATTGTCTCTGGTTACAGTCCTTGATTTGAGATAGTGGAAAGAGTGTGAACAGTCAAACCCAGCAATAAGCCTTATTGCTCCTGTCAGGGCAAGACCCGGCGCTTGGTCCTGAGGATAAAGTAATTGCTTTAGCAGGAGCAGCAGCAGCAGCACCAGTAGCAGCAGCAGCAGGAGTAGTAGCGGTGGTGGTAGTAGTGGTGGTGATGGTAGTAACAGTAATAATAGTAGTAGGAGTAGTAATGATTATAATACTAGCTGGTACTTATAAATTGATTTTAAAAGGGAGCTCAGGCTTCTGTGAACCATGTGGTGTGCAGAGGTCTTTGAGCAGTAGAAAGTGCTAAGAAATTATATCACGTGATCTTATTTTCACCCACTAATGTTTGTCTCTAATACCTCATTAGGACAGGAGTGTGCTGCCAATGTTTAACAACCAGTTCTCTGGGGAGAAATGTACACAGGACAATTGAGCTTAATCTGTTTTATTAAACATTTTTTCCCATCACTTCCTTAATTTTAGACAATCAGTTCACCAATAAATGAGGCCCTCACTTTAGCACTGATTGATTTTTGAAGGGTAAATGCTTTTGAAGGATAAATGAAAATCTAACAGCTGGCTCTCAAAAACCTGTAAGAGCTGACTCCAACATGCCCCCTGCTTATGGAGGTGACGTGGAATTTCAAAGGTCTGAGCAGGAAAGTGCAAACTCTGGTCAGTTCTAGTAAGCTAGAAAAGCTTCAGCATGGGCCTAATGAGCAGACTATACTTGCTAAGTTTGGAGATGCCCAGCACGTAATTGTGGGAAGCCTGAAAGTCATTGCAGGAGGTAGCCTGAAAAATTGGGATGGCTTCCTAAACAATCTGTGTTCCCTGTCATTCTTCCTTCAGAACCTTCCTGTCACAGATCACAAAATGAGACTCCATTAATAATATTGGTTCTAATCACTTGCCAAGTGGACCAAGGATGCACAATAGCCCTCATTGCAGCCTAACAGCTGGTGGGTGCCACTGTGAGACCCAAGACTGTTCAGTCACCAACTCAGCTTGAAAGCCAAAGATACTGCAACAAGGTGTGTGAGCTTCCCAGTAAACCTGTATCCTTAAGGAAAGTAGAAGCAGCTGGGAAGGAGTGTACCTCTCACTGGGAATACTGATGCTAGTGGATCAGGGATGAGAGGAATTTTCCAGGACCAGTTCCATGGGGCAAGAAAATGAACAACATTTACTAGAAATTGCTCCAGGAGATCCAAGGTGGAAACAAAAGTTCCATGTATGCCAATGTCACCATAGCAGCACTTAAAAAAAAAAAGTGATGCCAAAGAATTGAAAACATAGTAGGGGTCCATCAAGTAGGGTGTGGCTAGAAAAAAAATAAAATCATGTGCTGTGTGAATGAGAAATGATTGCTACAGTGCAGGCAACCCAGATTGTGCCTTGTGGGCAGCTGCATTGGCGGCAGCAGCAACTTCGGGAGCTCTAAGCCCACAGATTGTGGTGGTGGTGGTGGGTTTTTCAGACAGCTTGTTGTCTGTATCCTTTTCTAGTGCTGGGTTCAGGACCCTTTTACATTGCATACATTACACAGTTCTAGGTTGCAGTCCTAGGACCAAAAGCTCCCAGGGGAGCAGGGGCTCAGGTCATGGTTCCTGGGCAGAGATGAATGCTTGTGGTCACTCACAGGGGAGACTCTGGTCTCAGTACTGAGGCAGAAAGAAGCACTAGTGTTTGTGCCTGCAGGAGAAGAAGGCACCAGAGCCAGCTATAGGAAAGCAGGTAAAGAACAGAACAGAGCACAAGCCAGGAGAGCACTGTCCACACCTCTCCTTAAATCATACCACCTTGGAAGCACCAAAAAACTTACAGACCTCCAGAACTAGTCTGAAGCAGCAGTGTGAAAAAAACTGAAACCTGGGATAATGCTCCCTCTGCCCCAGGAACAGAGCCCAACTGTAACATAAAAGTTAAAATCAAGATATAGTCTTGGAAAGTAAGTAAACCTCATCAGCAAAAGAACCTGACCATAACAAGTTATTATGGTAACAGGGAAGATCAAGGTACAAACTCAGAAGAAGACAATGATATCAAAGGAGCTATAAGGAAAGCCTCAAAGAAAAATAAGAATTATATACAAACCCAATAAGAATTCCTGGAAGAGCTCAAAAATAATTTTAAAAATCAAATAAGAGAAGTAGAGGGAAAATTGGGGAAAAATGAGAGTGATGCAAGAAAATTATGAAAAGAGAGTCAATAGGGGCAGCTAGGTGATGCCATGATAGAGCACTGGCCCTGGAGTCAGGAGGACCTGAGTTCAAATCTGGCCTCAGATACTTAACATTTACTAGCTGTGTGACCTTGGGCAAGTCACTAAATCCCAGTTGCCCTGCTTTTCCCCCTCCAAAAAGGGGGGGGGGAGGGAAGAAAGAAAAGAGAGTCAACAGCTTGGTAGAGGGGCACAAAAATTCACTGAAGAGAAGAACCACTTTAAAAAGTAGATTTGGCCAAATGGAAAAAGAGGTATAAAAGCTCACTGAAGAAAACAATTCTTTAAAAATTAGAATTGGGCAAGTGGAAGCTAATGACACCAAGAAACAATAAAACAATAACAAAAGGAAGTGGTTGCTACAGATGATGACTATGAACAACTCAGAGAAGCTTGAATCAACTGATTCCGAGGGAAATAAGAAAAACCAAAAGAACAACAGAGATAGTGGCAAGCATGTAACTAGGAAGATCATTCAATGGAATCCAAACTCATAGTAATTAAAGAACCACTGATGGTCCCTGAGAATGGATGGTGAAGAAATAAACCTCCCTCTTCATAGCTGAAAGGAAGACTACCAAAGTGGAATATTTTTTAATTTGTCAGAGATAGCCAATCCATCATTTTTTTTGTTCAGCTGTTTTTCTTTGTTTAATTTGAAGGGAGAGAGAAGGGAAAGAGGGATTTTTTTCCTATAAATGACTATAGTAACAAGCTGGAAGGCATCAATAAAACATTTACAGAATAGAAAAAAGAAAATGAACAGTGGCAGGTGCAGCTTGTAATTCTGAAGAATTGTGAATCAGGTATTCCTGTAAACTCTGAATCAGGTAATCCTGGGAATCCTGAAGCAGTGAGGGTCATGAGTTAGGGGGGAGAGAAATTAAAAAAAAAAAAACACTGAACAAACATGTGGGAGTTTCTGCCTCTGAGTCATGTTTCTGAACAAACAGATTTAAGCAAACAAGAGACAGCTTTAAACTTAGCCCTTTTGTTAAGCTGAGAAAAATCAAAGACAGTGACTCATGGTCCAGCCAGAGCTACAAAACTGGGTCAAGATAGAGATGACTTTGTTGGGAGAAAAGAGACTTTATAGATTTTATGATGCATACTTGGTTCAAGAAAAAGGGACTTTGTATTCTCATCTCAGAATAGCTTAATTATTATAGTTGGAGTCAGGGAGGCTTGAATTAGATTCCTGCTTAAGAAAAATGGAAAACAGTTTTGTAGAAATTAGGTTTAGACCAACATCTTACACCATATACCACAATCAACTCAAAAAAGTATAGTAAATGGAATATTTGAAGGCCACCTCTACCATAAAATAAAATAAAAAATTAGAAGGGATCCATCTTAGAGATACGTTTCAGAGATATGGCAAGTGGGAGAATCCACAATCAAACAAAAAACAGGGGCAATTATAAAAGATAAAATAGATAATTTTTTGATTGTATGAAAATAAAAACATTTTGCAGAAAAAAATCAAGGAACCAAGATAAGAAAAGGAAGTGACCAATTGGGGAAAATCTTCATAAAATATCTAATTTATCTAAGATATACAAGGAAACTGGGGTTCAGTCTTAGCTCTTTGCTAAGCCCTTTTCAGGGCTGCTCATCCACCTTTGGTGCTCATCTGGCACTCTTTGATGCTCATCTGGCACTCTCACCTGTGGTTCCAAGGTGTAGCATATGCAGCAGCCACACTGGCAGCATGTGACAGTGGCCACACCATTTTGGCAGACAGGCTAAACTGGGTTGAGGGTAACTGACAGGTCACAAACTTAGTCGGTGAACAAAGGGTTGTCTACTTCAAGCATGTGAAGACTTTCCCCAGTGGAATGGGAGGATGAGAGCAGTTTATTCCAATGGTCATAAAGGCAACTTAAGCAGGCACTGTGGAGCTCATAGAACTGGTCAGACATTGAAGACACCAAAGTCATCCTTTGCATGCATCACCAATTGTCTTGATTTTTGTCCTGCCACAGGACTTTCAATGACTCTTGAAGAGAGAATAAGGCTGACAACTTCCTGCAACTCTGCCTCACTTAAATCCAGTTCAACCTAGAGTCAAGATAACACCCTGCAATGTCATTAGTCCTCTTTGAAACCAAAGGATAAACAACAGCAAACAAGAGAATTAATGCAAATGTCTAAGACCATGTGTCATGCTCCAATAAATAAGCAGCCAAAATATATGGGGGGGCGGAGCCAAGATGGCGGCATAGCAGCAGCAATATATCGCAGCTCTCACATAGCCACCCCAAAATACCCATGGAATAGGACTCTGGACCAATCCTAGAACTTCAAAAGCACACAAAGATAC